>LR738714.1:653957607-654013455 GCA_902687465.1 Secale cereale | reverse complement strand
GATGCCGCTCAGACGTCCGACTGTGGCATTCTTTTATTTATAAGCCCTTTATGTGATGTCGCTCAGACGTCCGACTGTGGCATTATTTTAATTTATAAGCCCTTTATGTGATGTCACTCAGACGTCCGACTGTGGCATTCTTTTTATTTATAAGCCCTTTATGTGGTGTCGCTCAGACGCCCGACTGTGGCCTGCTATCATTTATTATTTCACGAGGCGTCACTTAGACACTCGTTTGGTCTCCTTCTTTTTATCTTATGGATTTCGGGAGGTTTACCGCCCGACTTCTATCGTGCATACAGCTCATTAATATTTTATTCCGGTCGCATTTTTGCTGGAATACTCATATGCATCATGTTGCCATTTATTATATCTTAAGTCCGAACTGTCTTGCAAGTACATTCAAAGTACTCACCTGGCTTGTTGATTTGGCCAGATGTGGACAAAGGCGATCTCATGGATGAAGAGTTCGATAGCGAGTCTGTCGGTGTACTAAAGTAGGGGTACCTTAGTATCCCGAACTTGTGCATGGGCAGTTGCAGGGCCCCGCGGCAAGGCTAGTCGGGCGACCGCCAAGATCCTCCGTGGTTCCCTTGGAGCCATTCAAGAACAAAGTATCCAAGTCAAGGAGACAAGGCCCTGGCAAGAGGAGCTTGCCGGGAAGGCCACTCAAGGCACAAGACCACTCAAGGCACAAGGCCCTGGCAAGAGGAGCTTGCCGGAAGGACCAACCAAGGCATTTCAAGGAATTTGCCGCGACGCGCCACGCGTCCCGGCAAGGCCCAGTGAGCGACAATCTCCCGGAAGCGACAAGATAGCAACCGCGGCAAGCTTCCACTCAGTACCCGCGCTCCAGCGCATCCACCCACGTGTCGCTCTGGGACCATCCCAGGCGCACGTGGCGGAAGGCTGTGCAGCCTGCGGTACACGGTGGCAAGCAGCGATGACAAGGCTACCGTTGTGGCGGACGGTGGCGCCCCTGACGGCCACTTTTTGCACTGTTTGGGCGACGGCGACGGGCATTTAATGCCCTTGTCTCCTGCCGTCAGGGTTAGGTATGGAACACTGTTCCAACTACCACCCTTTTTACATTTTTACCCTCACCTGCGTTGCCACCTGTCGGTGACCCCTTGAGCCTATAAAAGGAGGCCCATGCGCAACGTAGAGGGGGTTCCGATCCCGGTTAGACGTTCGATCATTCTCACGCTCGGTCCTGCTAGCGGTTAGAGTGTACTGTAGCTTTCTTCGCTCCCGAGCCAAGAACTCAATACAAACCAAAGCAGGAGTAGGGTTTTACGCATCTGTGCGGCCCGAACCTGGGTAAACTGCTCGTGTGCTCGCCTCGATCTGCTCTTTGTGCATCCTCCGCCCCCCTGCCGTACCGAAAAGGGGCTTCGGTCCCATAGGTGTTCGTGGGCGACCAGTTTCCCCGACATCTTTGGCGCGCCAGGTAGGGGGAGCGTCGAGGTTGTGTGAACCCGATCCGGCGTCCACACGAGCTAGATCTTCACCAACTTCATCGACTCCATCAACATGCCACCGAAGAAGAAGGCTTCGGAGGCAGCGGGTCCGTCCGCGTCAATCCCACCACCGCCGAAGCCAACGGCTGGTGGGGTAGACGCTGGCGGAAGAACGGACGTCGACGAGGGAACCCACGGTGCCGCTAGGTCCAAGGACAAGGCTGCGCTGCCCATCGGCGGCGTAGCCGGCTCCCACGACGACCGGGCGCACTCCAAGACCTCGGCGTCCGTGCATGCACCGTGCCCCTCTCAGGAGGCGCGGGACCGGCAGCGTCGTGGTACTCAAGGTACCATATGCTTGCTGGGCCAGGGTCAAGCTGGCGGATCTCGAGACGCTCAAGACCAGCATACGCGCCAACATGCCGGCACGAGCAAGGCGCGGTCGCCGGGATGAGATGTTGCTCCTTCTAACGTAGTTAGAAGTTCGAGCATATCCCGCTCCTCGCACCGTTCGCCACCGCTACCCGCCACTCCAGTAGAAGCCCTAACGCGAGCTCAACTGCTCCTAGACTTCCCTCCAGCGACAGACAAGGCCGATGACTGGAGGGCCACCATTCAGAGTCTCATCGCCTTCACCAACGGCGACACTCCGCAGCAGCCGAGCGCGTCGCGGCCGCGGAAAGTTAGCCAGGCGCGGGCCGATGGCGACAAGACCGCTGGGGGTGCAACCACCGTGCACTCCCCGCCCCGAAGGCCGAAATCGCCGACTCGCCGGATCAACATCGACGACGACTCCACTGCGTCATCAGATCCGCGAGCTCGCCGCGATCAGCGCCAAGTTCTTGACGATCGACAACAAGAAGACACTCGTACTCGCATCGAGCGCCAAAGAGAAGCGCGGCGTCAGTCAGACCAGCGCGCTGGGCCCACTGTCGACATGCAAGCGCCAGGGGGACCAGGCGACTTGCCGTACGCGGTAGGTTGTCCTGCATTCACTCGTGAGCTGCGGCAAGTCCAGTGGCCCAGCATGAAAAATTTCAAGCCAGACGTGCCGGAGAAGTACAACGGCAAGACGCACATGTCGGAGTTCCTCAGCATCTACACCATCGTGGTGCAAGCTGCCGGGGGGCGAGACGACAAGATCCTTGCCAACTACTTCCCTCTGGTACTCAAACCCAACGTCAGGTCCTGGCTCATGCACTTGCCGGACAACTCCATTTCTTCTTGGGCAGATCTCTGCCATCAGTTTGTCGGCGCCTTTACAGGCGGCCACAAACCCCATGGCCAAGAGAGTGACCTACACCGCTCACCCAGAAGGAAGGAGAACCTCTGCGCAAGTATATCCAGATATTCAGCCGTGTACAGCACAACATCCCAGACGTTCACCCTGCCGCGGTTATCAGCGCGTTCCATCAGAACGTGTGTAACCGCAGGATGAGGGAGGAGATGGTGATGTGCAAGATCAGGGACGTCAGCGAGTTGTACGCCCTGGCCGACAAGTGTGCACGCGCCAAAGAGGGGAGGAAACTCCCCGGAGAGGATACAGGAGCCGGAGGATCTGACAGCGAGGATGCCGCCCCGACAAAGAAAAACCGGCGGCGGAACAACAGGAACAAGAAGAACAAGGAGGTGCTAGTCGTTGAGCAGTCCGGCAAGGAGGCTGGCGCCAAGAAAGCCCAAGTTGGTAACTCCGGCAAGGAGACTGCCGCATGCGCCAACTGCCAGGCTGTGGCAGCCACCGACAAGCAGGACGGCACCGATAAGCAGTACTGCAAGATCCACCGCACCAAGGGCCACGATCTCCAGAACTGCAAGAGAGTCGAGCAGCTTGTCGAGCAGCAGAAGTCTGAGTACGAGCGGCGCGACAAGGAGTAGGCCCAAGGAGGTGATGGAGGATCCGGCAAGAAGCGGCCATTCAACGGCCGGGGAGGACGCCGCGGCAAGGCCAAGCAGCGACAAGGAGACAGACCTCCCCGCGGTCGCGACAAGGGTGAAGATGACGACGACGACGAAGACATGGATGATGGAGAGACGAGTGAGCAGGAATTTCAGAAAGCCACAGAGGTTTTGTGCGTTGACGGTGGTGCTTCTCTGCATACTTCACACCGCCAACTCAAACAGTGGGTGCGGGAAGTCAATGCGGCAGAACCACCTGTCGAATCGCGCAAACTTCTGAAATGGTCCAGCACGCCTATCGTCTTTGACATTGAGGACCACCCCGATCGCACGACTGCGGTCGGGTGCTTGCCGATGTTGGTTTCGCCAACCATCCGCAACCTCAAGGTCACTAAGATGTTAGTTGACGGCGGGGCCGGCTTGAACCTCATCTCCTCTGCTGTGATCCAGAAACTCCAGATCCCTGACAGCGAGCTCGAAGAGACCGGCACATTCCAAGGAATCAACCCGAGAAGGAGCAAGCCGAAGGGGAAGATCACGCTGCCAGTGACATTTGGCGGGGAGCTGAACTTCAGGACTGAGAGGGTCACGTTCGACGTTGCCGATTTCCCATTGCCTTACAATGGGATACTTGGCCGTCCAGCGCTCGCCAAGTTCATGGCAGCCTCTCACTATGCCTACAACATGCTCAAGATGCCAGGCCCTATAAGCGTCATCTCTGTCCCTGGCGACAAGAAGGATGCCCTTATCTGTGCCGACAAGATTTACCGGGATGCAGCAGCCACAACAGATAGCGAGACACTTGCCGCTGAAGCTCCTGGGGGGAAGAACAAGACCAAGTCCGACAAGAGCTCTAGGGCCCACTCCGGCAAGCGCACCTCTTTGGAGTGCTGCGCTGCCGTCGAGGATGCACCATCGAGCTCCACCGGCAAGTGTAAGAAGACGATGGCAGCTCCGCCACAGATCAAGAAGGTGTCCGCCAAGGAGGACGGCACTGGTGGTACTTTCACCATCAGTGCCACGCTCGACCCCAAATAGGAAAGCGCGCTCGTTGCTTTCCTGCGGGCGAATGTCGACGTGTTTGCGTGGCAACCGTCTGACATCCCCGGTGTTCCCAGGAAAGTGATTGAGCACAAGCTTGCCGTTTGTCCTCATGCGCGGCCCGTCAAGCAAAAAGTTAGGAAACAAGCAGTGGAGCGCCAAGAGTTCATAGCAGAAGAAATCAAGAAACAGGAAGCAGCAGGCCTTGTCAGAGGAGTGCTCCATCCAACGTGGCTGGCCAATCCTGTAGTCGTGCGTAAGGCAAATGGGAAATGGAGGCTTTGTATCGACTTCACTGATGTGAATAAAGCTTGTCTCAAAGATCCATTTCCCTTGCCGCGCATTGACCAGATTGTTGACTCCACGGCCGGATGTGACCTGCTTTCATTTCTTGACGCGTACTCAGGATACCACCAGATCTTCATGGCTGAAGAAGATGAGGAGAAGACCGCATTCATTACTCCATGTGGCACTTACTGTTTCATACGGATGCCTTTTGGTTTGAAGAATGCTGGTTCAACATTTGCAAGAGTAGTCCATACCGCTTTTGAGCCACAGATACACAGAAATGTAGAAGCGTACATGGATGACATAGTGGTCAAGAGCAAGGACAGGGCTACTCTGATCCAAGATTTAGATGAAACCTTTGCGAATCTACGCAAGATCTAGCTCAAACTCAACCCCGAGAAGTGCGTGTTTGGAGTCCCTTCCGGCAAGATTCTCGGGTTCTTCGTGTCTCAGGGGGGATTTAAGCCAATCCCGACAAGATCAAGGCCATTGAGCAGATCGAAGCACCGAAGCGCGTCAGGGATGTACAGAGAGTTGCCGGCTGCGTGGCTGCTCTCAGCAGGTTTATCTCTAAGTCCGCTGAACGCGCCCTGCCATTTTTCAAAATTTTGAAAAAGGCAGGTCCAATGAAATGGACTCCGGAAGCGGAGGCAGCGCTGCGAGACTTGAAGAGGTACTTATCCTCCACTCCAATACTTGTCGCACCTAAGCCACAAGAGAAGTTGCTGCTGTATCTAGCGGCAACCAATCAAGTGGTTAGTGCTGCGCTAGTATCGGAGAGGGAGGCAGACGATGAGCCAGCAACCGCGGCAAGCACATCCAGTGACAAGCATGGGGCTTCCCCGACAAGCTCTGGTCCCGACAAGGATGGGTCTGTGCAGATGCAAGAGGAGGTGCGGAAGAAGATGGTGCAGCACCCAGTCTACTTTGTCAGCTCCCTTCTGCAGGGGGCTAGGTCAAGGTACACTGGTGTGCAGAAGCTGCTTTTCGGCCTTCTCATGGCCTCGAGAAAGCTGCACCATTACTTCCAAGCACATGAGATAACAGTGGTCACTCACTTTCCGCTGAAGAGGATACTGCAGAATCTAGAAGCGACAGGCAGGATCGTCGAGTGGGCACTGGAACTGTCAAGCTTTGGCCTCAAGTTTGAAAGCACTTCAACTATCCAGAGCAGAGCATTGGCAAAGTTCATAGCGGAGTGGACGCCGACACCAGATGAAGAAATTCCAGAGATGAGCATCCCCGTCAAGGAAGCAAGCAAAGAGTGGCTGATGTACTTAGACAGTGCCTTCTCGCTGCAAGGCGCCGGTGCTGGCGTGCTGCTTGTCGCACCCACCGGAGAGCACATCAAGTACGTGGTCCAGATGCACTTTCCCAAGGAGCAAGCGACAAACAATACTGCAGAGTATGAAGGTTTGCTTGCCGGTCTTAGAATCGCGGCAGACCTTGGGATCAAGAAGCTTATTGTAAGGGGTGACTCACAGCTTGTCGTCCGCCAAGTAAACAAGAACTACCAGAGTCCGTTGATGGAAGCTTACGTCGACGAAGTGAGAAAGCTTGAAGAACACTTTGACGGCCTACAGATGGAGCATGTTCCAAGAGCTCAAAACGACATCGCAGATGGCCTGTCAAAGTGCGCCGCACTTAAGTTACCTGTGGAACCAGGGATCTTTATGCTCAAGCTGACTCAACCATCCGTAACACCGTCAACTGGACAGAGCAAGAAGAGGAAGTTGGTTCCTGGCGACTATTTTCCGGCAAAGCTTCCCGAAGCCACCGCCATAAAGGTCCCCAAAATCAACACCAAGAGTGCTGAGGAGCAATCCGCTCCGGCAAGTCCCAGGGCTTGTTCCGTTGAAGCAGAAGCTCCCGACAAGTTTTGCTCCGGCAAGCTTGCCGGGGAACATCAAGCTCCGGCTGAACCTCAGGTTCTAGCCGTAGAAGCAGACGTTCCTGCAGCAGCAGATATGCCTTTAGTCCTTGCTATTGAGCCACAAGCTCCAGCATGGGCACAGCAGATTGTCCGTTTCCTTCAGACATGAGAACTTCCCGAAGAACAAGAAGAAGCGAAAAGAGTAGACCGGCGGTCAAGTATGTACCAGTTTGTTCACAACACACTGTGCAGAAGAAGACTCAACGGTGTGAAATTGAAGTGTATTTCTCGGGAAGATGGACAAAAGCTGTTGGCAGAGATACATGGAGGCATACGTGGTCACCACATTGGCGCAAGAGCACTTGTCGGCAAGGCATTCCGGCAAGGTTTCTTCTGGCCTACAGCCCTCCAGGATGCAACTGCACAAGTAACCAAGTGTGAAGCGTGCCAGTTCCATTCCAAACAGATACACCAGCCAGCTCAAGCTCTCCAGACGATCCCTTTATCCTGGCCATTTTCGGTCTGGGGGCTCGACATCCTTGGCCCCTTTCCCCGCGCAGCCGGGGGCTTTGAGTACTTGTACGTTGCAATCGACAAGTTCACAAAGTGGCCAGAAGTGGAACCAGTGAGAAAGGTGACCGCACAGTCAGCAGTCAAGTTCTTCAGGTCGATTGTTTGTCGTTTCAGGATTCCTAACAGGATCATCACCGACAACGGTACGCAATTCACGAGCCGCACCTTCATGCAGTACGTCCAAGATCTTGGCGCCAAGGTCTGCTTCGCTTCTGTTGCTCACCCGAGAAGCAACGGTCAAGCGGAGAGGGCAAATGCTGAAGTGCTGCGTGGCCTCAAGACCAGAACTTTCGACAGACTGCACAAGTGCGGAAGAAACTGGATCGAGGAGCTGCCGGCAGCTCTTTGGTCGATCAGAACGATGCCAAATCGAGCCACTGGACAGACACCATTCTCTCTAGTCTATGGAGCAGAGGCAGTTCTCCCCACGGAACTCGTATACGGGTCGCCTCGAGTGCTCGCTTATGATGAGCTCGAGCAAGAGCAGCTACGACAAGATGACGCGCTGCTCCTTGAGGAAGACCGTCTTCAGGCTGCTGTACGAGCTACTCGATACCAGCAAGCTTTGCGCCGCTACCATAGCCGCAAAGTTAACGCCAGAAGTCTCGAGGAAGGCGACCTTGTTCTTCGGCGTGTTCAGACCGCCAAGAATTCCAACAAGTTGACGCCGAAGTGGGAAGGCCCTTATCGGGTGAAACGAGTCACTAGGCCCGGCGCTGTCCGCCTTGAGACCGAATATGGCTTTCCGGTGAGCAACTCCTGGAACATAGAGCATCTTCGCAAGTTTTACCCATAAGGCGCGGTTGCCGTGATCCGCTCCGGCAACCACCTTTTGTACAAGTCTTGCCGCTGTTGCATGTAATCCTTTGTACAAAGCTGGGCGCAGACCCCGTGCATCAGTAAAGCTTATGCGCCCTGCACAACTTGTCATTTCATGCTTTTTTATTTCCTTGCATGTACTATCTGACACTTTGTGCAGTACCTACTTCCGGTAAGCAATAACGAGCCCAAAGGCTCCATATCTTTATTTTCTCTTCTATCTTTTTTCTCAAGGAGAAGAAGGTTCCCTCGCGCACAAGTTTGCCGGGAGGGGGGAGGAAGATAGTGGTATGGACCAAGCGCCGTTCAAGAAAGTCGTGCCTTGCCGGGAAGCAGACAACACAAAAGCTAAGTTGCCAAAGTTTGAGCAATCAAATTTTTAAAGTTTTAAGTTATCTTCCTTGAACGACCGCACTTTGTATGGAAAACTTGTGCGCGGAGGAACCAACTCGTGGCTAGCCGCGCCCTTACTTTGTTTCGAGCACGCTCAACGACTTAAGTGTGCTGCGACTAGTGTCGCGCCCTTACTTCGTTTTCGAGTTCGCTCAACAACTTAAGCGTGCTGCGACTAGCTGTGACAAGGTTTCTTGTCGATAACAGCACCGCCGGCAGGCTGCTGAAGTTCCGCACTCAGCGCTCGCGGCAAAGGTGCCTACACCGACAAGTTCCCTACAAGCGTAAGGGCAAAAACATACAAAGCAAGGAAATCAAGTAAAGGAAATAACGTTGCAACCATTACCCAAAATAGAGTTATATTACAAAGCAACTTGTTGCAGCTCTAATGGACTGTTTTTCATAACATGGCTAACAGCGACAAGGAAAAGAAGAAAATGGGCAAGCCTAGTCCGCGCGGTCTCCCTCAACCCTCTTGATGCCGCTCACCTTGTCCACAATGGGTGCGACAAGGGCCTTGAGCACCTCCTGGTCGGCGTCCGGCGACAGGGACCTGAGGACGTTGGTGAGGTTGAGGCCCGGATTGCGGAAGGCCACCTTCACCAACACCTTTTGCAGGGCACCCGCGCAGAGCTTGCGCACCTCGTCCGCCAGCTGCTTTGGGATCTTCTCCCGGAGTTGCTGGAGGGCCGTCGCCACGCCTCTGAAGAACAGAGTGAGCTTGGCGCTGGGGTGGAGGTTCTCGTCGGTAGAGTACCCGAGATACTCCGCCCCCAGCTGCTCCAACTCCTTGTCGATGTCTGCGGCGGCGTTGATGAGGCCTTCCGTCCAGTGCTCAACGGTCTGCCTAAAGTTATTCTGGGTGATGGCGGCCCTCTCCAACAATGCCTTCTCGGCCCTGATCTCCTCCTTCAGGGTCGCCTCCAGCTCCCTGGCGCCGTCCAGCGTCTGGGTTAAGGTGGCCAGCTTCAGCTCGAGGTCGGCGTTGGAGTCCTTGGCGGCAGTGAGTTCCTTGCCCTTCTCGGCGAGGCAAACCTGCAGCTCCGAGTGGCTGTGGGCGTCCTTCTCTCGCTCAAGCTTGAGTGCGGCAACCTCCTCGCCGCTCGTCTTGAGGTTGGCCTCCAGCTGCGCCACCCTCGCCTCCAACTCCTTCTTGGCGGTCTCAGCAGCTGTGGCGGCGTCCTTTGCTTCCTGGAGAGCTCCGCCAAGAGATTGCTCGCGCGCGGCAAGTTCCTCCTCGTGACTGTCGAGGTTGACCTTCCGCTGCGCCAGCTCACACTCCAGCGTGGACAGCTTCTCAGCGGCAAGCCGTTGCTGCTCCTCCACTTCAGCCTTCTCGAGGATGAAGGCCTTCTGCTCCCCGGCAAGTTGCTCCCGCTCCTCTGCCAAGGACCGGAGAGCTGCTTGGTTGATAGCCCGGAGCTCCTCTGCACGCTTCTCGATATCAGCTC
This sequence comes from Secale cereale, assembly GCA_902687465.1. Classification (NCBI taxonomy): domain Eukaryota; kingdom Viridiplantae; phylum Streptophyta; class Magnoliopsida; order Poales; family Poaceae; genus Secale; species Secale cereale. Next base: position 654,003,661 of record LR738714.1, on the reverse strand, counting down.
CCGCCTTCGCGGCAAGAGCCTCGCGGGACTCCAGCTTGGCCTGGCGAGCGCGGTAGAGTGACAGTAGCTTACGCAACAGCCCCTCCTCCTCGGGCTCGCTGCTGCTGCTGCTTGGCGCGTCCACGAGTTTCAACCCGGCGGAGGCAAGCACCTCTCCGTTGAAGTCCTCTCCCTCGACCGGCGCCCTGGACATGGACGCACAAGGGAGCTAGATGAAGACGTCGTTGCCGGCCTTTAAGTAGGCACCCGGCTCGGGCTCGTCGGAGCTGGGGGCTGCGGCAGTGGCGGAGGGCTCGGCGGCCGGTGTAGCGCCTGGCGCTCCTGCGGCCTCAGGGCCGTCAGTGCGATCGCCAGCCCCTTCGCCGGCTGCTGCGGCGGCAGCCTTGGCGGACTCTGCGCCGGCGGGATCGTCTGCGCCGACCGTTTCTTCGGCACGGCGGCATCGTCAGCAACGACCTCCGTCTCCATTGGCTCAGCTATGGACGGGTCTGACGGAAAAATACAAGAACAACGAAGACTTACTCTTCTTCCTCCTCGTCGGAGCTGAGCGCGGAGAAATCAAAGTCTGGCTCACGCATCCCGGCGCGAGGAGGCGGAGGAGTAGGCTCCCTTGGCCACTTGGCGGGAGCAGGGGCAGTGGTCTGAGACGACCCCGCTCCGGCTGCCGCCGAGGAGTGGGGAGCGGCAGGGGCAGAAGCGGCGGTCCAAGAAGATCCTGCTCCAGTTGCCGCAGAAGCGCGAGGTGCTCCCGTGGCAGCCTTGCTTGCCGCGGTAGCGCGTGTCACGCGACGCGACGGCTGTTGGCTCGTCTGCCGCTCCGTCACGTCCCCAGCCTTGCAGAGGCGCCTTCTCGGTAGAACTGGAGGCTCTGCTGGTGGTGGCGAGCTACCTGAAGACGCGGAGGAGGAGGAGTCGATCTCCAGCGAGCCGCTCGTGTCCTAAGCGGGCCCGCTCGATTCGACGCCCTGCTCGGCGGGCCCGCTCGACCCGACGCCCTGCTCGGCGGGCTCACTTGTCTCGGCGACCTGCCCGGCAAGCTTCTCCGCTTTGAAAAACTCTTCTCGCTCGGCAAGGCTTGCCGCCTCCGCTGCCTCCGCCTCCTCCACGGTGAATCCAAACTCTCCCGCGGCCGCTGCTGCCGCCACCTCTTCCAGCCTGGTGGCGATGTACGCCATCTCCCTGTCGGTGGTGTCGCGGGTGAGGCCCTTCTTCTCGTCGGAGTTAATTGGCACTTCTTCCAAGTTGTCGAAGAACGCCTGCACAGCTTCGTCGGTAGGCTCTTGCCAAGTTGGGTCAATCCCGTGGGAGTCGCACAGCGGCATCACTGCACGGATGCCGCTGAGCGACGAGTTGTTGCACAGCGGAACTACGCCCCTCGGCAACGTGAACCATTCGGGATGGTCGGGGTCGTACTTGAACAACGCCTGGAGCATCGCGTTGAGCTCCAGGACAGTGAAGTTATAATTGAGGCCCGGGCGCAGCCTCATGATATCTGCCACGTTCTCGAACTCCCAGGCGGGCCTCTTCCTCTCCTGCAGGGGGGCGATACGGCGGCGGAGAAAGTCTGCTCCAACTGCGCCTACAGTCAGCCCGGCAAGCCTGAGGCGAAGGATCCGGATAGTGGCAATCTTTAGTCTACTATCTTCCGGGGCCAAGTCGCTCCAGTTGTCGTCGCGTACTACTGGGGCTTGGCGCCGGGCGGTAAAGTGCTGCGGGTTATCCTCTGCGATCCAACACCAATTGGCTCTCCACTCATCCCACTTGCCGCGGAGCTCTCCCAATAAGTAAGCTTCCTTCTTGTGGGTCCTAGAGATCCAAGAGATTCCGCCAGACAGAGGCTCTCCCCTCTCAACTCGGGGCGTGAAGTAGTGGCGGAGAAGAGCTACATTTGGGAAGACTCCGACAAAGTTTTCGCACAGATGTGCGAAAACGGCCATGGTCAGAACGGCGTTGGGGGTTAAGTCAAGGAGGTGGAACCCGTAGGTGTTCATGATGTCGCAGAAGAACTCGGAGAAGGGCGGGCAGAGCCCGCAGTAGAAGAACAGGGCGAAGAACGCATATCCGCCCGGGAACATTTCGCAAGCAATGGCTGGGAGTACCTTGGTGCGCGGATGCGCCCGCGTCTCCCTCGACCAGAAAAGGTAGAAGGCCTCCCTCAGCTCCTTCGCGTCAAGATTGGGGGGGAAGACCGCTTTCTTTTTCCGCATCGGCGCAAGCCGCAGCGCTTCGGCCGACTTCTTAGTCTTCCCCTTCTCGCCTTTCGGAGCCATGGCGGAAGCGGTGAAGGAGATCGACGGCGCTGGTGGTGCTGGTGGCGACGGAGGGTGGAGCGCTACTCTCTTTCGGCATTCGGGAAGGAGGGGAGCGGTGGAGGTTTCTGAGGATTGAAGAAGCAACGGGCAGATGGACGAACTGCCCCTGTTTCCCCTGCTTATAAGGGGGGAGGGGGCGGACGTTCCGCATTTCCAATTAAAGAAACAGCCCACGATCTCTCCCACGATGCCACAATTGACGCGTGCCGTTAAGGGAGGGCGCGGTGGATACGGGGTAAGATACGGCGTGCCGCAGGCCGCGCGTGCCCGTGCACTGTTTTGGGCCTGGCCCAACAGCGCTCGGCACCGTGTATGGCCCAGACCCGGGGGCTCCTGTCGGTGTACTAAAGTAGGGGTACCTTAGTATCTCGAACTTGTGCACGGGCAGTTGCAGCGCCCCGCGGCAAGACTTGCCGGGCGACCGCCAAGATCCTCCATGGTTCCCTTGGAGCCATTCAAGAACAAAGTATCCAAGTCAAGGAGACAAGGCCCCGGCAAGAGGAGCTTGCCGGGAAGGCCACTCAAGGCACAAGACCACTCAAGGCACAAGGCCCTGGCAAGAGGAGCTTGCCGGAAGGACCAACCAAGGCATTTCAAGGAATTTGCCGCGACGCGCCACGCGTCCCGGCAAGGCCCGGTGAGCGACAAGCTCCCGGAAGCGACAAGATAGCAACCGCGGCAAGGCGCTTGCCGCGGCAAGCTTCCACTTAGTACCCGCGCTCCAGCGCATCCACCCACGTGTCGCTCTGGGACCATCCCAGGCGCACGTGGCGAAAGGCTGTGCAGCCTGGGGTACACGGTGGCAAGCAGCGATGACAAGGCTACCGTCGTGGCGGACGATGGCGCCCCTGACGGCCACTTTTTGCACTGTTTGGGTGACGGCGACGGGCATTTAATGCCCTTGTCTCCTGCCGTCAGGGTTAGGTATGGAACACTGTTCCAACTACCACCCTTTTTACATTTTTACCCTCACCTGCGTTGCCACCTGCCGGTGACCCCTTGAGCCTATAAAAGGAGGCCCATGCGCAACGTAGAGGGGGTTCCGATCCCGGTTAGACGTTCGATCATTCTCACGCTCGGTCCTGCTAGCGCTTAGAGTGTACTGTAGCTTTCTTCGCTCCCGAGCCAAGAACTCAATACAAACCAAAGCAGGAGTAGGGTATTATGCATCCGTGCGGCCCGAACCTGGGTAAACTGCTCGTGTGCTCGCCTCGATCTGCTCTTTGTGCATCCTCCGCCCCCCTGCCGTACCCAAAAGGGGCTCCGGTCCCATAGGTGTTCGTGGGCGACCAGTTTCCCCGACAGAGTCCGACGTCTAGTGGAGTCCCAGTCAGTCCCTTGTGATCCTGGAGTTGATCACTGATTTATAACCGCTTCCGCCTACCACCAAATAAATTCATCGGGTCTCACTCCGATACTCGATGAACTGTAATATATTGGAGTCACATCATCCACTTCACTGTGACATATCCACCACCTTTTATTACGAGTCAGTAGTATGCCACCCTGCCTTGTGTCATATCCGCCTTTATGTATTATATTGGCGCGCTTGTAATAAAATTGTTGAGCAACCCCCAGCTCAACCTTGTATAATGTTCATTGTACTGGAATTCTTTGTCAAGGATTTGTCTGCCAGCAGGAAATAATATTCCTCGCTGGTTTAATAAAAAGGTCGGTCTTCCGGTATTCTGTGTCAAGGATTTGTCTGCCAGTAGGAAATAATATTCCTCGCTGGTTTAATAAAAAGGTCGGTCTTCCGGTAATTATTTTACTGAAGGACCAGTCCTGACAGGGCACAACCCACCAGGGCATGCCAGGTGGGGCAGGCGCGCCCTGGTGTATCGTGCTCACCTCGGTTGCCTTCCCAGTTATTTCTTAATTTCCTAAATTTTTTAATATTCCAAAACTGATAGAAAATATTTTGCGGATTTTTTGGAGTTTGTTTACTTACTGTATCATGTACCTCCCCTTTTTCAGGGTTTTGGAGTGTTCTGGCGGGTTTCTTTTATGTGTTCCTCCGGTGTCATGGTTTGGATAATATTGCTTTCAACATTAATAGGCGTACCTAAGATATAGTGTTTAATTCTTTGTCCATTGACCACCTTCGGGTTAGTACCTTTGGAATTATTAATCTTGATAGCTCCAGAGCGATAAACTTCTTAGATAATGTATGGTCCTTCCCATTTAGAAAGAAGTTTTCCTGCCAAAAATTCTAAAACAAGAGTTGTACAAGGACATATTCTCCAACTTTGAATTCCCACTCTTGGATAATTTTATCATGCCATCTTTTAACTTTTTCTATTAATACTTTGGCATTTTCATGAGCTTGGGTTCTCCATTCATCTAGTGACCTAATATCAAATAACCTCTTTTCACCGACAAGTTTGAAGTCATAATTGAGTTCTTTAATAGCCCAAAATGCTTTATGTTCTAACTCAATAGGCAAATGGCAATCTTTCCCACAAACCAATTTATATGGAGACGTCCCCATAGGATTTTTTATAAGTTGTTCTATAGGCCCAAAGTGCATCATCTAGTTTCTTAGACAAATTCTTTCGGGACCTATTGACAGTTTTTTGTAATATTAATGTTATTTCCCTATTGAGAATTTCGACTTGACCACTAGATTGTCGATGATAGGGTGATGCAATTCTATGGTTAACATCATATTTAGCAAGCATTTTCCGGAAAGACCATGAATAAAGTGTGAACCACAATCAGTCATTAGATATCTAGGGACTCCAAACCTCGGGAAAATAACTTCTTTAAGCATTTTAATGGAAGTGTTATGATCATCACTACTAGTTGGAATATCTTCTACCCGCTTAGTAACATAATCAACAGCAACCAAAATATGAGTATACCCATTAGAGGAAGGAAAAGGTCCCATATAATCAAAACCCCAAACATCAAATGGTTCAACAACAAGTGAATAATTCATAGGCATCTCCTGAGGCTTACCGATATTATCAATTCTTTGACATTCATCATAAGACAAGACAAACTTACGGGCATCCTTGAAGAAAGTAGGCCAAGGCCAATAAAAACCAGATTGCAATACAGAGCAGTTCTATCTCTCGCATGAGGACCTCCATAGGATTCGGAGTGACATTTCCGCAGGATTTGATCCTGATCTTGTTCATGCTCAGGTACATAGCGTCCAATAATACCATTTACTCCTTTATAAAGATGTGGGTCATCCCAAAAGTAATGCCTTAAATCATAAAACAATTTTTCCTTTTGTTGGTATGTGAAACTAGGTGGTATATATTTAGCAACAATGTAATTAGCATAGTCAGCATACCAAGGAGTATTATGAGAAACAATTATTGCAGCTAGTTGTTCATCTGGAAAACTATCATCAATAGGTAGTGGGTTGATACGTCTCCAACGTATCTACTTTTCCAAACCCGTTTGCCCTTGTTATGGACTCTAACTTGCATGATTTGAATGGAATTAACCCGGACTGACGCTGTTTTCAGCAGAATTGCCATGGTGTTGTTTTTGTGCAGAAATAAAAAGTTCTCGGAATGACCTGAAACTCCATGGAGAATTATTTTGCAAAATATAAAAAATATCTGCAAGAAGATCCAGACCAGGGGGCCCACACCCTGTCCACGAGGGTGGGGGCGCCCCCCCCCCTAGGGCGCGCCCCCTAGCTCGTGGGCCCCCTGGTGCTCCACCGACGTATCCCCAGATCCTATATATTCACTTTCGGCTCGTGGGCCCCCTGGTGCCCCTTGGTGCCCCCTGCCGCCAACCCCTATTCTTTCTCGGGAGGACCGGTCTGGAGTCCGTTCAGGGCTCCGGAGAGTGGAGATCGTCGCCATCGTCATCATCAACCTTCCTCCATCACCAATTCCATGATGCTCACCGCCGTGCGTGAGTAATTCCATCGTAGGCTTGTTGGACGGTGATGGGTTGGATGGGATCTATCATGTAATCAAGTTACTTTTGTTAGGGTTTGATCCCTAGTATCCACTATGTTCTAAGATTGGTTGCTATGACTTTGCTATGCTTAATGCTTGTCACTAGGGCCCGAGTGCCATGATTTCAGATCTGAACCTATTATGTTTTCATGAATATATGTGTGTTCTTGATCCTATCTTGCAAGTCTATAGTCACCAACTATGTGTTATGATCCGGCAACCCCGAAGTGACAATAATCGGGACCACTCCCGGTGATGACCATAGTTTGATGAGTTCATGTATTCACTATGTGTTAATGCTTTGGTCCGGTACTCTATTAAAAGGAGGCCTTAATATACCTTAGTTTCCAATTGGACCCCGCTGCCACGGGAGGGTAGGACAAAATATGTCATGCAAGTTCTTTTCCATAAGCACGTATGACTATATTCGGAATACATGCCTACATTGCATTGATGAACTAGAGCTAGTTCTGTGTCGCCCTAGGTTATAACTTCTACATGATGAATCGCATCCGACATAATTCCCCATCACCGATCCAATGCCTACGAGCTTTTCACATATTGCTAGTTGCTTATTTACTTTTCCGTTGCTACTATTACAAAAACTACAAAAACACTATTGTTAATTTTATTGCCACTACCGCCACTATCGTATTACTTTGCTACTAAACTATCTTGCTGCACATACTAAGTTTCCAGGTGTGGTTGAATTGACAACTCAGCTGCTAATACTTAAGAGTATTCTTTGGCTCCCCTTGTGTCGAATCAATAAATTTGGGTTGAATACTTTACCCTCGAAAACTATTGTGATCCCCTACACTTGTGGGTTATCAAGACTATTTTCTGGCGCCGTTGCTGGGGAATATAGCTCTATTCTTTAAGTCACTTGGGATTTATATCTGTTGATCACTATGAAGAATTCGAAGGACTCAAAAACCAAGATCTTACCCTCAAATACGAGGGGAGGTAAGGAACTGCCATCTAGCTCTGCACTTGATTCTCCTTCTGTTATGGGTAAATTTGTGACACCTACTCCTGCTATTGGATTGATATGTCGTATGTTCTTGATGATGCTACTTCTGCTATGTATGATGAAACTACTTCTATGCCTGATATTGTGCCACTAGGTGAATTTATAGATGAACAAATTGCTAAGGTTAGGGAGAATGCAAATATTGAAACTAATGATATTTATGAAAGTGATGATGAAGCTTCTCCCAATAGATATGAATAGCCTGTTGTTCCTGAGGGTTATGTTACGGATGAAGAAACTGCTAGAGACTTTCTTGCTTGCAACGATAGATATGATCTTAAGAAATTATTAGCTAAGTTGAAAGAAAAGTCCTTGAATGCTAGAATGAAACATGACCCTGCTTTTGCTACTTCACCTATCTGTGTAACTGATAAGGATTATGAATTCTCTGTTGATCCTGAGTTAATTACTTTGGTTGAATCTGATCTTTCCATGGCTATGAGTCTGAAACTGTTGTGGCACATCTTACTAAGTTGAATGATATAGCCACCCTGTTTACCAACGATGAAAAGATTCGTTATTACTAATACTTAAGTTATTTCCTTTCTCATTAAAGGGTGATGCTAAGACTTGGCTTAGTTCTCTTGATCCTGGTTGTGTGCGTAGTCCCCAGGATATGATGTATTACTTCTCTCCTAAATATTTTCCCGCTCAAAAGAAACAAGCTGCCTTACGGGAAATATATAACTTTGTGCAAATTGAAGAAGAGAGTCTCCCACAAGCTTGGGGGAGGCTTCTCCAATTGCTTAGTGCTTTGCCTAATCATCCTCTTGAGATGCATGATATACTTAATGTCTTTTATAATGGACTAACCGATGCTTCCAGAGACCACCTGGATAGTTGTGATGGTTGTGTTTTCAGGGAAAGAACAGTTGAACAAGCTGAATTACTATTGAATAATATGGTGGCCAATGAAAATAATTGGACACTTCCTGAACCAGCCCCTAAGCCAACTCCGAAGAAAAGAGGTGTTCTATTTCTCAGTCTTGAAGATATGCAAGAGGCAAAGAAATCAATGAAAGAAAAAGGTATTAAAGCTGAAGATGTTAAGAATTTACCGCCTATTGAAGAAATACATGGTCTTGATAACCCGACACATGTAGTAAAGGTAAATTCTCTTTATAGATTTGATGAAGATGATATTCCTCGTTATAAGTCAGTTAGCCAATGCTTAGATGAGTTTGACAATTTTATTGTGAAACAAGAAAACTTCAATGCTTATGTTGGTAGACAATTGCAACACAATGCTTATATGATTGAACGCTTGAGTGATTATCTGTCTAGAGCTAAAGGTGAACTGAAACTTATTAGTATACATGCTTCTATGGTTAACACTCAAGTAGAGCAAGTACTTAAGGCTCAGAATGATTTGCTCAATGAATTAAATAGTAAGAATAATGACAATGCCATTAGAGTTGTGACTAGAGGTGGCAGAATGACTCAGGAACCTCTGTATCCTGAAGGCCACCCTAAGAGAATTGAGCAAGATTCTCGGAGAGCTAATTTAGATGCACCTAGTTCTTCTAAGAAGAAGAAAAAGAAAAATGATAGGACTTTGCATGCTTCTAGTGAACCTATAGCTGACACACCTGAGAATCCCAGTCATATATATGTTTCTGATGCTGAGACACAATCTGGTAATGAACATGAACCTAGTGATAATGTCAATGATGATATTCAGGATGATGCTCAACCTAGCAATGATAATGATGTAGAGATTGAACCTGTTGTTGATCTTGATAACCCACAATCAAAGAATCAATGTTATGATAAGAGAGACTTTGTTGCTAGGAAGCACGGTAGGGAAAGAGAACCATGGGTTCAGAAACCCATGCATTTTCCTCCAAAACCATCCAAGAAAAAGGATGATGAGGATTTTGAGCGCTTTGCTGAAATGATTAGACCTATCTTTTTGCGTATGTGTTTGACTGATGTGCTCAAAACAAATCCTTATGCTAAGTATATGAAGGATATTATTACCAACAAAAGAAAGATACGTGAAGTAGAAATTTCCACCATGCTTGCCAATTACACTTTTAAGGGTGGAATACCTAAGAAACTGGGAGATCTAGGAGTACCTACTATACCTTGCTCCATTAAGAGAAACTATGTTAAAACTGCTTTATGTGATCTTGGAGCCGGTGTTAGTGTTATGCCTCTCTCTTTATATCGTAGACTTGACTTGAGTAAGTTGACACCTACTGAAATATCTTTGCAAATGGTTGCTAAATCAACTGCTATACCTGTCGGTATTTGTGAGGATGTGTCTGTTGTAGTTGCAAATGTTACTATTCTAACGGACTTTGTTATACTTGATATTCCCGAGGACGATAGCATGTCTATTATCCTTGGTAGACCATTTTTGAATACTGCAGGGGCTGTTATTGATTGCAACAAAGGCAATTTCACTTTTCACGTCAATGGTAATGAGCATACGGTACACTTCCCGAGGAAACAACCTCAGGTCCACAGTATCAATTATATTGGAAAAATTTCAACTACCACTATTGGAGGTTTTTAATTTCATCTTCCTACTACCAAGAAGACATATGACATTCTTATTGTTGGGGACATACATATCGCCATTGAGGTAACCTAGTGTTATTCAAAAATTCTCTGGTTTCATGCTGTTCGGAAAGAGTTTATTAACAAGACCCCATCAACCTTGTTAATGGATTCCTTTTGATGAGCATGGGATAGGTGAATCTAGATAGCACAAACCTTCTGTACCCTCCTTTTACTTTTTGTTAATTAGGATAAATAAAGAAAAAATAGTATTTTCTGTCTGTTTCCAGACTTATACGTGCAATAAAAAAATATCCCAAAAATAAAAGTTCTCCAAATGCCATGAAAATGAAATATGATTTTTTTTCTAGATTATTTGAGAAAATATGGCACAGAACACACAGCGAGGGGAGCCAGCACCTGGCCACGAGGGTCCAGGGCGCACCCCCTGCCTCGTGGGCCCCACGTGGCCCCCCTCCACTTATTACTGCCCCCACTTTGTTTAACATTCAGGCAAAAGGGAGATACACTATAACTATGGAGGAGGCAAATGCTTATTATAACATGACGGAGGCAGCCCGCCTTCGAGCTGCAGCTCAACATGCAGTGGTTGCTGCATCTCAGTACAACCCCAACTACAACTTTGGATATCCGTCGGGCCAATACTGGCCATAGACCAACTTAGGCCAAAAGCCTAAGCTTCGGGGAGTACGTGTTTCTCACCGACTTTACACTCATGTTCACACTTATTCTAGTTGTCGGTGCTCACGCTCTTTCATTGTACCATCTATGCTTAGTTTCAGTTTCTTTTTCTCAGTCTTTTTCTCGTGTGCTAGAAAAAACCTTAAGAAAAACAAAAACACAATATTAGTTGTAGCTTCTAGCTAGTTCACTTTTCTTGCTTGTAGTAGTAGTAATTAAAAAGAAAACCCAAAAAGATTTCCCGTTCTTCTTTTGTTTGTTGGGAGCTTTCCCATGTAAATAGTATCTTTTCTTTTCTTTAGGGGTTAAGAGTAGAAGACCATGATTGAAAATGCTTAGTGGCTCTCATATGCTTTATTGTTGATTTAACCTTGAGCCATACTACCTTGTCTTTTCTCTTGTATTAAATGCTTGAAGATTCCAGCTTAGTCCAATGCACGTGCACTATTATTATTATCCACACCGTTCGGTCATGCGAGTGAAAGGCAATAAGGATGATATATGATGAACTAATTGAGATGAGAAAAGCTGGTATGAACTCGACCTATCTTGTTTTTGTAAATATGATGGTTCGTCGTTCCTGATTGAGCTTGTTATGAATGAAACATGATTGCAATGACAATTAGAGATCATAGTTGCTTATGCCATGCTTAATTAGCTGAGAGTTTATAATGGTCTATCTTGCGTGCCAACATGATATTAAAATGGTTGTGATGTGGTATGATGGGGTGGTATCCTCCTTTGAACGATTTAAGTGATCTGACTTGGCACATGTTCACGCATGTAGTTGAAACAAATCAACATAGCCTCCACGATATTTATGTTCCTGGTGATTTATATCCTACTCATGCTTGCATTCATGGTTGATTAATTTTAATGCATGTTCATGACCGTTGTTGCTCTCTAGCTGGTCGCTTCCCAGTCTCTTTCTAGCCTTCACCTGTACTAAGCGGGAATACTGCTTGTGCATCCACTTCCATAAAACCCAAAGTTATTCCAATGAGTCCACCATACCTTCCTATATGTGGTATTTACCTGCCGTTCCAAGTAAATTTGTATGTGCCAAACTCTAAACCTTCAAATAAAATTATGTTTTGTATGCTAGAACAGCTCATGTATCAACTAGGGCTGTCTATATCTTCCATGCTAGGTGGGTTATTCTCACGATGAGTGGACTCCGCTAATCATTCATGAGAAAATGGCCGATAATCGAGATGCCCAGTCCCATGCTCAAAATCATAATAATTAAAAAAACTCCCCCGAGGATGTTGCTGGTTTGGACGGTACCCGTTGTTTCGGGCTAGCCATGGAGTGTGCTTGTTGGTGGTTGGGGAGTATAAACTTTACCATTTTGTTTGGGACCGCCTACAATGTGCGTAGCATGGGAGATATCGAGATTCTTGGTTGTTATGTTGACAATGAAAGTATACCGCTCAAAATGTTATTCATCTCTATTTAAAAATCGAGCTCTGGCACCTTTACAAATCCCTGCTTCCCTCTGCGAAGGGCCTATCTATTTACTTTTATGCAGAGTCATCATCCTCTTATAAAAGAGCACCAGTAGGATAGCACCTCTATCATTTGCATGTATTACTATTAATTTGCATTGAGTATGATCATGACTGGATCTCTTTTACCATGAATTACAATGTCTACTTAGTCCTTGATCTTTAAAGGTGCTCTGCATTTATGTTTTGTGGTCTCAGAAAGGGCTAGCGAGATACCATCTTGTTATATCATATAATGATTGTTTTGAGAAAGTGTTGTCATCTGAGGTTTATTATTATTGGTCGCTAGTTGATTATGCCATTGATATGAGTAGTCTTGGGACCTGAAAGTTATTGTGAATGTGGTTAGTTCATGATCTTGCTGAAAACCTGAATGATGGCTTACATATTTACAACAACAAGAGCAAACAGAGTTTGACAAAGTTTTTCTTTATCTCTTTCAGTTTATCAACTGAATTGCTTGAGGACAAGCAAAGGTTTAAGCTTGGGTGAGTTGATACGTCTCCAACGTATCTACTTTTCCAAACCCTTTTGCCCTTGTTATGGACTCTAACTTGCATGATTTGAATGGAACTAAGCCGGAATGACGTTGTTTTCAGCAGAATTGCCATGGTGTTGTTTTTGTGCAGAAATAAAAAGTTCTCGGAATGACTTGAAACTCCACGGAGAATTATTTTGGAAAATATAAAAAATATCTGCAAGAAGATCCAGACCAGGGGGCCCACACCCTGTCCACGAGGGTGGGGGCGCCCCCCCCCCTAGGGCGCGCCCCCCTGCCTCGTGGGCCCCCTGGTGCTTATCCCAGATCCTATATATTCACTTTCGGGGAGAGAAAAATCAAGGAGAAAGAATTATCGCGTTTCACGATACGGAGCCGCGCCAAGACCTAATCTCTCTCGGGAGGGCTGATCTGGAGTCCATTCGCGGCTCCGGAGAGTGGAGATCTTCGCCATCGTCATCATCAACCTTCCTCCATCACCAATTCCATGATGCTCACCGTAGTGCGTGAGTAATTCCATTGTAGGCTTGCTGGACGGTGATGGGTTGGATGGGATCTATCATGTAATCGAGTTAGTTTTGTTAGGGTTTGATCCCTAGTATCCACTATGTTCTGAGATTGATGTTGTTATGACTTTGTTATGCTTAATGCTTGTCACTAGGGCCCGAGTGCCATGATTTCAGATCTGAACCTATTATGTTTTCATGAATATATGTGTGTTCTTGATCCTATCTTGCAAGTCTATTGTCACCTTCTATGTGTTATGATCCGGCAACCCCGAAGTAACAATAACCGGGACCACTCCCGGTGATGACCATAGTTTGAGGAGTTCATGTATTCACTATGTGTTAATGCTTTGGTCCGGTACTCTATTAAAAGGAGGCCTTAATATCCCTTAGTTTCCAATAGGACCTCGCTGCCACGAGAGGGTAGGACAAAAGATGTCATGCAAGTTCTTTTCCATAAGCATGTATGACTATATTCGGAATACATGCCTACATTGCATTGATGAACTGGAGCTAGTTCTGTGTCACCCTAGGTTATAACTTCTACATGATGAATCGCATCCGACATAATTCCCCATCACCAATCCAATGCCTACGAGCTTTTCACATATTCCTAGTTGCTTATTTACTTTTTCGTTGCTACTATTACAAAAACTACAAAAACACTATCATTACTTTTATTGCCGCTACCGCCACTATCATATTACTTTGCTACTAAACTATCTTGCTGCAGATACTAAGTTTCCAGGTGTGGTTGAATTGACAACTCAGCTGCTAATACTTAAGAGTATCCTTTGGCTCCCCTTGTGTCGAAGCAATAAATTTGGGTTGAATACTTTAGCCTCGAAAATTGTTGCGATCCCCTACACTTGTGGGTTATCATGGGTCATCAAGAATATTTTCTAACCTAGACAAGTTATCAGCTACGGGGTTCTTAGCTCCTTTACTATCAGTGATATGTAAATCAAATTCTTGTAGCAAGAGAACCGCCTAATGAGTCTAGGTTTAGCATCTTTATTTTCCATAAGATATTTTATAGCAGCATGATCAGTGTGAACAATTACCTTGGAATCAACGATGTAAGATCTGAATTTATCACAAGAAAACACAAATGCTAAAATTATTTTTTAGTGGTAGCATAATATCTTTGAGCACTATCTAGAGTTTTACTAGCATAATGGATACCATTTAATTTCTTACCGACTCTCTGTCCTATAACAGCACCAATAGCATAATCACTAGCATCACACATAATTTCAAAAGGCAAGTTTCAATCAGGTGGTTCAACAATACGTGCATAAGTTAAGGCTTTCTTAAGTGTTTCAAAGGCTTCTATGCAATCATTATCAAAAACAAAAGGAACATCCTTTTGTAAAAGATTAGTAAGAGACCTAGAAATTTTAGAGAAGTCTTTAATAAACCTTCTATAGAAACCAGCATGACCCAGGAAGCTACGAATACCTTTAATATCTTTTTTTACGGGAATACCTTTAATATCTTTAGGACATGGCATTTTCTCAATTGCATCAACTTTAGCTTTATCCACCTGAATACCTCGTTCAGAGAATTTATGCCCCAAGACAATACCTTCATTAACTATAAAGTGACACTCCTCCCAATTCAAGACAAGATTAGTTTGCTCAAATCTCCGCAAAACTTGATCAAGGTTGCTTAAGCAATCATCAAAAGAAGTTCCGTAAATGGAAAAAGCATCCATGAAAACCTCAACAATATTTTCACAAAAATCAGAGAATATAGTATTCATACATCTTTGAAATGTAGCAGGTGCATTGCATAAACCAAAAGGCATACGTCTATAAGCATAGGTTCAAAAAGGACAAGTGAAGATGGTTTTCTCTTAATCAGGTTGTGATACAGGTATTTGAGAGAAACCGGAGTATCCATCAAGAAAATGAAAGTGTTTGTGCTTTCATAATCTTTCTAGCATTTGATCAATAAAAGGCGGAGGGTAATGATCTTTTCTAGAAGCTTTATTTCATTTCTAAAAGAAATTACCATTCTATAGCCAGTAACCATTCTTTGTGGAGTAAGTTCATTTTTATCATTAGGGACAACAATAATACATCCCTTCTTAGGGACACAATGAATAGGAGATACCCATCCACTATCAGCTATGGGATATAGATTATACCTTCTTCCATAAGCTTTAATATTTCAGTTCTTACCACTTCTTTCACCTTAGGATTCAATCGTCGTTGGTGATCAACAACGGGTTTAGCATCAGGTTCCATATTAATCTTGTACTGACATAGAGTGGTACTAATTCCCTTAAGATCATAGAGAGTATATCCAATAGCAGCACGGTACTTCCTCGGAATTTTTAGTAAAATTTCTTCTTCATGTTCTGAAAGATTAGCACTAATAATAACAGGATATATCTTTTTCTCATCAAGATAAGCATATTTCAAAGTGTTAGGTAATTTCTTTAAATGAAACACAGGATCACCTTTAGGTGGAGGAGGACCTCAGTTTCAATAGGCAAATTGTTCTTCAGGAGAGGTTGTTGTTCAAAGAATATTTTGTCTATTTCATTTCTTTCACGCACGTGCATATCATTTTCATGGTCTAGCCAATATTGTTCTAGTGGATCTGTAGGTGGCACGACAATAGAAGAAGACCAATTATTTCATCTTTACTATGTAATTCTTCATTACGTGGTTGTCTACTAAACTTGGAAAAATTAAACTCATGAGACACCTCACCAAAACTAACACTGACAGTTTCTTTTTCGCAATCTATCTTAGCATTGACAATGTTCAAGAAAGGTCTACCAAAGATAATGGGACAAAATTCATCTTGTGGGGAACCAAGAACTAGAAAATCAGTACGGTATTTTATTTTCCCACACAAGACTTCAACATCTCTAACTATCCCAAGTGGTGTGATGGTGTCTCAGTTTGCAAGTTTAATAGTAACATCAATGTCTTCTATTTCAGCAGGTGTTATGTCATTCATAATTTCTTGGCATAAAGTAAAAAGGAATAGTAGACTAGCACCCAAATCACATAAGACATGATAGCAGTGATCCCCAATTTTAACCGAGACAACAGCCATGCCAACTACAGGTCTATGTTTATCTTTTTCATCGGGTTTGGCAATTCTAGCAGCTTCACCAACGAAATAAATAACATGCCCATAAATATTATCGACCAAGACATCCTTAACCATAGCAACACTAGGTTCTACTTTAATTTGTTCAAGGGGTTTAGGTGCTTTAATTTGCTGCTAACCATGCCAGGATCACAAGTCGACGAGACTGACTGGGAGAACTTGACGAACAAGGAGCTTCATGATAAGTTTAAGCAAATGATGAGTGTACAGGTGCAAGATGTGCTAAACACATTGGACGAGGCCATGGAGAAGATAGATGGCATGGAGAAGACGTTTGAAACAAAGCTCGATAACAAGTTTGCTGAATTGCTTTCATGTTTTCCACCACCACCGGCTGCTGCAGCTGTCCCACCTCTACAACAACAACAACAACATTGCCTTCCAAATCAAGTGGGACGAGCACAGCGCGTTCCCCTTGAGCCTGGTCAAGCTTCTGGTGCTGCTGTTGATGTTTCTATAGCTCTTACTGCTACTGCAGAGGTGGAGGACCATTACGAGGATGAGGTTGACCAAACTCAGAACTACGTGCAACAACCAGCACCACCACCACCAGGTCGTCCTCATGCATATCATTGCAACGGTAGGGCTGCACCACCACCTGAGGTACATGACCATCTTCCTAAACTGAAATTGAATATTCCACCATTTGAGGGTAGATATGTTCCGGATATATATCTTACTTGGGAGTTAGAAACTAAACAACGTTTTACATGTTTACATTATCCCGAGGAGAGACGTGTTCCTGCTGCTGTTTGTGCTTTCACTAGTTTTGCATGTGTTTGGTGGTCTGAACATTGTAGATTATATCCTATTCCAGCTACTTGGGCTGCTTTGAAAACTGCTATGCGTACTCGTTGGGTTCCACCATATTATCAACGTGAATTACTTCAAAAATTGCAGCGCTTAAGACAAGGAAAAAATTCTGTAGAAGAATATTATCAGCAATTACAAACTGGCCTTATTAGATGTGGTATTGTTGAGGAGAATGAAGCTATGCTTGCAAGTTTTATGGGTGGATTAAATAGAGAGATTCAGACCATTCTGGAGTATAAGGA
Organism: Secale cereale; assembly: GCA_902687465.1. Taxonomy (NCBI): domain Eukaryota; kingdom Viridiplantae; phylum Streptophyta; class Magnoliopsida; order Poales; family Poaceae; genus Secale; species Secale cereale. The sequence continues at coordinate 653,986,480 of LR738714.1, read as the reverse complement.
TTATAATAATATCACTCGTTTATTCCATCTTGCTTGTAAAGCTGAACGTGAAGTGCAGGATCGACACGCATTGGCACAGACTAACTTTTTTGCAGGTCGACCTTCATCATGGACACCACGTGCATCCTCTACTTCCACACATTCTACTGCACCGACACCTCCATCAGCTATTATGTCCAACCGTGATACAAGGAAGCAGGCACAACCACCATTATCTGCCAAGAGCACACCTATTGGGCCTGCACAGAGTTCTTCTTTTTCCATGGCATCAACGGGGCACACCAGTGATATTATTTGTCGTCGTTGTAAGGGAAGAGGACATTTTGCGCAAGATTGCAAATCTCAGCGTGTGATGATTGCTACTGAGGATGGTGGATATGAATCTGCTAGTGACTATGATGAGGAGACGTTGGCTCTTATTACACGTGAAGAACACAGCGGAGACGATTCTGATCATGAGACGCAATACATGGCTCCTGAAGATGCTGACAGGTATGAATGTTTAGTTGCTCAACGTGTTTTGAGTGTGCAGGTTACACAAGCTGAGCAAAATCAGAGGCATAATTTGTTCCATACAAAGGGAGTTGTGAAGGAACGTTCTGTTCGCGTGATCATAGATGGAGGGAGTTGCAACAACTTGGCTAGCATGGAGATGGTGGAGAAGCTATCTCTCACCACAAGACCACATCCACATCCTTACTACATCCAATGGTTCAACAACAACGGCAAGGTTAAGGTAACACGTAATGTTCGTGTGCATTTTAGTATCTCTACATATGTTGATTATGTTGATTGTGATGTGGTACCTATGCAAGCATGTTCCTTATTACTTGGTAGACCATGGCAATTTGATAAAAATTCTGTACACCATGGTAGAAACAATCAGTATACTCTTGTTCATAAGGATAAAAATATTACTTTGCTTCCTATGACTCCTGATTCCATTTTGAAAGATGATATTAATAGAGCTAATAAAGCAAAACAGGAGAAAAATAAGAGTGAAAATCAGCTTGTGGCAAAAGAATTTGAGCAACAAATGAAGCCTAATAATAATCCATCTATTGTTGCTTCTGAAATTAAATTGAAAAGTGCATGTTTATTTGCCACCAAATCTGATATTGCTGAGCTAGATTTTAGCAAATATGTTTGCTATGCTTTTGTGTGCAAAGAGGCATTATTTTCATTCGAGGACGTGCCTTCCTCTTTGCCTCCTGCTGTCACTAACATTTTGCAGGAGTTCGCTGACGTCTTTCCACAAGATGTGCCACCGGGATTACCATCTATTCGAGGGATTGAGCATCAAATTGACTTAATTCCTGGTGCATCGCTACCTGATACGTCCAAAACGTATCTATAATTTCTGCTTGCTCCATGCCACTTTAGGGTGATATTGCTATGATATTCATACACTTCCATACACTTTTGATCATATTTGGACTAACTTACTAATCCAGTGCACCCCAGTGCCAGTTTCTGTTTTCGGCTGTTTTTGTATTTCAGGTTTTCACATTACGAGAACTGCCAGGAAAAATCCAGAAAAATTATATAAAAAATAAGCGCTCCGGAAACAACCCTGCGTCCGAAGGGCAGCCGGGGGGGGGGCACCAGGGCTCCAGGCGCCCTGGCGGCGCGCCCCCCTGGGTCGCGCTAGGGGGGCGCCTGGGCCCCCCGAAGCTTCCCCGATGCTCCCCTTTGGCATATATTTAAAGCGTCCTCCGAAACCCTCAGAACAGGAACTCTTTTCGCGATCTCATCTCTGTTCCGCCGCCGCCGCCGCTTCCAAGATCGGGAGCACCAGGAGAACTCTTCCCGGCACCCTGCCGGAGGGGAGGATCACCACCGGGAGCTTATCCACCACCATGGACGCCTCCCGGATGACTCGTGAGTAGTCTCCCTTGGACCATGAGTCCATGACCAGTAGCTATGTGATGTTCTCCTCCCGTTCTTGTGCTTCACTAATTAGTCCTCGTGAGCTGCCCTACATGATCGAGGCAATTATGTAATCCTTATGCTGTTGCTATGTTGAGTTTGCTGGGATCCGATGGATTATGGGATTATGTTCAGATTGATCTTGAGTAATATATTTGATCTACCTCTTTTATATTTATGTTCATAAGTAATTCTTGCATGTTCTCCGTTGTTATTTATTGCTTTGGCCAAGTAATACGTAGTGACTCCAAGAGGGAACGTTATGCTCGATTGTGGGTTCATGCCCCTCGATGACTAGCTTCAGTGACAGAAACATGAGTCTAGGGGATGTGCTGTTGCCACAAGGGGGAAAACAATGGTGCTTGTGCCCGCGGGTGCAAGGATTGTTTACTTTACGCAAAGTTCTTTTAATGCAGTTGTCTGTTGCATTGAGTTTACACTATGGGTGGACAACTTAATACCAGCGAGATGTTCTGGATAGATATCTCAAGGTGGATGATTAGTAGTAGATATTGATGGATTTAGGTCTACTTATTTTGGCGTACCGCCCATGCTTTGAACCTCAACCTTTCTGCAATGTAATCAGCATTGGTTTGCGTTCGTGGTCCTCTCAATTGCCCAGCTGTAATTTGTTTACCTCACATAGTTGTTTTATCGTCTTTTGGGAGAGAGACATCACTAGTGAACATCATGAGACTCCGGTCCATATTACCATCATTGATCACATCCGCTATTTACTTTTTTCTATTTACTTACTATTGCAAAACACTATCTATCACTACTATCATATTGCTTTTAACCCTTTGTGAACTGCAAGGCCGGAGGGATTGACAACCTCTCTGTACTCGTTGGGAGCAAAGTTATTTCTATCTGTGTGCAGGTCCACGTTGATTGCTAATTGCGCCGTTAGCAGTTGACACCTACTTGTTGAACCTAGGAGTCTCTGGGGATTCGATCCTTGTCATCTTTGCTAAGGGAAAACACTTCTACATACTGCATCTTACACCTTCCACTTGGGGTAACCAACGAGGGGTTCGAGGCCCATCAAGGAGTATTTTCTGGCGCCGTTGCCGGGGACTCCACTCTTCAGGATAGGGGAGTTGCACGCTATCTTTTACCTTTGCTTTTAGTCTTGTTAGTTTATCTTTCAGTTTTCTTTATGTCTTTTCACTAGTTATGCTTATGGACGACCTTGCTATTGGATCGTTGCTTGTGGGAAGACGCCCCACACCTGTGGTGGTTGCTCCTCCCCCTACTGAAATTGTGCCCTATAAAATACCAGCTGGTATTATCGATTATGTTTTGGCTAATCGTTATGCAGGAGACAGACATCCCAGTGAACACTTGCTATATCTGTCACAATTATGTTCATTATTTAAGCTTGCAGGTGTATCAAGGGAGTTTGTCATGAGGAAATTGTTCGCCGTATCACTTATAGATAAAGCTTCAGATTGGTATAAGCTTCTCGATAACTCGCACTTGCTTGATTGGCAAGAGCTTATGTCTCTCTTTTATACTAAGTTTTATCCTCTTCATGATGCTTATGTGGAGAGTAAGAGTACCTTTTTGCATGTGGATCATGGTAACAATGCTTTATGTGATGCTTATATTGTTGAGTTTATTCGTGATCCCATTGAAAATTATTATGAGAAGGGAACATATGCTTATAGATATTTCAATAATATTAAGTTCCCTCTCTTTATGTTGAAGGTTTTGAAGCTGCACTTGTTTTGTCTTCCTATGCTTATTGCTTTGTGCTTCAATGAATTATTCTATTGCAATATTCATATGCATAGGAAGCATGTTAGGCTTAAATGTGTTTGGTATTTGCTTCTTGATGCTCTCTTTTGTTCTTCAATTCTTATTCCTACAAGAGAATCATTAAAGTCTTATGCCTAGCTTAAAGGCATAAAAGAAAGCGCTTTTGGGAGGCAGCCCAATGAATAAATTTATTTTGCTTTTGTTGTGTCTTGATGTTGTTTACTACTGTAGCATCATCATTGTATCTTTGCTTTTCAATTTTGTGCCAAGTATAGCCTCTGATTGCTAGGAAGTTCAAAAGTTGTGAGGTGCTGTCCAGAAAACAGATTCTGTCCTTGGATAGAAAAATTCGTATAAAATCACCAGATCATCTTTTTGGTCTGAATTTTTTCGAGAGCGTTCTCTATATAATTGTCTTTTGTGCGTCTGTTCTGAGTTTTTTGATTTGAGTTTCAGAAGTATCCCGAACAGATCAATTACTACCTGCTGTTCTGTTTTTCACAGATTCTGTCCTGTTTTGCCTTTCCTTCATTTTGCAAATCAAGAGCTTACTTTTTCTTTGCAAAAACCTTTTGGAAATCTTGAGAAATAGTAGAAATTCAAGATTATCTTTATTTCCATCAAGGTATAATTATTTTATTAAGGGTACTAACCTCGCTAATCAGATTATGATGAGTTATGTATGAAGGGAGTTTTCAAGTGTGCGAGGGAAGATGATAAAAAGATTCAGGAGTGTCAAGCGCTCAAGCTTGGGGATGCCCCCGCGCACCCCAAGAAATATTCAAGGAGACTCAAGCGTCTAAGCTTGGGGATGCCCCCGTGCATCCCCTTCTCCATCAACATTATCAGTTCGTCTTTCGTTTCGCTATATTTTTATCACTTCATGTGTTATGTGCTATGCTCGGAGCGTCTTGCTTTTAGTTTTCTTTTTAGTTTTTCATAACGAGTCGGAACCCAGCATTCCTTTATGTGGGAGAGAAACACGATCCACTTCTACCTAGAACATAACATAGAATTTTCATGTCTATCTTGGCTGTGTGTGTTCTTTGTCTTCTAATAGCTACTATCATGCTCTGCTCTTAGTATTCATGCTTATCTTTTCAACGAGCTTTTGTTTAGTTGGTTGCTTGAACTCTCTTTAATTATCATGCTCACCTTATTAAAAGAGTTTGCTTCCGTTGCATTGGTTAATATGTCTATGATAAAGATGCTACGTGCATAATGGTGCTTAGTAGTTCAGGTTTTCTTATGGTTAGTCTCAAATAGCTGGGGGGTTCCCAATGTGTTATTGGAGTACCAACTTGATTTGTTTGCCTATGATGTGGTATGGTTTAGTAATATCTTCCTTCGAGAATTTATTTTGATTGACTTGGCGTATGCTCACGCATATTTAAGATTGTAAAGAAAGTCTGTCAAGCCTTGATGATCTTTTATTTCTGAGTAGCGATAAAACTACCATGCCTGATTCAATATTGCTTTGTCGCTCTGCATGATTATGACCGTCATTGCTCTCTTAGTTGGTCGCTCCCAGTCATTTGCTAATCTCCACCTGTACTAAAACTAACTTTGCAATACATAGCTCATGGGAAAGTAGCTTAAAAACTATTGTGGTAAAGAATATGTTGCCTATGTATCTTATTTCTTATAAGTTGCTTGTTGAGTGGTAACCATGTTTCTAGGGACGCCATCAACTATCACACTTTTGTTGAATATCATGTGAGTTGCTATGCATGTTCGTCTTGTCCGAAGTAAGGGTGATTTGCCGTGGGTTGAATGAATATGCATATTGTTAGAGAAGAACATTGGGCCGCCAACCAAAGCCATGCATCATGGTGGAAGTTTTAGCTTGGACTTAATCCTCAATCTCTTATGAGAATATGCTTATGCATTAAAGAGGAGTCCATCATCTATTTTCTATGTTGTCCCGGTATGGATGTCCTCAAGTTGAGATCTATCAAAAACGAGAAATCAAATGCGATTTATCTCCTTGGACCTTTGTACAGGTGGCATAGAGGTACCCCTTTGTGACACTTGGTTGAAACATATGTAATGCAATGATAACCCATGGAAATCCAAGCTAATTAGGACAAGGTGCGAGCACTATTGGTATTTTATGCATGAGGCTTGCAACTTATAGGAGGTCTTATACACGACACATATGAAGTACTACTACCGTTGACAAAATTGCTTCCTTGTTTTCAAAATAAAAAGTCATAACCATCTTTTACTTTTATCTTGAGTCTCCACCTTCTTTTAAAAGCACCAACTACTGAGAGCATGATTGTCATTGTGAGTGTAATGTGCATTGTCCCAAAGTAGCATTGCCTTTTGCATGATTGTGATATCGTTTATTTTGAAATCATTGTATCTAGTCATCACTTAAACCTTGAAGGTGCCCCTGCATTTATGTTTTGCTTCACTAAAGGGGGCAAGCTAGATATCACTTTATCATATTTTTACATCATATTCATTGCAAATCTTTTTGATGCTTCAATGTCATGTTGTAAAACTTTCAGTCATTTGTGATTTTCTCTTGAGGCAACTTAATTACTATAGAATCATTGTCTCATAAGCTTTTGTCATATGACTATGAAAAAGTCCTATATGGTTAATAGCATGTCACCACGGAAATTATTCTTGTTATCATTTACCTACTCGAGGACGAGCAGGAATTAAGCTTGGGGATGTTGATACGTCCAAAACGTATCTATAATTTCTGCTTGCTCCATGCCACTTTTGGGTGATATTGCTATGATATTCATACACTTCCATACACTTTTGATCATATTTGGACTAACTTACTAATCCAGTGCACCCCAGTGCCAGTTTCTGTTTTCGGCTGTTTTTGTATTTCAGGTTTTCACGTTACGAGAACTGCCAGGAAAAATCCAGAAAAAATATATAAAAAAATCAGCGTTCCGGAAACAACCCTGCGTCCGAAGGGCAGCCGGGGGGGCACCAGGGCTCTAGGCGCCCTGGCGGCACGCCTCCCTGGGCCGTGCCGGGGGGGCGCCTGGGCCCCCCGAAGCTTCCCCGATGCTCCCCTTTGGCATATATTTAAAGCGTCCTCCGAAACCCTCAGAACAGGAACTCTTTTCGCGATCCCATCTCTGTTCCGCCGCCGCCGCCGCTTCCAAGATCGGGAGCACCAGGAGAACTCTTCCCGGCACCCTGCCGGAGGGGAGGATCACCACCGGGAGCTTCTCCACCACCATGGACGCCTCCCGGATGACTCGTGAGTAGTCTCCCTTGGACCATGAGTCCATGACCAGTAGCTATGTGATGTTCTCCTCCCGTTCTTGTGCTTCACTAATTAGTCCTCGTGAGCTGCCCTACATGATCGAGGCAACTATGTAATCCTTATGCTGTTGCTATGTTGAGTTTGCTGGGATCCGATGGATTATGGGATTATGTTCAGATTGATCTTGAGTAATATATTTGATCTACCTCTTTTATATTTATGTTCATAAGTAATTCTTGCATGTTCTCCGTTGTTATTTATTGCTTTGGCCAAGTAATACGTAGTGACTCCAAGAGGGAACGTTATGCTCGATTGTGGGTTCATGCCCCTCGATGACTAGCTTGAGTGACAGAAACATGAGTCTAGGGGATGTGCTGTTGCCACCAGGGGGAAACAACAGTGCTTGTGCCCGCGGGTGCAAGGATTGTTTACTTTACGCAAAGTTCTTTTAATGCAGTTGTCTGTTGCATTGAGTTTACACTATGGGTGGGACTCGCAACTTAATACCAGCGAGATGTTCTGGATAGATATCTCAAGGTGGATGATTAGTAGTAGATATTGATGGATTTCGGTCTACTTATTTTGGCGTACCGCCCATGCTTTGAACCTCAACCTTTCTGCAATGTAATCAGCATTGGTTTGCGTTCGTGGTCCTGTCAATTGCCCAGCTGTAATTTGTTTACCTCACATAGCTGTTTTATCGTCTTTTGGGAGAGAGACATCACTAGTGAACATCATGAGACTCCGGTCCATATTACCATCATTGATCACATCCACTATTTACTTTTCGCTATTTACTTACTATTGCAAAACACTATCTATCACTACTATCATATTGCTTTTAACCCTTTGTGAACTACAAGGCCGGAGGGATTGACAACCTCTCTGTACTCGTTGGGAGCAAAGTTATTTGTATCTGTGTGCAGGTCCACGTTGATTGCTAATTGCGCCATTAGCAGTTGACACCTACTTGTTGAACCTAGGAGTCTCTAGGGATTTGATCCTTGGCATCTTTGCTAAGGGAAAACACTTCTACATACTGCATCTTACACCTTCCACTTGGGGTAACCAACGAGGGGTTCGAGGCCCATCACTACCCAACCGTGCACCATACCGTACCAATCCAGAATAGACGAAGGAGATTATGCGTCAAGTACAGGAGCTACTCGACAAAGGTTATATACGCGAATCCCTTAGTCCGTGTGCTGTTCCTATTATTCTAGTGCCGAAAAAGGATGGCACATCGCGTATGTGTGTTGATTGTAGAGGCATTAATAATATTACTATTCGTTATCGTCATCCTATTCCTAGGCTAGATGATATGCTTGATGAATTGAGTGGCTCTACAATATTCTCCAAAGTTGATTTGCGTAGTGGATACCATCAAATTCGTATGAAATTGGGAGATGAATGGAAAACAACATTTAAAACTAAGTTTGGATTATATGAGTGGTTAGTCATGCCTTTTGGGTTAACTAATGCACCTAGTACTTTCATGAGATTAATGAATGAAGTTTTACGTGCTTTCATTGGACGATTTGTGGTAGTTTACTTTGATGATATATTGATTTTTAGCAGATCTTTGGAGGAACATTTGGAACATTTACGTGCTGTTTTTATTGCTCTACGTGATGCACGTTTGTTTGGTAACCTTGGAAAGTGCACCTTTTGCACCGACCGAGTATCTTTTCTTGGCTATGTTGTTACTCCATAGGGAATTGAGTTTGATAAAGCCAAGATTGAAGCTATTGAGAGTTGGCCGCAGCCCAAAACGGTCACACACGTGAGGAGTTTCCTTGGCCTCGCTGGATTCTATCGGCGTTTTGTGAGAGATTTCAGCACCATTGCTGCACCTCTCAATGAGCTTACAAAGAAGGATGTGCCTTTTGTTTGGGGTACTGCACAGGAAGAAGCATTCACGGTATTGAAAGATGAGTTGACACATGCTCCTTTACTCCAACTTCCTGATTTTGATAAGACTTTTGAGCTTGAATGTGATGCTAGTGGAATTGGGTTAGGAGGTGTGTTATTACAAGATGGTAAACCTGTTGCATATTTTTCTGAAAAATTGAGTGGGCCTAGTCTGAATTATTCTACTTATGATAAGAAATTATATGCTCTTGTTCGGACTTTGGAGACATGGCAACATTATTTGTGGCCCAAAGAACTTGTTATACATTCTGATCATGAATCTTTAAAGCACATTAAAAGTCAAGCAAAACTAAACCGTAGACATGCTAAATGGGTTGAATTCATAGAGACTTTCCCTTATGTTATTAAACACAAGAAGGGAAAAGAAAATGTTATTGCCGATGCATTGTCTCGTCGTTATACTATGCTTTCACAACTTGACTTTAAAATATTTGGTTTGGAGACCATCAAAGATCAATACATGCATGATGTTGAATTTAAATATGTATTGTAGAATTGTAAACAAGGGAGAACATGGAACACGTTCGTCGTTAATGATGGATTTGTGTTTCGTGCTAACAAGCTATGCATTCCAGCTAGCTCTATTCGTCTTTTGTTGTTGCAGGAGGCGCATGGAGGAGGATTAATGGGACACTTTGGCGTGAAGAAGACGGAGGACGTACTTGCTACACATTTCTTTTGGCCAAAGATGCGACGGGATGTTGAGCGTTTTGTTGGTCGCTGCACTACATGTCAAAAAGCTAAGTCACGACTCAATCCTCATGGTTTATATATGCCTTTGCCTGTTCCTAGTGTTCCTTGGGAAGATATATCTATGGACTTTGTTTTAGGTTTACCTCAAACAAAGAAGGGGAGGGATAGCATATTTGTTGTCGTGGATAGGTTCTCGAAGATGGCACACTTTATACCATGTCATAAAAGCGATGATGCTGCTAATGTTGCTGACTTGTTCTTTCGTGAAATTATTCGCTTGCATGGTGTGCCAAATACTATTGTTTCAGATCGTGATACTAAATTTCTTAGCCACTTTTGGAGATGTTTATGGGCTAAGTTGGTGACTAAACTGCTTTTTAGTACTACTTGTCACCCCCAAACTGATGGTCAAACTGAAGTAGTCAATAGAACTTTGTCTACTATGCTTAGGGCTGTTTTGAAGAATAATAAGAAAATGTGGGAAGAATGCTTGCCTCATATTGAATTTGCTTATAATCGTTCGTTGCATTCTACTACTAAGATGTGCCCTTTTGAAATTGTCTATGGTTTCCTACCTCGTGCACCTATTGATTTGTTGCCTCTTCCATCTTCGGAGAAGGTTAATTTTGATGCTAAACAACGTGCTAAATTGATCTTAAAAATGCATGAGTTAACTAAGGAAAATATTGAGCGCATGAATGATAAATATAAACTTGTTGGAGATAAGGGTAGAAAACGTGTTGTCTTTGCACCTGGAGATCTTGTTTGGTTACATTTGCGTAAGGATAGGTTTCCTAATTTGCGCAAGTCAAAGCTAATGCCACGTGCTGATGGTCCTTTCAAGGTGCTAGAGAAAATAAATGATAATGCATATAAGCTTGAGTTGCCTCCAGATTTTGGGGTTAGTCCCACATTTAACATTGCAGATTTGAAGCCTTACTTGGGTGAGGAAGATGAGCTTCCGTCGAGGACGACTTCAATTCAAGAAGGGGAGGATGATGAGGACATCACTAACAAGGTTACACCCACAGCTCCAACTGACACATATACAGGACCAATTACTAGAGCTCGCACACGCCAGTTAAATTACCAGGTACTTTCGTTTCTTGGTAATGAATCTAATGTTCATGAGAATATGATGCTGCCTAAATTGGATACATTTGTCTTGCTTACAAATGAAGGGCCTAGCTTGGACAAGAAGGATGAACATTGGAGCAAGATCAAGCATGGAGATGATGGCATGCGCAAGGGGAACAAGAATGGAGTTACAAGTGATGATTTCAGGACTTTGAAGCCACCATAATGAGTGCGTGAATCCTTGGACGAAATATACAAGACGCCACTTCATAAATTTTGTCTAGAGGCTATTATAGGTGCTGCGTCACCTTATTATTGGGCCAGGCCCATGTAATTTTGAAATACTTGAGTATAGGCTGTTTTTAGAGTCCGTATGTGTGGGGAAACAAGAGTTAGGGTTGGTTTCGGACCCCTCCACCAAGGGCCACGAAATTCCCCCCTCTTTCCCCCATATATACAGCCCTTAGGGCGTCGTTTAGACTTTGGGTTTTGTTTAGATTAAGTTTGCCATAGCTGCAACTTCGCGTACTTCGTTTGTGTTCAACGACCAGACCAAGATGTCACAGAACCCCACTTGATCAATAAAGCTTTCCTCTTGAATTCGCAATATCCAGATTGCAATCTCAGTTTCTTGCTTGTTCTTCGTTTGCCTGCAGGAAACAGACCTTCGTGGTCAGGTTGATCGTGCTCCGGCGTGGTCAATAACCTCTCGGAGTTGGTTTAGCGATTGCTAAGGCGCGACGTCCTCGCACGTTCGTAGTCGGATCGTCAAAGTCGACTTCCTCCAAAACGATAGCCACCATCTCATCGAAAGACGGGACACCTTTGCCTCTATCACATGCATTAAAATGTAAACATGAATACCGAATCAGATTCCTCGCCTGTACTGTCTGGCCATTGTACGTGGTACTGATTTATGTCTGGGACACGAGACTCCTCAGGCATGGAGATCCCTCGCGTGGAGAGATACGGCTGAGATCCCTCATCTTGTGTGTATGCGCCGAAGGAAATACGCCCTAGAGGCAATAATAAAGTTGTTATTTATATTTCCTTATATCACGATAAATGTTTATTATTCATGCTAGAATTGTATTAACCGGAAACTTAGTACATGTGTGAATACGTAGACAAAACAGAGTGTCCCTAGTATGCCTCTACTAGACTAGCTCATTGATCAAAGATGGTTATGTTTCCTAACCATAGACATGAGTTGTCATTTGATAAACGGGATCACATCATTAGGAGAATGATGTGATGGACAAGACTCATCCGTTAGCTTAGCACTATGATCGTTTAGTTTTACTGCTATTGCTTTCTTCATGACTTATACATGTTCCTATGACTATGAGATTATGCAACTCCCGAATACCGTTGGAACACCATGTGTGCTATCAAACGTCACAACGTAAATGGGTGATCATAAACATGCTCTACAAGTGTCTCCGAAAGTATTCATGGTGTTGGCATAGATCAAGACTAGGATTTGTCACGCCGAGTGTCGGAGAGGTATCTCTGGGCCCTCTCGGTAATACACATCATAATAAGCCTTGCAAGCAAAAGACTAATGAGTTAGTCACGAGATGATGTATTACGGAACGAGTAAAGAGACTTGCCGGTAACGAGATTGAACTAGGTATAGAGATACCGACGATCGAATCTCGGGTAAGTAACATACCAATGACAAAAGGAACAATGTATGTTGTTATGCGGTTTGACCGATAAAGATCTTCGTAGAATATGTAGGAGACAATATGAGCATCCAGGTTCCGCTATTGGTTATTGACTGGAAATGAGTCTCGGTCATGTCTACATAGTTCTCGAACCCGTAGGGTCCGCACGCTTGTTTGATGACGATCAATATTATGAGTTTATGAGTTTTGATGTACCGAAGGAGTTCGGAGTCCCGGATGAGACCAGGACATGACGAGGAGTCTCGAAATGGTCGAGACGTAAAGATCGATATATTGGACGACTATATTCGGACATCGGAAAGGTTCCGAGTGATTCGGGTATTTTTCGGAGTATATGGGCCTTATTGGGCCATACGGGAATAAAGGAGAAAGGCCAAAAGGAAGGAGGCTCGCGCCCCCCCTCTGGTCCGAATTGGACAAGGGGTGCAGCCCTATTTTCCTTCTCCCTCTACACCTCTTTCCTTCTCTCCTACTCCGGAAAGGAAAGGGGAATCCTACTAGGACTTGGGAGTCCTAGTAGGACTCCCCACACTTGGCGCGCCCCCTCTAGGGCCGGCCTCTCCCTTGCTCCTTTATATACGGGGGCAGGGGGGCACCCTAGGACACACAAGTTGAATTGTTTTAGTCGTGTGCGGTGCCCCTCTCCACAGAAACACACCTCGGTCATACCGTTGCAGTGCTTAGACGAAGCCCTGCGCCGGTAGATACATCATATCTGTCACCACGCCGTCGTGCTGGCGAAACTCTCCTGTGAAGCTCAACTGGATCAAGAGCTCGTGGGACGTCATCAAGCTGAACGTGTGCTAAACGCGGAGGTGCCGTACGTTCGGTGCTTGATCGGTTGGATCGCGAAGAAGTTTGACTACATCAACCGTGTCACTTGACGCTTCCACTCCCGGTCTACGAGGGTACGTAGACACACTCTCCCCCTCGTTGCTATGCATCTAGTAGATAGATCTTGCGTGATCGTAGGAAAATTTTGAAAATACTACGTTTCCCAACAGTGGTATCATGAGCCGGGTTTATGCGTAGATGATATGCACGAGTAGAACACAATGAGTTGTGGGCGATACTAGTCATACTGCTTACCAGCATGTCATACTTTGCTTCGGCGGTATTGTGAGATGAAGCGGCCCGGACCGACATTACGCGTACACTTACGCGAGAATGGTTTCACCGTTATGAGCACTCGTTGCTTAAGGGTGACTGGCGGGTGTCTGTCTCTCTCACTTTAGCTGAATCAAGTGTGGCTACGCCCGGTCCTTGTGAAGGTTAAAACATCACATACTTGACGAAACATCGTTGTGGTTTTGTATGCGTAGGTAAGAACGATTCTTGCTAAGCCCATAGCAGCCACGTAAAAACTTGCAACAACAAAGTAGAGGGCGTCTAACTTGTTTTTGCAGGGCATGTTGTGATGTGATATGGTCAAGACATGATGAGATATACGGTTTTGTATGAGATGATCATGTTTTGTAAAGTTATCGGCAACTGGCAGGAGCCATATGGTTGTCGCTTTATTGTATGAAATGCAATCGCCATGTAATTGCTTTACTTTATCACTAAGCTGTAGCGATAGTCATAGAAGCAATAGTTGGCGAGACGACAACGATGCTGCGATGGAGATAAAGGTGTCGCGCCGGTGACGAAGGTGATCATGACGGTGCTTTGGAGATGGAGATCAAAAGCACAAGATGATGATGGCCATATCATGTCACATATTTTGATTGCATGTGATGTTTATCTTATTATGCTTCTTATTTTGCTTAGTTCTACGGTAGCGTTATAAGATGACCCCTTACTAAATTTCAAGGTATAAGTGTTCTCCCTGAGTATGCACCGTTGTGAAAGTTCGTCGTGCCGAGACACCACGTGATGATCGGGTGTGATAAGCTCTACGTTCGAATACAACGGGTGTAAGCCAGTTTTGCACACGCAGAATACTCGGGTTAAACTTGACGAGCCTAGCATATGCAGATATGGCCTCGGAACACTGGAGACCGAAAGGTCGAGCGTGAATCATATAGTAGATATGATCAACATAAGATGTTCACCATTGAAACTACTCCATCTCACGTGATGATCGGACATGGTTTAGTTGATTTGGATCACGTGATCATTTAGATGACTAGAGGGATGTCTATCTAAGTGGGAATTCTTAAGTAATATGATTAAATTGAACTTTAATTTATCATGAACTTAGTCCTCGTAGTATTAGCATATCTATGTTGTAGATCAATAGCTCACGATGTTGCTCCCCGTTTATTTTTTATAAATGTTCCTAGAGAAAACTAAGTTGAAAGATGTTAGTAGCAATGATGCGGAATTGTTCCGTGATCTGAGGATTATCCTCATTGCTGCACAGAGAATTATGTCCTTGATGCACCGCTAGGTGACAGACCTATTGCAGGAGTAGATGTAGACGTTATGAACGTTTTGACAAAAGCTCGGTATGATGACTACTTGATAGTTTAAGTGCACCATGCTTTACGGCTTAGAACCGGGACTTCAAAAACGTGTTCCAAGAGTTGAAATTAGTATTTCATACGCATGCCCGTGTCGAGAGGTATAAGACTTCTGACAGTACTTTGCCTACAAGATGGAGGAGAATAGCTCAACCAGTGAGCATGTGCTCAGATTGTCTGGGTACTACAATTACTTGAATCAAGTGGGAGTTAATCTTCCAGATAAGATAGTAATTGACAAAGTTCTCTAGTCACTATCACCAAGTTAGTAGAACTTCGTGATGAACTATAATATGCAAGGGAAGACGAAAAGAATTCCCGAGCTCTTCGCGATGCTGAAGTCGGCGAAGGTAGAAATCATGAAAAAGCATCAAGTGTTGATGGTTGACAAGACCACTTGTTTCAAGTAAAGGGCAAAGGGATAGAAGGGGAACTTCAAGAAGAATGACAAGCAAGTTGTCACTCCCGTGAATAAACCCAAAGCTAAAACTCAAGCCTGAAACTAAGTGCTTCTACTGCAAAGGAAATGGTCACTGTAAGTGGAACTGCCCTAGATACTTGGCGGATAAGAAGGATGGCAAAGTGAAAAAGGTATATTTTGATATACAGATTATTGATGTGTACTTTACTAGTTTTCATAGCAACCCCTGGGTATTTGATACCGGTTCAGTTGCTAAAATTAATAACTCGAAACGAGAATTGCAGAATGAACAGAGACTAGTTAAAGGTGAAGTGACGATGTGTGTTGGAAGTGGTTCCAAGATTGATATGATCATCATCGCACACTCCCTATACTTTCGGGATTAGTATAAAACCTAAATAAAATTATTTGGCATTTGCGTTGAGCATGAATATGATTTGATCATATTTGTTGCAATACGGTTATTCATTTAAAGTCATAGAATAATTGTTATTCTGTTTTCATGAATAAAACCTTCGATGGTCATACACCCAATGAAAATAGTTTATTGGATCTCGATCGTGGTGATACACATATTCATAATATTGAAGCCAAAAGATGCAAGGTTAATAATGATAGTGCAACTTATTTGTGGCACTGACGTTTAGGTCATAATGGTGTAAAGCGCATGAAGAAACTCCATAGTGATGGACTTTTGGAATCACTTGATTATGAATCACTTGGTGCTTGCGAACCATGCCTCATGGGCAAGATGACTAAAACTCCGTTCTCCGGAACAATGGAGCGAGCAACAGATTTGTTGGAGATCATACATACAGATGTATGTGGACCAATGAGTGTTGAAGCTCGCGGCGGGTATCGTTATTTTCTGACCTTCACTGATGATTTGAGCAGATATGGGTATATCTACTTAATGAAGCACAAGTCCGAAACATTTGAAAAGTTCAAAGAATTTCAGAGTGAAGTGGAGAATCATCGTAACAAGAAAATAAGAGTTTCTACGATATGATCGTAGAGGTAAAATATTTGAGTTAGCGAGTTTGGCCTTTAGTAAAAACAATGTGAAATAGTTTCACTACTCACGCCACCTGGAACACCACAGTGTAATGGTGTGTCCGAACGTCATAACCGTACTTTATTAGATATGGTGCGATCGATGATGTCTCTTACCGATCTACCACTATCGCTTTTGGGGTTATGCATTAGAGACAGCTACATTCACGTTAAATAGGGCACCATCTAAATCCGTGGAGATGACACCGTATGAATTGTGGTTTGACGAGAAACCCAAGCTGTCATTTCTTTAAGTTTGGGACTGCGATGCTTATGTGAAAAAGTTTCAACATGATAAGCTCGAACCCAAATCGGAGAAGTAAATCTTCATAGGATACCCAAAAGAAACTGTTGGGTACACCTTCTATCACAGATCCGAAGGCAAGGTCTTTGTTGCTAAGAGCGGATCCTTTCTAGCGAAGGAGTTTCTCTCGAAAGAAGTGAGTGGGAGGAAAGTAGAACTTGATGAGGTAATTGTACCTTCTCCCGAATTGGAAAGTGGAACATCACAAAAACTAGTTCCAGTGATTCCTACCAATTAGTGAGGAAGCTAATGATGATGATCATGAAACTTCAGATCAAGTTTCTGCTGAACTTCGTAGATCAACCAGAGTTCGTTCCGTATCAGAGTGGTACGGCAACCCAGTTCTGGAAGTCATGTTACTCGACCATGATGAACCTACAAACTATGAGGAAGCGATGATGAGCCCAGATTCCGCAAAATGGCTTGAGGCCATGAAATCTGAGATGGGATCCATGTATGAGAACAAAGTGTGGACTTTGGTTGACTTGCCCGATGATCGGCAAGCCATCGAAAATAAATGGATCTTCAAGAGGAAGACTGACGCTGACGGTAATGTTACTGTTTACAAAGCTCGACTGTTGCGAAAGTTTTTCAACAAGTTCAAGGAGTTGACTACGATGAGACTTTCTCACCCGTAGCGATGCTTAAGTCTGTCCGAATCATGTTAGCAATTGCCGCATTTTATGAAATCTGGCAAATGGATAACAAAACTGCATTCTTTAATGGATTTATTAAAGTAGACTTGTATATGATGCAACCAGAAGGTTTTCTCAATCCTAAAGGTGCTAACAAAATGTGCAAGCTCCAGCGATCCATCTATGGACTGGTGCAAGCATCTCGGAGTTGGAATATACACTTTGATAAGTTGATCAAAGCATATAGATTTATACAGACTTGCGGTGAAGCCTGTATTTACAAGAAATGAGTGGGAGCACTACAACCTTTCTGATAAGTATATGTGAATGACATATTGTCGATCGGAAATGATGTAGAGTTTTCTGGAAAGCATAAAGGAGTGTTTGAAAGGAGTTTTTCAAAGAAAGACCTTGGTGAAGCTGCTTACATATTGGGCATCAAGATCTATAGAGATAGATCAAGATGCTTGATAAGACTTTCGATGAGTGCATACCTTGATAAGATTTTGAAGTAGTTCAAAATGGATCAGTCAAAGAAGGAGTTCTTGCCTGACTTGTAAGGTGTGAAGTTGAGTAAGACTCAAAGCCAGACCACGGCAGAAAAATATAGAGAGAATGAAAGTCATTCCCTATGCCTCAGCCATAGGTTCTATATAGTATGCCATGTCGTGTACCAAACATGTTGTGTACCTTGCCATGAGTTTGTCAAGGGGGTACAATAGTGATCCAGGAGTAGATCACTGTACAGCGGTCAAAATTATCCTTAGTAACTGGATGACTAAGGAAATGTTTCTCGATTATGGAGGTGATAAAGAGTTCGTCGTAAAGGGTTACGCCGATGCAAGCTTTGACACTAAATCCAGATGACTCTAAGTATCAATCTGGATGCGTATTGAAAGTGGGAGCAATTAGCTAGAGTAGCTCTATGCAGAGCATTGTAGACATAGAAATTTGCGAAACACATACGGATATGAATGTGACAGACCCATTGACTAAACTTCTCTCACAAGCAAAACATGATCACACCTTATTACTCTTGGGTATTAATCACATAGCGATGTGAACTAGATTATTGACTCTAGTAAACCCTTTGGGTGTTGGTCACATGGCGATGTGAACTATGGGTGTTATTCACATAACGATGTGAACTATCGGTATTAAATCACATGGCGATGTGAGCTAGATTATTGACTCTAGTGCAAGTGGGATACTGAAGGAAATATGCCCTAGAGGCAATAATAAAGTTGTTATTTATATTTCCTTATATCATGATAAATGTTTATTATTCATGCTAGAATTGTATTAACCGGAAACTTAGTACATGTGTGAATATATAGACAAAACAGAGTGTCCCTAGTATGCCTCTACTAGACTAGCTCATTGATCAAAGATGGTTATGTTTCCTAACCATAGACATGAGTTGTCATTTGATCAACGGGATCACATCATTAGGAGAATGATGTGATGGACAAGACCCATCCGTTAGCTTAGCACTATGATCGTTTAGTTTTACTGCTATTGCTTTCTTCATGACTTATACATGTTCCTATGACTATGAGATTATGCAACTCCCGAATACCGTAGGAACACCTTGTGTGCTATCAAACGTCACAACATAACTGGGTGATCATAAAGATGCTCTACATGTGTCTCTGAAAGTATTCGTGGTGTTGGCATAGATCAAGACTAGGATTTGTCACTCCGAGTGCCGGAGAGGTATCTCTGGGCCCTCTCGGTAATACACATCATAATAAGCCTTGCAAGCAAAAGACTAATGAGTTAGTCACGAGATGATGTATTATGGAACGAGTAAAGAGACTTGCCGGTAACGAGATTGAACTAGGTATAGAGATACCGACGATCGAATCTCGGGTAAGTAACATACCCAATGACAAAAGGAACAACGTAAGTTGTTATGCAGTTTGACCGATAAAGATCTTCGTAGAATATGTAGGA
Organism: Secale cereale; assembly: GCA_902687465.1. Classification (NCBI taxonomy): domain Eukaryota; kingdom Viridiplantae; phylum Streptophyta; class Magnoliopsida; order Poales; family Poaceae; genus Secale; species Secale cereale. The sequence goes on along the minus strand of LR738714.1, from coordinate 653,967,322 downwards.
GCCAATATGAGCATCCAGGTTCCGCTATTGGTTATTGACCGGAGATGAGTCTCGGTCATGTCTACATAGTTCTCGAACCCGTAGAGTCCGCACGCTTGTTTGATGACGATCGGTATTATGAGTTTATGAGTTTTGATGTACCGAAGGAGTTCGGAGTCCCGGATGAGACCGGGCACATGACAAGGAGTCTCGAAATGGTCGAGACGTAAAGAACGATATATTGGACGACTATATTCGGACATCGGAAAGGTTCCGAGTGATTCGGGTATTTTTCGGAGTATATGGGCCTTATTGGGCCATATGGGAATAGAGGAGAAAGGCCAAAAGGAAGGAGGCGCGTGCCCCCCTCTGGTCCGAATTGGACAAGGGGTGCAGCCCCCTTTTCCTTCTCCCTCTCCACCTCTTTCCTTCTCTCCTACTCCGGAAAGGAAAGGGGAATCCTACTAGGACTTGGGAGTCCTAGTAGGACTCCCCACACTTGGCGCGCCCCCTCTAGGGCCGGCCTCTCCCTTGCTCCTTTATATACGGGGGCAGGGAGCACCCTAGGACACTCAAGTTGAATTGTTTTAGCCGTGTGCGGTGCCCCTCTCCACAGAAACACACCTCGGTCATACCGTTGTAGTGCTTAGGCGAAGCCCTGCGCCGGTAGATACATCATATCTGTCAGCACGCCGTCGTGCTGGCGAAACTCTCCCGTGAAGCTCAACTGGATCAAGAGCTCGTGGGACGTCATCAAGCTGAACGTGTGCTGAAGCGGAGGTGCCGTACGTTCGGTGTTTGATCGGTTGGATCGCGAAGAAGTTCGACTACATCAACCGCGTCACTTGACGCTTCCGCTCCCGGTCTACGAGGGTACGTAGACACACTCTCCCCCTCGTTGCTATGCATCTAGTAGATAGATCTTGCGTGATCGTAGGAAAATTTTGAAAATACTACCTTTCCCAACATGCGCCATATTCTGTGAACGCATCTGGGTTCGGGGAAAGCGTATGCTCGGGCATCGAATCCAAGCCCATGCCATGGTCCTGAGATGTCTGCCCCTGACGAAGATGCACCGAAGAAGAGCGATGCAGTTGCAGAGATGAGTCATGTCGTGGCAATATCGTTGTACTACTCGGACCCTCCCCCCACTGCCCATGGCTCCTACGCGCCTCGCTTGGTCTGGACGACGGCGCCACACTCGGTCTGGCTGAACTCGCTACCGGCATGTTGTACGCTCCAGTGACAACGTCGTCGCCTCTACCACATCTCAACTTTGTTGCCACGTAGTCTTGAAGATGTTTGTGGAATGCCTTGCGAGCCGGGCCCCGTGCCGACATGGTTTCCGCCGCCATCTGCCCTACTTCGTTGCAAGTTTCAATCTAAAAAATATTTGGTTGTTATTTGGTTCAAATGATTATGAAATGATGGACCTGAAAAAGTTACAATGATTACCAGCTGGTCACGATAGTAAGCTCCATGGAGCTCAGTATTTCTCTGCATCTGCTGCTCCTGTGTGAGATTTGTTGATATCATAGCGGGTTGAATGGCCAGGCTAGTACGCGTGCTGATGTTGTACCACTGCATGTACGCTTGATATGTACGTCGATCATATGGTCTGCAAAATTTAATAATTACATCAACAATTATGATGAAAGCAAAACATCTTCACGCATTGTATGGTCATCGTAATAAAATAATGTAAATATAAAGTACCTAAGTTGATGCACTATTTTTGTGATATGCCATGACTGACATACCCCAGGCTTCAGTCTAGTGAGAACTCTTCCGCCGCAACCATTCGCGGAGTGGATGCATATGACCTTCAACTCTTTTTTAACAGACTGATTCACTCTATGCTGACGGTGGAGGGCGATTGCATAGCTATCTATTGCCTGGTAAGCAGACTTCTTGTCTGGGAAAACCTGCCCAACCTCCAGGTTGCCCGCTTCTAGGCCAGAAACATAGTGAAATTCATTGGTTATGCTCATATCCTGTAAAAATCCAGGTTGCAGTGCCGCCGCGGTCGCCCTGTGAGGAGGAACATCTTCTTCTTCGCTTGAGTCCGAAGATGCGGAAGAATGATCGTCATCATCTAGCACCTTAGGCAATCCCTCCACGTGTTCGCTCAGGTCAATGGCCGCTGACCAATATCCTGTCTCATACACAGGCTGGCCGCCGGTCAATTCCGATGGACCGGCGCTAGGGGCTGATGTGATGGCCAACTCGACCTCACCACCCCTGCTACTGCATCCGGCAACATCAGTGACAGAAATGAACTCCACATACATCATCGGCTGACCAAACATTGAGTTCTTGGGATTGCTTGCAAACCTCATGTACGAGCCCCATGACTGGTCACCTGTGACAGGCCGCAAACCCCAACGGGCATCAGTCCCATCATTTCCTCTCTCAACGACAAATGCCTCCATTGTCATTTTTCCCCCTGCATCCCTGGGCCAAACACCGCTCGGATGCACCTTCTTACTGCTGCGTAACCCACGTTCACCATGTCTCTCACTACAACTGTAGTCGACTCGCACAAGGACACATCCACCCCAAAAGGACCGTCGCGTAAGACGTCCCCATAGTACACTAACAAATTTTCCATAGTACCTAACCAACATCCATATTTACATTTCAAGTAATTAGTAACTGAACATTTAGTAGTAGTACGCTGACAACATTTACAGATCATACGAGTATTTACATATCTACTGTTTTTTTCGAAACTCCACTAGCAGCGTAATAAACTAAAACTCTGTTTGCTTTTCTCTAACTACCCTAGAAAAATCCTAATCTGTTTCTCGTAACATGTAAAAAGTGAGCTTTTGGAAATACGACTATTAGTCAATACTAAGCTATCCAAACAACCACTAAACATAATAGTACGATAATAACATTTTAATATCATATGGGTAAAACATTTAATATCTTCCGGTTTTTAATAATGTTTTCATATCATACTATAAAATTCATTTTTTTACAGATAATAATATTCCCAACGGCATGCACATTTTTCACAACAGTACATCAATATAAGAAATATTAACATAATTACAGCGTCATTTATACCTCAGCTCCAATATGGATGTGCTTGCGAATGCAATGATGCGTCAAACGAGTTTGAATAAATGTCCGTCACCAGTATTATATGAGCGAAGTCAACCTATTATCACATGAACATCAATATTATACATGGATTTTTCTTTCTCCTATTAAAAGCATGAAAATAGTACTTGCATGTATGTGATCCTCACCTCAAAAGGGACAGCGAAAATGGAAACACAATTTCTTCAATCACATCATCTTCTCCTTGATTGCTACTAAGATGAATTATTTAACCTAACTACATACAACATCAAGTACATTACCACGTTATTTTAACACAGAACATTTAGATTATATAACAAAGTTGACCTACGGTTTACTAACTATAGACTTATTAATAAACATACCACATGAAATAAAATACCACATGCAAATGAACAATTACATTACCAACTTTTCCATAATTACCAAATAAAGATTTTCTTGCATGTCAATACTAATGGACGCAGCTAACATTGATACAACATATCTAAGCACCAATGAACCTACTCTTCTAAAAAATATAGTATAAATGCAACATCTGTCGTTTCAAATTATTTATAACCTCTAAGCACTAACATCGCATAGCTATGACGAGCTAAAAGACTAACTAATTACCACCCTGCATGCGTGAAAAAAATCAATGTATTGCAAAGCTCATACCTTGATCTTCAACTCCGTAGTTCACTTCGCTAGGCAAATCCTACTCTCGAAGCTCTAAATGACTCCAAAAAGTTATGAAATAACGTCTAACACAACAAAGAACACATAGTTATGAACTAAACAAAACGAGTAAAAACATCATGCATGCATACGAAACCAACAAAAATGGATAGATCTTACCTTCATCTATCTTTTCTTCAACTTCAACATATTCAAAATCCAACTCCAAATCGCCCTAAATCATGAGTCAAAGTGCATACGAAGGTTTCCTTTCTCTGTGTTCTTACACACTCACAGAGTAGAAGAGAGAAGAGGATGAGAAGAGAAGGCTACGACTAGTAAGCCAGCGAGCTGAATCATGCTATATAAAAGGAAGAGGATCCCTGTAGTGTCGGCACAACAGGTTCCCGCTGTTGGAGATATGCCCTAGAGGCAATAATAAAAGCATTATTATTATATCTCTTTGTTCATGATAATTGTCTGTTATTCATGCTTGAATTGTATTGTACGGAAACAGCGATACATGTGTGAATACATAGACCACAATGAGTCCCTGGTAGGCCTCTAGTTACCAGTTCGTTGATCAACAGATGGTCACGGTTTCCTGACCATGGACATGGGATGTCAGTGATAACGGGATCACATCATTAGGAGAATGATGTGATGGACAAGACCCAAACTTGAGCATAACACGAGATCGTATAGTTCGTAATGCATAAGCTTTTCGGTGTCAAGTATTTATTCCTTAGACCATGAGGTTGTACAACTCCCGGATGCCGTAGGAATACTTTGGGTGTGTCAAACGTCACAACGTAACTGGGTGGCTATAAAGGTATGCATCGGGTATCTCCGAAAGTGTCTGTTGAGTTGGTATGAACCGAGACTGGGATGTTGTCACTCCGTATGACGGAGAGGTACCTCTGGGCCCACTCGGTAAGACATCATCATAATGAGCTCAATGTGACTAAGTAGTTAGTCACGGGATGATGGATTACGGATCGAGTAAAGAGACTTGCCATGACGAGATTGAACAAGGTATTGGGAATACCGACGATCGAATCTCGGGCAAGTACCGTACCGATGGACAAAGGGAATAACATACGGGATTGAGTGAATCCTTGACACGGTGGTTCATCTGATGAAGATCATCGAGGAACACGTGGGAACCAACATGGGTATCCATATCCCGCTGTTGGTTATTGACCGGAGAGTGGTCTCGGTCATGTCTACGTGTCTCCCGAACCCGTAGGGTCTACACACTTAAGGTTCGGTAACGCTGGGGTCGTAGAGATAAATGCACGTGGAAACCCGAAAGTTGTTCGGAGTCCCGGATGAGATCTCGGACGTCACGAGGAGTTCCGGAATGGTCCGGAGGAAAAGATTGATATATAGGAAGTCCAGTTTCGGCCATCGGGTGATCTCCGGGGGTCACCGGGAGCGTCCCGGGACCACCGGAGAGGGCCCCGGGGGTCCACCGGGTGGGGCCACCCATCCCGGTGGGGCCCCTAGGCCGCAAGGGGAAGTGTCCAGCCCCTCTGGGCTGGTGCACCACTAGGGGCCCACCTCCCCATGCGCCTAGGGTTAAAACCCTAAGGGTGAGGGGGGCCACCACTTGCCTTGGGGGGCAAGGACTCCCCCCTGGCCGCCGCCCCCCTGCAGATTGGATCTGCAGGGGCCCTGGCGCACCCCCTGGCCCCCTATATATATGTGGGGAGGGAGAGGGCAGCCGGACCCTTGCCCTGGCGCCTCTCCCCCTCCCATCACACCTCCATACTCCAACGCAGGGCGCCCGGCGAAGCCCTGCTGCGATCTCCACTGCATCCGTCATCACGCCGTCGTGCTGCCTGATCTCTAACGACTTCTCCCCCCCTTGCTGGATCAAGAAGGAGGTGACGTTGCTGCACCGTACGTGTGTTGAACGCGGAGGTGCCGTCCGTTCGGCGCTAGATCATCGGTGACGAAGAACGCGAAGAGTACGACTACTTCATCCACGCTTCTTCGAAAGCTTCCGCTCGCAATCTCCATAACGGTATGTAGATGCACTCTCACTTGCTCGTTGCTAGATGTCTTCATAGTTGGATCTTGGTGAAAGCATAGAATTTTTTTGAATTATGCTACGTTCCCCAACAGTGGTATCAGAGCCAGGTTTTATGCATAGCATCTTGCACGAGTAGAACACAAAGCAGTTGTGGGCGTTTGAGTTTGTTCAACTTTCTTACCGTTACTAGTCATTCTTGATTCGGCGGTATTGTGGGATGAAGCAGCCCGGACCGACTTTACACGTACGCTTATGTGAGACTGGTTCCACTGACAGACATGCACTAGATGCATAAGGTGGCTGGCGGGTGTCTGTCTCTCCTACTTTAGTCGGATCGGATTCGATGAAAAGGGTCCTTATGAAGGGTAAATAGAAGTTGACAAATCACGTTGTGGTTTTGGCGTAGGTAAGAAACGTTCTTGCTAGAAATCCTATAGAAGCCACGTAAAACTTGCAACAACAATTAGAGGACGTCTAACTTGTTTTTGCGGCATGTGCTATGTGACGTGGTATGGCCAAAAACGAAGATGTGATGAATGATATATGTGATGTATGAGATTGATCATGTTTTTGTAATAGGGAATCACGACTTGCATGTCGATGAACTTGACAACCGGCAGGAGCCATAGGAGTTGTCTTAATTATTGTATGACCTGCGTGTCACTGAATAACGCCATGTAATTACTTTACTTCATTGCTAAATGTTAGCTATAGTAGTAGAAGTAATAGTTGGCGTGACGACTTCTTCAAGACACGATGATGGAGATCATGATGATGAAGATCATGGTGTCGAGCCGGTGACAAGATGATCATGGTGCCCCGAAGATGGAGATCCAAGGAGCAAGATGATATTGGCCATATCATGTCACTTTAATTGATTGCATGTGATGTTTATCATGTTTATGCATCTTGTTTACTTAGAACGACGGTAGTAAATAAGATGATCTCTCACTAAAAATTTCAAGTATTGTCTTTCCCCTAACTGTGCACCGTTGCTAAAGTTCGTTGCTCCGAAGCACCACGTGATGATCGGGTGTGATAGGTTCTAACGTTCGCATACAACGGGTGTAAGACAGATTTACACACGCGATACACTTGGGGTTCACTTGACGAGCCTAGCATGTACAGACATGGCCTCGGAACACGGAAGACCGAAAGGTCGAACACGAGTCGTATAGAAGATACGATCAACATGAAGATGTTCACCGTTGATGACTAATCCGTCTCACGTGATGATCGGACACGGGCTAGTCGATTCGGATCGTGTATCACTTAGATGACTAGAGAGATGTCATTCTGAGTGGGAGTTCATTAAAATTTGATTAAGATGAACTTAATTATCATGAACTTAGTCTAAATTCTTTACAATATCTCTTGTAGATCAAATGGCCCACGCTCAGGTTTCCCTCAACTTCAACGCGTTCCTAGAGAAAACCAAGCTGAAAGACGATGGTAGCAACTATACGGATTGGGTCCGTAACCTGAGGATTATCCTCATAGCTGCCAAGAGAACTTATGTCCTAGAAGCACCGCTAGGTGACGCTCCCGCCCCGGCAAACCAAGACGTTATGAACGCTTGGCAGTCGCGTTGTGATGATTACTCCCTGGTTCAGTGCGGCATGCTTTACAGTTTAGAATCGGGGCTCCAAAAACGTTTTGAGCACCACGGAGCATATGAGATGTTCGAAGAGCTGAAAATGGTTTTCCAAGCTCATGCCCGAGTCGAGAGATATGATGTCTCCGACGCATTCTACAGCTGTAAGATGGAGGAGAACAGTTCTGTCAGTGAGCACATCCTCAAGATTTCACGATTGCACAACCGTTGTCTCAGCTGGGAATGAATCTCCCAGATGAAGCAGTCGTTGACAGAATCCTCCAGTCGCTCCCACCAAGCTTCAAGAGCTTCGTGTTGAACTTCAATATGCAGGGGATGGAGAAGTCCATTCCCGAGGTGTATTCAATGCTGAAATCAGCGGAGGTGGACATCAAGAAAGAACATCAAGTGTTGATGGTCAATAAAACCACTAAGTTCAAGAAAGGCAAGGGTAAGAAGAACTTCAAGAAGGACGGCAAGGGAGTTGCCGCGCCTGGCAGGCCTGTTGCCGGGAAGAAGACAAAGTATGGACCCAAGCCTGAAACAGAGTGCTTTTATTGCAAGGGAACGGGTCACTGGAAGCGGAACTGCCCCAAATATTTAGCAGACAAGAAGGCCGGCAACGTCAAAGGTATATATGATATACATGTTATTGATGTGTACCTTACCAGCACTCGTAGTAGCTCCTGGGTATTCGATACCGGTGCAGTTGCTCATATTTGTAACTCAAAACAGGAGCTGCGGAATAAACGGAGACTGGCGAAGGATGAGGTGACGATGCGCGTCGGGAATGGTTCCAAGGTCGATGTGATCGCCGTCGGCACGCTACCTCTACATCTACCCTCGGGATTAGTTTTAAACCTCAATAATTGTTATTTAGTACCAGCTTTGAGCATGAACATTGTTTCTGGATCTCGTCTTAAGCGAGATGGCTACTCTTTCAAATCAGAGAATAATGGTTGTTCTATTTATTTGAGAGATATGTTTTATGGTCATGCCCCGCTGGTCAATGGTTTATTTTTGATGAATCTCGAACGTAGTGATACACATATTCATAGTGTAGATGCCAAAAGATGTAAAGTTGATAATGATAGTCCCACATACTTGTGGCATTGCCGCCTTGGTCATATTGGTGTCAAACGTATGAAGAAGCTCCATTCAGATGGACTTCTAGAGTCTCTTGATTATGAATCATTTGACACGTGCGAACCGTGCCTCTTGGGCAAGATGACCAAGACTCCGTTCTCCGGAACAATGGAGAGAGCAACCAACTTGTTGGAAATCATACATACCGATGTGTGCGGTCCGATGAGTGTTGAGGCTCGCGGAGGCTACCGTTATGTTCTCACCCTCACGGATGACTTGAGTAGATACGGGTATATCTATTTGATGAAACACAAGTCTGAGACCTTTGAAAAGTTCAAGGAATTTCAGAATGAGTTTGAGAATCAACGTGACAGAAAAATAAAGTTCTTGCGATCAGATCGTGGGGGTGAATATTTAAGTCATGAATTTGGCACACACCTTAGGAGCTGTGGAATTGTTTCACAATTGACACCGCCCGGAACACCTCAACGTAACGGTGTGTCCGAACGTCGAAATCGTACTCTGTTGGACATGGTGCGATCTATGATGTCCCTCACCGATTCACCGCTATCTTTTTGGGGTTATGCTTTAGAGACTGCCGCATTCACTTTAAATAGGGCTCCATCGAAATCCGTTGAGACGACTCCGTATGAACTTTGGCTTGGCAAGAAACCAAAGCTGTCGTTTCTAAAAGTTTGGGGTTGCGATGCTTATGTCAAGAAACTTCAACCTGAAAAGCTTGAACCCAAATCGTAGAAATGCGTCTTCATAGGATACCCAAAGGAAACAATTGGGTACACCTTCTACCACAGATCCGAAGGCAAAGTCTTTGTTGCCAAGAATGGATGCTTTCTGGAGAAAGAGTTTCTCTCGAAAGAAGTGAGTGGGAGGAAAGTAGAACTTGATGAGGTGACAGTCACCCCTCCTGCACCGGAAAGTAGCGCAGCGCAGGAAACTATTCCTGAGGTGCCTGCACCGACAAGGGAGGAAGTTGATGATAATGATCATGAAGAAACAGATCAAGTTACTACTGAACTTCGAAGGTCCACAAGGGCACGTTCCGCACCAGAGTGGTACGGCAACCCTGTACTGGAAATCATGTTGTTAGACAACGGTGAACCTTCGAACTATGAAGAAGCGATGGCGGGCCCGGATTCCAATAAATGGCTTGGAGCCATGAAATCCGAGATAGAATCCATGTATGAAAACAAAGTATGGACTTTGGTGGACTTGCCTGATGATAGGCACGCCATAGAAAACAAATG
>LR738714.1:653903007-653957532 GCA_902687465.1 Secale cereale | reverse complement strand
GGATATTTAAGAAGAAGACAGACGCGGATGGTAATGTGACCATCTATAAGGCTCGGCTTGTCGCTAAGGGTTATCGACAAGTTCAAGGGATTGACTACGACGAGACTTTCTCTCCCGTAGCGATGCTGAAGTCAGTCGGAATCATGTTAGCTATTGCCGCATTCTATGATTATGAGATATGGCAAATGGACGTCAAAACAGCATTCCTTAATGGCTTCCTCAAGGAAGAGTTGTATATGATGCAACCGGAAGGTTTTGTCGATCCAGAGAACGCTAACAAGGTATGCAAGCTCCAGCGCTCGATTTACGGGCTGGTGCAAGCATCTCGGAGTTGGAATATTCGCTTTGATGAGGTGATCAAAGCGTTTGGCTTTATACAGACTTATGGAGAAGCCTGTATTTACAAGAAAGTGAGTGGGAGCTCTATGGCATTTCTCATATTATATGTGGATGACATATTGCTGATGGGAAATGATATAGAATTCTTGGATAATGTAAAGGCCTACTTGAATAACTGTTTTTCAATGAAGGACCTTGGAGAAGCTGCTTACATATTAGGCATCAAGATCTATAGAGATAGATCGAGACGCCTCATTGGTCTTTCACAAAGCACATACCTTGACAAGATATTGAAGAAGTTCAATATGGATCAGTCCAAGAAAGGTTTCTTGCCTGTATTGCAAGGTATGAAATTGAGCACGACTCAATGCCCGACCTCGGCAGAAGATAGAGAAAAGATGAGTGTCATCCCCTATGCCTCAGCCATAGGTTCTATTATGTATGCTATGCTGTGTACCAGACCTGATGTGAACCTTGCCATAAGTTTGGTGGGGAAGGTACCAAAGTGATCCCAGTATGGAACACTGGACAGTGGTCAAGAACATCCTGAAGTACCTGAAAAGGACTAAGGATATGTTTCTCGTTTATGGAGGTGACGAAGAGCTCGTCGTAAAGGGTTATGTCGATGCTAGCTTCGACAAAGATCTGGATGACTCTAAGTCACAAAACCGGATACATGTATATTTTGAATGGTGGGGCAGTCAGCTGGTGCAGTTGCAAGCAAAGCGTCGTGGCGGGATCTACAAGTGAAGCGGAGTACATAGATGCTTCCGAAGCAGCACAGGAAGGAGTCTGGATGAAGGAGTTCATCACTGACCTAGGAGTCATTCCAAGCGCGTCAAGCCTGATGACTCTCTTCTGTGACAACACTGGTGCTATTGCCATTACCAAGGAGCCCAGGTTTCACAAGAAGACCAAGCACATCAAGCGCCGTTTCAACTCCATCCGGAATTATGTTCAGGATGGAGGCATAGATATTTGTAAAGTGCATACGGATCTGAATGTCGCAGACCCGTTGACAAAACCTCTTTCACGAGCAAAACATGATCAACACCAGAACTCTATGGGTGTTCGATTCATCACAATGTAACTAGATTATTGACTCTAGTGCAAGTGGGAGACTGTTGGAGATATGCCCTAGAGGCAATAATAAAAGCATTATTATTATATCTCTTTGTTCATGATAATTGTCTGTTATTCATGCTTGAATTGTATTGTACGGAAACAGCGATACATGTGTGAATACATAGACCACAATGAGTCCCTGGTAGGCCTCTAGTTACCAGTTCGTTGATCAACAGATGGTCACGGTTTCCTGACCATGGACATGGGATGTCAGTGATAACGGGATCACATCATTAGGAGAATGATTTCATGGACAAGACCCAAACTTGAGCATAACACGAGATCGTATAGTTCGTAATGCATAAGCTTTTCGGTGTCAAGTATTTATTCCTTAGACCATGAGGTTGTACAACTCCCGAATGCCGTAGGAATACTTTGGGTGTGTCAAATGTCACAACGTAACTGGGTGGCTATAAAGGTATGCATCGGGTATCTCCGAAAGTGTCTGTTGAGTTGGTACGAACCGAGACTGGGATGTTGTCACTCCGTATGACGGAGAGGTACCTCTGGGCCCACTCGGTAAGACATCATCATAATGAGCTCAATGTGACTAAGTAGTTAGTCACGGGATGATGGATTACGGATCGAGTAAAGAGACTTGCCATGACGAGATTGAACAAGGTATTGGGAATACCGACGATCGAATCTCGGGCACGTACCGTACCGATGGACAAAGGGAATAACATACGGGATTGAGTGAATCCTTGACACGGTGGTTCATCTGATGAAGATCATCGAGGAACACATGGGAACCAACATGGGTATCCAGATCCCGCTGTTGGTTATTGACCGGAGAGTGGTCTCGGTCATGTCTACGTGTCTCCGAACCCGTAGGGTCTACACACTTAAGGTTCGGTAACGCTGGGGTCGTAGAGATAAATGCACGTGGAAACCCGAAAGTTGTTCGGAGTCCCGGATGAGATCCCGGACGTCACGAGGAGTTCCGGAATGGTCCGGAGGTAAAGATTGATATATAGGAAGTGCAGTTTCGGCCATCGGGTGATCTCCGGGGGTCACCGGGAGCGTCCCGGGACCACCGGAGGGGGCCCCAGGGGTCCACCGGGTGGGGCCACCCATCCCGGTGGGGCCCCTAGGCCGCAAGGGGAAGTGTCCAGCCCCTCTGGGCTGGCGCACCACTAGGGGCCCACCTCCCCATGCGTCTAGGGTTAAAACCCTAAGGGGGAGGGGGGCCACCACTTGCCTTGGGGGGCAAGGACTCCCCCTGGCCGCCGCCCCCCCTGCAGATTGGATCTGCAGGGGCCCTGGCGCACCCCCTGGCCCCCTATATATATGTGGGGAGGGAGAGGGCAGCCGGACCCTTGCCCTGGCGCCTCTCCCCCTCCCGTCACACCTCCATACTCCAACGCAGGGCGCCCGGCGAAGCCCTGCTGCGATCTCCACTGCATCCGTCATCACGCCGTCGTGCTGCCGGATCTCTGACGACTTCTCCTCCCCCCTTGCTGGATCAAGAAGGAGGTGACGTTGCTGCACCGTACGTGTGTTGAACGCGGAGGTGCCGTCCGTTCGGCGCTAGATCATCGGTGACGAAGAACGCGAAGAGTACGACTACTTCATCCACGCTTCTTCGAAAGCTTCCGCTCGCAATCTCCATAACGGTATGTAGATGCACTCTCACTTGCTCATTGCTAGATGTCTCCATAGTTGGATCTTGGTGAAAGCGTAGAATTTTTTTGAATTATGCTACGTTCCCCAACACCCGCATGCCTTCAATTCCAGCAGCGAGTGAGTGATTCCCGCAGTGCTGTCGCATCCGCCAAGGCAAAATAAGTGATACCCGGGCATCGGATTCCCGCTCGTGGAAATAAGCGTCGCGTGGGAATCATTGCGGTCGAAATAAGCGCCGTGGAATTAGCGTCGCGTGGGAATCATTGTGGTGGAAATCAGCGACCCGGAATTACGCGCCGTCTGCCGTGGAAATCAACGCCCCGAAATTACACGCCGTCTGCAGTGGAAATCGCGGCTGGAAGATTCCCACGCGGCCGCCTCGCCCTATGGCGGCAGGGCCCGCCGTCCCATCGAACGCACAGCGCAGCCTGTTGGCCTGGGCGCGGCAGCGGTAGTGGTGGCCGCCTCGCTTGGTGGCAAGCCGGGCCCACCTCCCCTGCTTCGTTCCGTCCCGGCTCGACGCACTGATGCAAACACGTTTCAGCAGACATGCCGCCTCCTGGCGTGGCGGCCGGGCCCGCCGCCTCGAGGTGTGGCGGCAGGTGCCACGTGTCGCCTGCCGCGCCCGCCGCCACTGCCGAGGGTGTCCTTTTTGACAATTTCGTTCGGAGGGGTCTCTTTTGGCAATTCTGTTCGCGAGGGGGTCCTTTTAGACAAAAAATCGTGTCCCGTGTTGTGCCTGGTTTCCATCAAAAAGGAAAAAAAAACTTTGCGTGAATAAATTATCATAAAAAATTAAACGTTTTCCAAACTATGATACGTAGTGCACAATGTACAAATACAATCGTGACTCCCCAAAAAACACAATCGTGACAAACATCGTTTGCTGGTGGGTGGCATGAATTTTTGATACGTGGTAGGGGTACGCACGGGCCAATTACAGGTGGGACCGGGGTGTTCCTTGAGGCGGGTTATGCACGCGGAGTCGAGCACTGTCATATGTGCGTGCTACTGAAAAACAGTATAACAGAGCCACCTACGAGCAACCAGAGCGTTTTGAGATTTTACACCGTTCGATCACGTTTACAGATGGTCTATATTTCACGGTCGTCATACAACCTGCATGTGCGTTTATCACACCGTAATCGGGTTGGTGCTCCGTGGATTGACTTGGGCAATCTCTCGTGAACCGGGCCAACCCAATATGAAAAGTATAGACAGGTCCAGAAAGTAGATGAGGCCCGTCAGTGTTGTCTGTCTCTCTCAATTCCTTCCATGCTGTGCTGTGTTCCTTCACCCCCACGACAGAATAATGGCGAGGAAGGTCGACCGTCCCCCTTTCCGTTACTGTTGCTCAGAGTGGAGGTGTGTTAGAGCATCTCCAGCCGTTGGCCCCCCAGGGGGCGTCTAAAAGCGCCACCCGGGGGTGAGCCGGCGCAAAGAATAGACCAGGGGGCGAGTAGGTCCCCAGCCATCGGCCCCCCAGGGCCGCCCCAGGCGCGCATTAAAAAAAAACTTCGGCGAAGATATGATAAAAACTAGTTAATTTTCGCCCAAACATGGTACATTTCGGCGAATTTCGCGCATGTTCATTACATAAACCTAATCTAAAAAAGGAAGGGGCTGAAGTTGTCGCCGCTGTCGTCGTCATCGGCCTTCTCCTCCTTGACGCGGGCGCCCCTGCTGGACCCCTGCCCGGCGTCTCCATGGCGGACCGGCGGCAGCGCGTCATCGCTGTCGTATAAGACGACGACGCCGTCTTCCTCGCGGCCTCGTCGGCGTTCCTCGAAGCGGCGAAGGGCGGCGCGCTGGCGCTCCTTCTCCTTCTCCCGGCGCACCTTCTCCATTGCAATGGAGTCCTGGCGCGCCCACTCCAGGGCCTCGTTGTCATCGTCGAGCTCGGCCTTCACCGGCGCCAGCCCCGGCTCCGTCTTCAACGGCGCCAGCCCCGGCTCCGTCTTTGGCTTGATGAAGCGTGGAGGAGCCGACGAGGAGGAGGCGCGCCGGCCGCCCTCGTTGATGACGATGCCGACGCTGCGTGTGCGCCGACCGATTGGTGTCTCCGCCGCGGGCTCGGCCTTGACGTCGAGAAGCGCCGGAGAACCGGAGGAGTGGGAAGACGAGCGGGATGAGGAAGACGAGGAGGAGGCAAACCTCCTTGGCGCCCATGCGCGCCGGTGTTGCTGCGACGGGGCGGCCCGCGTCGCAGGATAGGTCAACGACGGGTTGTTCCCGCCGTCGAGGTGCGCCAGCACGCCATCCATCGTGCGGCCGGGGTCGCCCCACCATAGGTGGTGCCCCTCGCTGTTCTTGACGCCGCCGACCACCGGTGCGCCGTTGGTGGAGGCTAGACGCTCCTGCTGGCGGCTCTGGAAGTACACCGCCCAGGCCGCGTGGTTGCCGGCGGCGTACTGGGGGAGGGAACGCTCGTCGTCGGTTAAGGAGGCGCGCGCCACCTCGACCTCCTCGGCGAAGTACCGGGGCTTCTCCACGGTGTCGGGTAATGGGGGAACGGGCACTCCCCCGTCGCTGAGCCGCCACCCCGTCGGCCCGGCGCGCATGTCCGCCGGCGCCGGGATGTTCGCCAGGACTCCTGTTCGCGGAGCGAACGGCGGCCGAAGCCGTTCGCCGCCGCCTCGTCTCCGGGGAAGCGCTCTGCCATGGCGACGCGGCGGTGGAGAGAGGGAGAGAGAGGGGCTGCCGGGGGCGCTCGGGAGAGGTGGACGGGGACAGAGAGAGGGGCTGGGCGGCGGCGAGGGACGAGTGTGGGCACAGCGACTGAGAGACCGCCGGCTTTTATAGCCGCTCCGCGCCCGTGTGTACGCGTGCGAGGGAGGGGAGGCGTCGGCTCGCCATCCCGAGACGCGCCGCCCGTGAGGAATCAATGGCAAGGCTGACCGGCGGCAGCCTTGCCATTGATTCCCCGCAGGAACCGAGGCAGTTGTGGGAAGACGAGACGCCGTGTCGCTGATGCGGCTGGCCCGCGGCTTTTTCGCGCCAAAACGGTTCGCCCCGGCGCCCCCGGGCGCCCCCCAGCGCGCCGGGTTCGGCCTAAGTCCGCCGGCGATGTTTTCGGCCCATGCCGGCGAAAATCGGCCTTCTGGGGACGCGACTGGGCCGTTTTTTCGGCGCCGGCGCACAAAAAACGCCTGGGAAGGTCTTCCTGAGGGCGCGGCTGGAGATGCCCTTACTCCCTGTTTGTCTCCTTTGCATTTTCCCCATATATATATGGGGTTCCATATGTCTTTTCCATTTGCTTGCCCCGGCAGTCATCTCTTGTTACCTAGGTTGGCTCTGTTTCTTTGGTCTGGATGTATAATCGCTTATTCCCTATTGTAATTGTAGTTCTGTTATTGTTGCAGAAATTGTTTGGAAATTGCTGGAGGCAAAACTGCTCGCACGTGTTGAGGGTAGCGATGGCGGCCATGTCTTCTCTTTGTCGCTTCTCCTCTTTCCACTGAAGCGGACGCGGGTAAACATGGGGATAAAGTTCCACCCCTTCTTGCTTTTGATTGTTCTTACTTGTTCTGCCTGTTCTTACATATACCTCCTATTCCTTTTTTATTGATGGACAGTAAGTTCGTTTTTACCCTGTGAAGCAGATCTGAGGAAGCCCAAGAATCTATACATGTGGTTGGAATTCATGTCAGATTCACAGAAATATTGTATGATTTTATTGTTATATCTCCTATTAGCTTGCCATTGTCCAAGTGAATATGAGATTTGATTCTGGTTGTGTCAGATTTGTGCCTAATTTGGACCATCTTCGCATGGTTTTTGTGTTGATCAAGTACTGCTGACGTGCTGATCCGTGAGTAGAGATTTAGTTCTTTTCATGACGATGCTAATGGTAGATGCCTTTTCGAAAATAAAAAAAAGGCTAATATTAGATTTGTTCCTGGCATTAGGAGTAACTTGTTGCCTCATCCATGATTGTACTCTGATAGATGTGAAGTTCATGTACAGAGTGCTCTTTATTTACACTTTTCACTAAACCAAGGCTTGTTTCCTAATGCACTTTTATTCCAGTTTTCGTGTATTACTCCTGAAAGTAATTATAGCAATTTACTCTGGAAATGTTGTCCCTTTGTCGATTGTCTATATTCACAACTATTTCCTGAAAGTAGATGTTCTGTTGTTAAGCTCCAGTAAATCTTGTGTTTCATCTAGCTAAACTTGGTTCATTCTTCCCCCACGGTGTTGAACTTAAGAACCTGTGAGAACAAATAAATATACAGTTTCATTGGGTTGTAATGGTCGCGTTCTAATTCTGGCTGCTACTTCAGTGCTGCCAAGTGCATTTCTCTTAAATAAAGAATCCGAAGTCAACACTCATGTGGTTGTTCTTGCAATTAACTGAGCATTCGACTTCAGTTGTGTCATTTCAGGTTTTAGTCCATTGGCAGCAAAGGAATTTGTGTGACTGAGATAGACTTATCTCATGCTGATGTATGCACTCGGTCCCGGACACAAGATGCCGCGACTAGCTGCATTTTGCAGTGCCCGTGTGATGTTCTGTGCATCGTATACTTACAACACTATAAGAATGCAATAGATCGACTACGGTTTGTTAAAAATTGTGGACAGTCTAAAGGCAGCGATTCCATGCTGCATCTCCACTTTTGGAACGCACAGGGCGTACCCATGTTAATTTGGGGAGTGCAACACTCCTTTTTGATTTATGGTTTAAAGCTTTGAAGTACTACCTCAGAAATATGTTTCGTCCATATTTCAACTCATTCAAACTGTACAAACATTTTTTGGATGATTGTACCATTCAGATTCCACTTTTAAAATGGTTTTGTTATTTGTTGTCAATATATGGCGGGCGCGGCAAAGCGCGCCTTCATGTTCTAGTTTTCAACATAATATAAAAATTTATTGGCTCAAAATGAAGTATCAAGAGGATCAGTAACACAACAAGCACACAGCTCTCGGCGGGCATGGCCTTGTAGTACGGAGTTCCTCCTTACTTTCAACTCCAATGGCTTCGAACTCGTTGGCGTAAGATGCTCTAGAGAGACCATGGGTTGCTCTTCAATTCATAATTGAACGCATTGTCAACTGCCTAGTGTTGGAATTTTGCTAGTAGGCCTTTGGCCCAAAGCCCAACTAAAATTCTGAAATTCTCTTGGCCCATTCATGCACATATGTGAGTGGAGTGAGTGAGGCTAAAGTTTAGTCCCACCTCATAAGTTGAGAGAAAGTTGCACCTCTTTATAAGGTGAGTTCTTCTACCACTTGTATAAGCATGAGAAGAGGAGACCTACAC
The DNA here is from genome assembly GCA_902687465.1 of Secale cereale. Lineage (NCBI taxonomy): Eukaryota > Viridiplantae > Streptophyta > Magnoliopsida > Poales > Poaceae > Secale > Secale cereale. The sequence continues at coordinate 653,949,170 of LR738714.1, read as the reverse complement.
GCGCGCTCCTCCTCCTCGCTCGTCACGACGCGCCGCGGGTTGCGGGATTGAGCCGAGCCGAGGACAGAACTATGCACGTTGTCTATATTTTTGCTGCTCGGGAAAATTAATGAGTCATTAATTAATAATTAACATATGTGTTAATTACTGAACCGTTTCCGATTCTTTTGGATCGTGACGACTCGGACGTGGGGTTTATTCCCGCGACCTACCCGGCCCACACTATATAGTTAGGCAGACGTCTACCCTAGCCGCCGCCGCTTCGTATGGTTTCTCACCACCGTTCCAGATCCGCCAAGCAAGTCTTCTTCATCCCTCCTTTCGGCGTGCACCGGGAGAAGGGACAACAGGCCTCCGAAACCCCGCCTCTCATGATCCTGTACGGGAGAGGGGCAATCAGGTTTTTGGGGAGCGCACTCGCGCGACTGCTGGCATCCACGACTTCGCGAACGACGACTTCTTCCCCGACCTCAGCAACCTCATCCTCGACGACATGGGCGACAACGTCAACGCCGGCGGTGTTGCTCCCGCTGCACCGTATGTAATTATATCCTTCATGTTCGAGATCGTGGTAGAATTCATGTTTCTAGTATGTGCCCTAGATGTGATCTGTTCATCTGTTATGCTAGTTCACATGATTAGTGTAATCTATGTTGCTGCAGTCATGACTTATCTTCTGTTTATTCGGATTAAATCTCGTAGTAATTTGCTCATAATTCCAACACCTAGCAGCGGCCATGTCCCGAGCTTCTTATCCTCACTTCTTTGTGATGGCAGACAAGATGGGACTGACGATTATTGTCATCCATATGCGGTGCTCTTGAGTTGCTTTTGAACGTATATGATGGTTAGAGCATCTCCACTCGCTCGGGCCCCAGAGACGCTCAAATAGCGTGAGCCAGCGAACATCGCGGCGTGGGGGCGATATGTTTCCCAATCGCCGACCCAAGTCCGGCCCCTGACGCCGTTTTTCCGTTCTTTCAAAAATCAAAACTCGGCTACAATTCGACCAAACACGACGCAAATTCGAGCAAACTTTGGTGAGTTCATTGACATTTTTACAGATACTTGATAAAAAAACAAAATAAAGAAGCCACTATTAGGCCCGCCGTCCGCCGTCGCCGCGCCACCCTGAAACTCTACATGCCGAGGAGAATTCCATCCATTTCATCGCCCAGAATAATGCCCAGTCCTGCCAATCTCTACGACAATCTCTGGTTTAGTTTAGTTGATCTTTTTCTATTATGAAAAGCAAGGAAACACAAGTAATGGTGGAAACAGAACTTAGAAATCTATGGCTAAAGACTAGTTTCATTAACGAGTCTCACCTATTTCTTATTTCCCCTACCAGCTCTACCTACATCACCTTTCATATGGAACAGGCATGCTTTAGTGATGGGGTAGTCGCCACCACCGTCCCTGCTGCTCCCCTGCCCAGCGTCGCCGATCAGGGACGGGCCCACCTCAATTTAAGTGTATTCAGTTGAATACCCATTATTTTTGCCAAAAGACTAGGTATATATATACTGTATATCATGTATATGTATAAGAAAAAAAACGAAACTAATGCAATAAACGTGCTAGCTAACCAATTCATTTCAGCTAACCAATCCTCCCTCGCCACCCACGCCATGGCCCATAGGCCCAAACTGCTTCAGGCTGCACCGTGCGCGCACACCATGCATCCATGGCCGATTGCTGCGCTACCCCCTGTCCGTAACTGTCAGGCACCGTTGCAAGAACTCCGGCCGTGCCCTTGTTTTTTTTTAAAGAACTCCGGCCGTGCCTGGAGCTCGCCCACGAGGCCACGACATTCGGGAAGCACGGCTGACACAAATAAACTACACGAATGCTGGACCTGGCCGATTCCGGCGGAAAAGTATGGAGAAGAACTGGAACAATCCTACTAGCCAACTTGGGAAACAACTCACTGCGAGGGGCCATTTCAGATAGAGACTCTCACAAACTGCTCCAAGCAAGCGATCGATGTCGCAGTTTAGGCCCCCCTTTGACACCAAGCCGAGTCTTGAGAATTGGTTAGGTGAACCACTTCTGTCCTTGGCTGAAGATGTATGCGCCTTGTCACAAATTCCTATAAAAAGGATACACATGGCTATAAGGTTGCACTGCATTTTCGACCTGAAATGAACGTGATCATCACACACTTTGGCTTAAAATTGTTTCAGAACTGAAGCAAAGTATCACAGAATAAATTTAGTGAAACAGATAAATTTTGTCTACCAAGACTTCAATAGGCATTGTAAATTACCATATCATTAATTCATCCCAAATAGAGCTACCCGACTGTACACTGAACTTGTGGCTTGGTCGATGCATATGCGTGGTTGCTGTTTTTTGATCTCGTTCACCAAATAGCAGTGGGCTGGCAAGCCAAGAACCTCATCACTCATAGACTATTATAGCATCCATATCTTCTGAATTTCCGCCACCAATGCCTATTTTTTGACAGGAAACCCAAAGACAAAAGATCTATGGCTGCCAATGTTTATTCATTACCACCCTTATTACTATGTCTATTTCCAAGTTACTCTATGTAACCCTTGAGGATATATAAGGGGCGGCAACTAGATCAAATGTATCGATCAACTATTCTGCCAATTATTGGTTTAATATCAATATAAACTTATATATATATAGTATATACTCAAATTCATGCGAGTTCTTCCTGATCCATACATTCCCCCTGATTCTGCTCTTGATTTCTACTCAAATCGATGTCTCATCCATCTGGGATCTGACAAACTCTCCTCGGTCGCGGCGGCAAGGCTGGGAGGCGCCGGGAATGACGGCGGTGTGTTTTGGCGAAGACGTGGGTGAAGAGACTGGTGTTGGAAATATGCCCTAGAGGCAATAATAAAATGGTTATTATTATATTTCCTTGTTCATGATAATTGTCTATTGTTCATGCTTTAAATTTATTATCCGGAAACAATAATGCATGTGTGAATACATAGACCACAACATGTCCCTAGTAAGCCTCTAGTTGACTAGCTCGTTGATCAATAGATGGTTACGGTTTCCTGACCATGGACATTGGATGTCATTGATAACGGGATTACATCATTAGGAGAATGATGTGATGGACAAGACCCAATCTTAAGCCTAGCACAAGATCATGTAGTTCGTATGCTAAAGCTTTTCCAATGTCAAGTATCCTTTCCTTAGACCATGAGATTGTGCAACTTTCGGATACCGTAGGAGTGCTTTGGGTGTGCCAAACGTCACAACGTAACTGGGTGGCTATAAAAGGTACACTACGGGTATCCCCGAAAGCATCTGTTGGGTTGGCACGAATCGAGACTGGGATTTGTCACTCCGTATGACGGAGAGGTATCTATGAGCCCACTCGGTAAGACATCATCGTAATGAGCTCAATGTGACTAAGGGGTTGGTCACGGGATGATGTGTTACGAAACGAGTAAAGAGACTTGCCATAACGAGATTGGACAAGGTATCGGTATACCGACGATCGAATCTCGGGCAAGTACTATACCGGTAGACAAAGGGAATCGTATACGGGATTGATTGAATCCTTGACATCGTGGTTCATCCGATGAGATCATCGTGGAACATGTGGGAGCAAACATGGGTATCCAAATCCCGTTGTTGGTTATTGGCCGGAGAGATGTCTTGGTCATGTCTGCATGATCCCCGAACCCGTAGGGTCTACACACTTAAGGTTCGATGACGCTAGGTTATAGGGAATAGATGTACTCCCTCCGTTTTTATTTACTCTGCATATTAGAGTTAACTGAAGTCAAACTTCGTAAAGTTTGACCAAGTTTATAGAAAAGAATATAAGCATTTACCGTAACAAATCTATATGATGTGAAAGTACATTGAATAATAAATCTATTGATATTAATTTGTTATTGTATATGTTAATATTTTTGTTTATAAACTTGGTCAAAGTTAACAAAGCTTGACTTTGACCAAAGCTAATATGCGGACTAAATAAAAACGGAGGGAGTATGTGGTTACCAACTTATGTTCGGAGTCCCGGATGAGATCCCGGACGTCACGAGGAGTTCCTAAATGGTCCGGAGGTAAAGATTTATATATGGGAAGTCATCATACGGTCGCCGGAAAGGTTCGAGGGTTACCAGTATTGTACCGGGACCACCGAAGGGGTTCCGGGGGTCCACCGGGAGGGTCGACCTGCCCCGGAGGGCCCTATGGGCTGTATGTGGAGAGGGACCAGCCCCTAAGTGGGTTGGACGACTCCCCCCTAGTGCCCATGCGCCTAGGGTTTGGGGGAAACCCTAAGGGGGGCACCCCCTTGCCTTGGGGGGCAAGGCACCCCCCTCTGACCGCCGCCCCCTCCTCGGATCTCATCTGAGGGGGCCGGCCCCCCTCTCCCTTGCCCCTATATATATGTGGGGGTGGGAGCGCAGCCGCACCCAAGTCCTGGCGCAGCCCTCCCCCTCTCCCAAGTCCTCCTCCTCTCCCGCGGTGCTTGGCGAAGCCCTGCAGGATTGCCACGCTCCTCCATCACCACCACGCCGTCGTGCTACTGCTGGACTGAGTCTTCCCCAACCTCTCCCTCTCTCCTTGCTGGATCAAGGCGCGGGAGACGTCACCGGGCTGCACGTGCGTTGAACGCGGAGGCACCGTTGTTCGGTGCTTAGATCGGATTCGGCCGCGATCTGAATCGCTTTGTGTACGACTCCACCGACCACGTTCTTGCAACGCTTCCGCATCGCGATCTTCAAAGGTATGAAGATGCACTCCCCTCTCATTGCTAGTAATCTCCATAGATAGATTTTGGTGATGCATAGGAATTTTTTTGATTTTCTACAACGATCCCCATCAGTGGCATCATGAGCTAGGTCTATGCGTAGTTACTATGCACGAGTAGAACACAAGATTGTTGGGGCGTAGATCATGTCAATTTACTTGACACTACTAGTCTTATCTTGATTCGGCGGCATCGTGGGATGAAGCGGCCCGGACCGACCTTACACGTACGCTTACGTGAGACAAGTTCCACCGACTGACATGCACTAGTTGCATAAGGTGGCTAGCAGGTGTCTATCTTTCCTACTTTAGTCAGATCAGATTCAATGAAAAGGGTCCTTATGAATGGTAAATAGAAATTGGCATATCATGTTGTGGTTTTGGCGTAGGTAAGAAATGTTCTTGCTAGAAACCTATAGCAGCCAAGTAAAAACTTGCAACAACAATTAGAGGACGTCTAACTTGTTCTTGCATCATGTGATATGTGATGTGATATGGCCAAAAGGATGTGATGAATGATATATATGTGATGTATGAGATTGATCATTTTCTTGTAATAGGAATCACGACTTGCATGTCGATGAGTATGACAACCGGCAGGAGCCATAGGAGTTGTCTTGTTTTATTGTATGACTTGCGTGTCATTGAAAATGCCATGTAATTACTTTACTGTATTGCTAACCGTTAGCCATAGTAGTAGAAGTAACGTTTGGCGAGACAACTTCATGAAGGCACGATGATGGAGATCATGATGACGGAGATCATGGTGTCATGCCGGTGACGATGATGATCATGGAGCCCCGAAGATGAAGATCAAAAGGAGCAAAATGATATTGGCCATATCATGTCACTATTTGATTGCATGTGATGTTTATCATGTTTTACATCTTATTTGCTTAGAACGACGGTAGTAAATAAGATGATCTCTCACTAAAATTCCAAGAATTGTGTTCCCCCTAACTGTGCACCGTTGCTAAGGTTCCTTGTTCCGAAGCACCACGTGATGATCAGGTGTGATAGGTTCTAACGTTCACATACAACGGGTGTAAGCCATATTTACACACGCAATACACTTAGGGTTGACTTGATGAGCCTAGAATGTACAGACATGGCCTCGGAACACGGAAGACTGAAAGGTCTAACATGAGTCGTATAGAAGATACGATCAACATGAAGATGTTCACCGTTGATGACTAGTCTGTCTCACGTGATGATCGGACACGGCCTAGTTGACTAGAGAGATGTCTATCTGAGTGGGAGTTCATTAAATTTGTTTAGATGAACTTAATTGTCATGAACATAGTCTAAAATCTTTACAATATGTCTTGTAGATCAAATGGCCCACGCTAATGTTGCCATCAACCTCAACGCGTTCCTAGAGAAAATCAAGTTAAAAGACGATGGTAGCAACTATGCGGATTGGGTCCGTAACATGAGGATCATCCTCATAGCTACCAAGAAAGCATATGTCTTTGAAGCACCGCTAGGTGATGCACCCATTTTCCCAGCAACTCAAGACGTTATGAACGCCTGGAAGTCGCGTAGTGATGATTACTCCCTGGTTCAGTGCGGCATGCTTTACAGCTTAGAATCGGGGCTCTAAAAGCATTTTGAGCAGCACGGAGCATATGAGATGTTCCAAGAGCTGAAAATGGTTTTCCAAGCTCATGCCCGAGTCGAGGGGTATGAGGTCTCCGACTATTCTACAGTTGTAAGTGGAGGAGAATAGTTCTGTCAGCGAACATATACTCAAAATGTCTGAGTTGCACAACCGCTTGTCTCAGCTAGGAATTAATGTCCCAGATGACGCGGTCGTTGACAGAATCCTTCAGTCGCTCCCACCTAGCTACAAGAGCTTTGTGATGAACTTCAATATGCAAGGGATGGAGAAGTCCATTCCCGAGGTGTATTCAATGCTGAAATCAGCGGAGGTGGAGATCAAGAAAGAACATCAAGTGTTGATGGTGAATAAAACCACTAAGTTCAAGAAATGCAAGGGTAAGAAGAACTTCAAGAAGGACGGCAAAGGAGTTGCCACGCCCGGTAAGCCAGTTGCCGGGAAGAAGCCAAAGAATGGACCCAAGCCTGAGACTGAGTGCTTTTATTGCAAGGGAATGGGTCACTGGAAGCGGAATTGCCCCTAAACACTTAGCAAATAAGAAGGCCGGCAACGTCAAAGGTATATGTGATATACATGTTATTGATGTGTACCTTACCAGCGCTCGTAGTAGCTCCCGGGTATTTGATACCGGTGCAATTGCTCACATTTGTAACTCAAAGCAGGAGCTGCGAAATAAGCGGAGACTGGCGAAGGACGAGGTGACGATGCGCGTCGGGAATGGTTACAAGGTCGATGTGATCGCCGTCGGCACGCTACCTCTACATATACCTTCGAGATTAGTTTTAAACCTCAATAATTGTTATTTAGTACCAGCTTTGAGCATGAACATTGTATCTGGATCTCGTTTAATGCGAGATGGCTATTCATTTAAATCTGGGAATAATGGTTGTTCTATTTATATGAGAGAAATGTTTTATGGTCATGCCCCACTGGTCAATGGTTTATTCTTATTGAATCTCGAACGTGATGTTACACATATTCATAGTGTGAATGCCAAAAGATGTAAGGTTGATAATGATAGTCCCACATACTTGTGGCACTTTCGCCTTGGTCATATTGGTGTCAAGCGTATGAAGAAGCACCATGCAGATGGACTTTTGGAGTCTCTTGATTATGAATCATTTGACACGTGCGAACCATGCCTTTTGGGCAAGATGACCAAGACTCCGTTCTCCGGAACAATGGAGCGAGCAACCAACTTATTGGAAATCATACATACTGATGTGTGCGGTCCAGTGAGTGTTGAAGCTCGCGGTGGCTATCGTTATGTTCTCACCCTCACTGATGACTTAAGTAGATATGGGTATGTCTACTTGATGAAACACAAGTCTGAGACCTTTGAAAAGTTCAAGGAATTTCATAATGAGGTTGAGAATCAACGTGACAGAAAAATAAAGTTCTTACGATCAGATCGTGCAGGAGAATATTTAAGTCACGAATTTGGCACACACCTAAGGAAATGTGGAATTGTTTCACAATTGATGCCGCCTGGAACACCTCAGCATAATGGTGTATCCAAATGTCGTAATAGTACTCTGTTGGACATGGTGCGATCTATGATGTCCCTTACCGACTTACCGCTATCATTTTGGGGTTATGCTTTAGAGACTGCCGCATTCACTTTAAATAGGGCACCGTCTAAATCCGTTGAGACGACACCGTCTGAACTATGGTTTGGGAAGAAACCTAAGTTATCGTTTCTAAAAGTTTGGGGATGCGATGCTTATGTCAAGAAACTTCAACCTGAAAAGCTCGAACCCAAATCGGAAAAATGCGTCTTCATAGGATACCCTAAGGAAACTATTGGGTATACCTTCTACCTCAGATCCGAAGGCAAGGTCTTTGTTGCCAAGAATGGATCCTTTCTCGAGAAAGAGTTTCTCTCGAAAGAAGTAAGTGGGAGGAAATTGGAACTTGATGAGGTGATTGTCACCCCTCTCGAACCGGAAAGTAGCGCAGCGCAGGAAGATGTTTCTGTGGTGCCTGCACCGACTAGAGAGGAAGTTAATGATAATGATCATGAAGCTTCGGATCAAGTTACTGCTGAACTTTGTAGGTCCACGAGGACACGTTCTGCACCAGAGTGGTACGGCAACCCTGTCCTGGAAACCATGTTGTTAGACAACGGTGAACCTTCGAACTATGAAGAAGCGATGGCGGGCCCGGATTCCAACAAATGGCTTGAAGCCATGAAATCCGAGATAGGATCCATGTATGATAATAAAGGATGGACTTTGGTTGACTTGCCCGATGACCAGCGAACCATAGAAAATAAATGGATCTTTAAGAAGAAGACTGTCGCGGATGGAAATGTGACCATCTATAAGGCTCGGCGTGTCGCTAAGGGTTATCGACAAGTTCAAGGGATTGACTATTATGAGACTTTCTCTCCCGCAGCGATGCTGAAGTCTGTCCGAATCATGTTAGCAATTGCCGCATTCTATGATTATGAGATATGGCAAATGGACGTCAAAACGGCATTCCTTAATGGCTTCCTTAAGAAAGAACTGTATATGATGCAGCCGGAAGGTTTTGTCGTTCCTAAGAATGCTAACAAGGTATGCAAGCTCTAGCGCTCCATCTATGGGCTGGTGCAAGCATCTCAGAGTTGGAACATTCGCTTTGATGAGGTGATCAAAGCGTTTGGGTTCATACTGACTTGGGAGAAGCCTGTATTTACAAGAAAGTGAGTGGGAGCTCTGTAGCATTTCTCATATTATATGTGGATGACATATTGCTGATGGGAAATGATGTAGAACTCTTGGAAAGCATAAAGGCCTACTTGAATAACTGTTTTTCAATGAAGGACCTTGGAGAAGCTGCTTACATATTAGGCATCAAGATCTATAGAGATAGATCGAGACGCCTCGTTGGTCTTTCACAAAGCACATACCTTGACAAGATATTGAAGAAGTTCAATATGGATCAGTCCAAGAAAGGTTTCTTGCCTGTATTGCAAGGTATGAAATTGAGCACGACTCAATGCCCGACCTCGGCAGAAGATAGAGAAAAGATGAGTGTCATCCCCTATGCCTCAGCCATAGGTTCTATTATGTATGCTATGTTGTGTACCAGACCTGATGTGAACCTTGCCATAAGTTTGGTGGGGAGGTACCAAAGTGATCCCAGTATGGAACACTGGACAGTGGTCAAGAACATCCTGAAGTACCTGAAAAGGACTAAGGATATGTTTCTCGTTTATGGAGGTGACGAAGAGCTCATCGTAAAGGGTTATGTCGATGCTAGCTTCGACAAAGATCTGGATGACTCTAAGTCACAAAACCGGATACATGTATATTTTGAATGGTGGGGCAGTCAGCTGGTGCAGTTGCAAGCAAAGCGTCGTGGCGGGATCTACATGTGAAGCGGAGTACATAGATGCTTCCGAAGCAGCACAGGAAGGAGTCTGGATGAAGGAGTTCATCACCGACCTAGGAGTTATTCCAAGCGCGTCGGGCCCAATGACTCTCTTCTGTGACAACACTAGAGCTATTGCCATTGCCAAGGAGCCTAGGTTTCACAAGAAGACAAAGAATGGACCCAAGCCTGAGACTGGGTGCTTTTATTGCAAGGAAACGGGTCACTGGAAGCGGAATTGCCCCCAAATACTTAGCAGATAAGAAGGCCGACAACTTCAAAGGTATATGTGATATACATGTTATTGATGTGTACCTTACCAGCACTCGTAGTAGCTCCTGGGTATTTGATACCGGTGTAGTTGCTCACATTTGTAACTCAAAGCAGGAGCTGTGGAATAAGCGGAGACTGGCGAAGGACGAGGTGACGATGCGCGTCGGGAATGGTTCCAAGGTCAATGTGATCATTGTCGGCACGCTACCTATGCATCTACCTTCGGGATTAGTTTTAAACCTCAATAATTGTTATTTAGTACCATCTTTGAGCATGAACATTGTCATCTTGCTTAAGGCGTTACTCCGTTCTTATGAGCTTAATACACTAGATGCATGCTGGATAGCGATCGATGTGTGGAGTAATAGTAGTAGATGTAGAATTGTTTCGGTCTACTTGTCTCGGACGTGATGCCTATATATAATGATCATGCCTGGATAGTCTCATAATTATTCGCTTTTCTATCAATTGCTCCATAGTAATTTGTTTACCCGCCATAGAATATCGCTATCATGAGAGAAGCCACTAGAGAACACTATGGCCCCCGGGTCTATTCTCAACATATCAATCTACAATCTACTTTACTTTTCCGCTTTTACTTTCTGTTCTTATAACCAAAAATACCAAAAATACCAAACTATCATCTCTATCAGATCTCACTTTCGTAAGTGACCGTAAAGGGATTGACAACCCCTTATCGCGTTGGCTGCGAAGTTCTTATTTGTTTGTGCAGGTGCGAGGGACTCGCGCGTGGTCTCCTACTGGATTGATACCTTGGTTCTCAAAAACTGAGGGAAATACTTATGCTACTGTGCCACATCTCCCTTTCCTCTTCGAGGGAATACAACGCAAGCTCAAGAAGTAGCAAGAAGAATTTTTGGCGCCGTTGCCGGGGAGGCTTATGCAAAATTCATATACCAAGTACCTATCACAAACCCTTATCCTTCGCATTACATTTATTTGCCTCTCGTTTTCCTCTCCCCCACTTCACCCTTGCCATTTTATTTGCCCTTCTTCCGCCGTGTGTTTATCGTTCGCGTGCCTCTTGTTTGCTTGTGTTGTTATGTGCCCTCATTTAGCTTGCATCTTCGCTTGCTAAAGTATGAATCCTCATCCACTTGCTAATCTCTTTAAGAGATCCAATTAACCTATTGCTAGTGAGTTTAGTACACTAGATTATCTTTGTGAGGTTTTGCTTGAAATTTGTGAATCCGAAAATTGTGATGAAGTATTGAAAAATTATAAAGTGATTCACAATAGCTCCTTGAGTAAAAAGCATGATTGCAATGATGTTATTGTAAATTCTATTGATCTCAATTGTGCTAATAATATGCAAAACCCTAAGCTTGGGGATGCTAGTTTTTCCATGTCTACTACTTATTGCAATGATCATGATTGGGGTGATTCTTCTTACGATCTTGAAAATTTATTTAATCCCCATGATGAATATAAGATTGATAATAATGTTTGCATTAATATTGAAAGTGGGTTTGGAAGAGTGTCAACTTTAGATCCCACATACTTGGAGAATGTTCAATCTTATGAAACTTTTGATAAAAGTGAGTTTGGAGAGGTCATGACTTTAGTTAATGTTAATCCCACTATTTTGGAAAAGTGTCAACTTTGCATGCATGTGGATCGTGTTGAGAATATGTTATGTGATATCTATTTTGTTGAATTTGATCATGATCTTACATGCAATTATTATGAGAGAGGAAAATATGGTTGTAGGAATTTTCATGTTACTAAATTACCTCTCGTTATGTTGAGATTGCTATTGGCTCTTTCTTCTTCCTTGCATATGCTAGATCTTGCTTGTATTGGTAATTAGTTTTCCTATAAGATGCCTATGCATAGGAATTATGTTAGACTTAGATGTGTTTTCCATGTGCTTTATGATGTTCTCCTTGTGCTTCAATTCTTGTCTTTCATAAGAGCATCACTAAAATCGTGCCTAGCTAGGGGCGTAAAACGATAGCGCTTGTTGGGAGGCAACCCAACTTTATATTTTTTGTTTTTGTTGCTGTCAGGGAATAAATATTGCATCTATCCTCTGATTAGATGTGGTTTCATGATTTGTTTAGTGATTGTTCCAAGTAGAACCTTTGGGAAGACTTGTGTGAAGTTTATGTGATCTTGCTGTGAAAAAAAGAATCGTTAGCGCTTGCTACAGTAGTCTTCAGATTTTACTGGAGCATGCTTTTTATTTGATTATTTTTTCAGATGATTGGTAGACAAATTCCGCAAATTTACCAATTTAGTTTGAATTTTTTGGAGTTCCAGAAGTAGGCGAAACCTGTAGATTACTACAGACTGTTCTGTTTTGGACAGATTCTGTTTTTCGTGTGTTGTTTGCTTATTCAGATGCATCTATGAGTAGTATTGGAGGATATGAACCATAGAGAAGTTGGAATACAGTAGGTTTAACACCAATATAAACAAATAATGAATTCATTGCTGCACTTTTGAGTAGTGGTTTGCTTTCTTATACTAACGGAGCTCACGAGAATTTTTGTCTAAGTTTTGTGTTGTGAAGTTTTCAAGTTTTGAGTATTGCTTTGATGGACTATGGAACAAGGAGCATCAAAGGCCTAAGCTTGGGGATGCCCATGGCAACCCAAGTAAATTCAAGATAATCAAAAGCCTAAGCTAGGGGATGCCCCGGGAAGGCATCCCCTCTTTCATCTTCATCCATCGGTAACTATACTTGGAGCTATATTTTTATTCGCAACATGATATGTGTTCTGCTTGGAGCGTCTTGTATAATTTGAGTCTTTACTTGTTAGTTTGTCACAATCATCCTTGCTGGACACACCTATTTTAGAGAGTTAAATATGGCCTAGAAATTGTTAGAACACTCTATATGCTTCACTTATATCTTTTGAGTTGAATAGTTTTTGCTCTAGTGCTTCACTTATATCTTTTAGAGCACGGTGGTGGTAATATTTTGTAGAAATTGCTGAACTCTCATGCTTCACTTATATCCTTTTGTGAGTCTATTAAAACATCATGGTAATGTGTTTAGGCTAAAGAAACTAGTCTTCACATGATAGACATCTAATGTCAATGTAGTAAAAAAATCACACTAAGTGCATTGAATATGATGAGATGTTGGATGCTTGATAATTGTTTTTAGATATGAGGATAGTGATATTAGAGTCATGCTAGTGGAGTTATTATGAAATTGAGAAATACTTGTGTTAAGGTTAGTGATTCCCGTAGCATGCACGTATGGTGAACCGCTATGTGACGAAGTTAGAGCATGAGGTATTTGTAGAGTGCCAACCTTTGTCTGGAGGTCGGGGGCGCGCGATGGTTAACTCCTACCAACCTCCCCCCTAGGAGGATGCATTGATTGCTTTGTTTTGATGGCTCGTAAATTTTTGCAATAAGTATATGAGTTCTTATGACTAATGTTGAGTCCATGGATTATACGCACTCTCACCCTTCCACCATTGCTAGCCTCTCTTGTACCGCGCAACTTTCGCCGGTGCCATAAACCCACTATATATCCTTCCTCAAAACAGCCACCATATTGTTCCTCAAAACAGCCACCATACCAACCTATCATGGTATTTCCATAGCCATTCCGAGATATATTGCCATGCAACTTTCCACCATTCCGTTCATATGACACGCATCATATTGTCATATTGCCATGCATGATCATGTAGTTGACATCGTAGTTGTGGCAAAGCCACCATGCATAAATTTTCATATATGTCACTCTTGATTCATTGCATATCCCGGTACACCGCCGGAGGTATTCATGTAGAGTCATACTTGTAGTATCGAGTTGTAATAAAAAGTGTGAAGATCATCATTATTAGAGCATTGTCCCATGTGAGGAAAGGACAATAAAAAAAGGGAGATGGCCCAAAAAAAAGAGGGGCTAATAAAAAGAAAACCCCTCCAAAAAATGAGAGAAAAGAGAGAAGGGACAATTGCTACTATCTTTTTTCCACACTTATGCTTCAAAGTAGCACCATGTTCTTCATTGTAGAGAGACTCATGCTTAGTCACTTTCATATACTAGTGGGAATTTTCATTATAGAACTTGGTTTGTGTATTCCAACGATGGGCTTCCTCAAATGCCCTAGGTCTTCGTGAGCAAGCAAGTTGGATGCACACCCACTAGTTTCTTTTGTTGAACTTTCATTCATATTTAGCTCTAGTGCATCCGTTGCATGGCAATCCCTACTCACTCACATTGATATCTATTAATGGGCATCTCCATAGCCCGTTGATACGCCTAGTCGTTGTGAGACTATCTCCCTCCATTTTGTCTTCTCCACAACCACCTCTATTCCACCCATAGTGCTATATCCATGGCTCACGCTCATGTATTGCGTGAAAATTGAAAGGTTTGAAAAGATAGAGTATGAAAACAAGTGCTTGGTTGAAATCAAGGTTGTGCATGATATGAATATTTTGTGTGATGAAGAGGGAGCATAGCCAGACTATATGATTTTGTAGGTATAACTTTCTTTAGCCATAGTATTTTGAGAAGACATGATTGCTTTGTTAGTATGCTTGAAGTATTGTTATTTCTTATGTCAATATAGACTTTTATCTTGAATCTTTCAGATCTGAACATTCATGCCACAATTAAGAGAATTACATTGAAAAACTATATTAGTTAGCATTCCACATCAAAAATTCTTTCTTTATCATTTACCTACTCGAGGACGAGCAGGAATTAAGCTTGGGGACGCTTGATACGTCTCCAACGTATCTATAATTTTTTATTGTTCCATGCTATTATTTGTGAAGTCTTGGATGTTTAATGGGCTTTATCATTCACTTTTATATCATTTTTGGGACTAACCTACTAACCCAAAGGCCTAGTCTAGATTGCTGTTTTTTTTGCGTGTTTCAGGGTTTTGCAAAAAAAGAATATCAAACGGAATCTAAACGGAATGAAACCTTCGCGAGAGATATTTTTGGAGAAAATCATGCACGCGGAGCTTGAGAACCACGTCAGGTGATCTAGAGGTGGCCTACGAGGTTGGGGGCACGCCCCCCCCCTTCCCAGGGCGCGCCCCCTGCCTCGTGGCCCCCTCGAGCGTTCCCCGGTGCCCTCCTTCTTCCTATATAAGTCTACGTACCCCAGAAACTCCGAGAACAGAGAGAAAACCCTAATTCCACCACCGTACCTTCTGTTCCCGTGAAGATCCCATCTTGGAGCCTGTTCCGGAGCTCCACCGGAGGGGGATCCATCACGGAGTTCTTCATCATCATCATCATCGCCCTCACCATGAGTTGTGAGTAGTTTACCACAGACCTTCGGGTCCATAGCTAGTATCTAGATGGCTTCTTCTCTCTCTCTCTCTGGATCTCAATACAAAGTTCTCCTCGGTCTTCGAGGAGATCTATTCGATGTAATCTCTTTTTGCAGTGTGTTTGTTGAGATCCGATGAATTGTGAGTTTATGATCAAGGTTATCTATGAAAGATATTTGGTTCTTCTCTAAACTTTTTATGTGTGCTCATAATATCCTTGCAAGTCTCTTCGAATTATTGGTTTGTATTGGCCTACTAGATCTATAGTTCTTGCAATGGGAGAAGTGCTTGGCTTTGGGTTCAATCTTGCGGTGTCCTTTCCCAGTGATAGTAGGGGCAGCAAGGCACGTATTGTATTGTTGCCATCAAGGATAGAAAGATGGGGTTTATATCATATTGCTTGAGTTTATCCCTCTACATCATGTCATCTTGATTAAGGCGTTACTCTGTTCCTATGAACTCAATACACTAGATGCATGCTGGATAGCGGTCGATGTGTGGAGTAATAGTAGTAGATGCAGAATTGTTTCTGTCTACTTGTCTCGGACGTGATGCCTATATACAATGATCATGCCTAGATAGTCTCATAATTATTCGCTTTTCTATCAATTGCTCGACAGTAATTTGTTTACCCGCCGTAGAATACCGTTATCATGAGAGAAGCCACTAGAGAAAACTATGGCCCCCGGGTCTATTCACAACATATCAATCTACATCTACTTTACTTTTATTGCTTTTATTTGCTGTTCTTATAAACTAAAAATACCAAAAATATAAACTATCATCTCTATCAGATCTCACTTTCGTAAGTGACCGTAAAGGGATTGACAACCCCTTATCACATTGGTTGTGAAGTTCTTATTTGTTTGTGCAGGTGCGAGGGACTCACGCGTGGTCTCCTATTGGATTGATACCTTGGTTCTCAAAAACTAAGGGAAATACTTACGATATTGTGCTGCATCTCCCTTTCCTCTTCAAGGGAATACAACGCAAGCTCAAGAAGTAGCAGGGATTGATTGAATCCTTGACATCGTGGTTCATCCGATGAGATCATCATGGAACATGTGGGAGCCAACATGGGTATCCAGATCCCGCTGTTAGTTATTGGCCGGAGAGATGTCTCGGTCATGTCTGCATGATTCCCGAACTCGTAGGGTCTACACACTTAAGGTTCGTTGACGCTAGGGTTATAGGGAATAGATTTACGTGGTTACCGAATGATGTTCAGAGTCCCGGATGAGATCCCGGACGTCACGAGGAGTTCCGGAATGGTCCGGAGGTAAAGATTTATATATGAGAAGTCATCATACGGTCACCAGAAAGGTTCGGGGGGTTGCCGGTATTGTGCCGGGACCACCGAAGGGGTTCCGGGGGTCCACCGGGAGGGTCCACCTGCCCCGGAGGGCCCTATGTGCTGTATGTGGAGAGGGACCAGCCCCTAAGTGGGCTGAGCGCCTCCCCCTAGGGCCCATGCGCCTAGGGTTTGGGGGAAACCCTAAGGGGGTGCCCCTTGCCTTGGGGGGCAAGGCACCCCCCTCTGGCCGCCGCCCCCTCCTCAGATCTCATCTGAGGGGGCCGGCCCCCCTCTCCCTTGCCCCTATATATATGTGGGGGCGGGAGGGTAGCTGCACCCAAGTCCTGGTGCATCGCTCCCTCTCTCCCAAGTCCTGGCGCAGCCCTCCCCCTCTCCCAAGTCCTCCTCCTCTCCCGCGGTGCTGCCTTGGCCCATCAGGTGGCTTTTGGCCCATAAAAATTCGCCAAAAAGTTTCGCGGTGTTTGGGCTCCATTTGATATTGATTTCCTGCGATGTAAAAAACATGCAGAAAACAACAACTCGCACTTGGCGCTATGTCAATAGGTTAGTACCAAAAATGATATAAAATGATTATAAAATGATCATAAAACATCCAAGAATGATAATATAACAACATGGAATAATAAAAAATTATAGATACGTTGGAGACGTATCAGTGTCCCCAAGCTTAACTCCTGCTCGTCCTCGAGTAGGTAAGTGATAAAAACAGAATTTTTGATGTGGAATGCTGCCTATCATGTCATATCATATTCTTTTCTTTATAGCATGGACATTTGGACTTTTATATGGTTCAAAGCAATAGTCTAGTTTTGACATAATAATTTAGATACTCAAGCATATCAACAAGCAACCATGTCTTTCAAAATATCAATGCTAAAATAAGTTATCCCTAGCCCATTATGCTCAATCATTGATTCGTTCATGAAACACATTCATATATTAGTTACACCCAATGCTCAAGTATGATCATAGTGTTTCCTAGTTGGTGCTTGTAAGAGAAGATGGAGACTCAAATTCAAAAATAAAAATTGCATAAGTAAAAGAAAGACCCTTCGCAGAGGGAAGTAGGGATTTGTAGAGGTGCCAGAGCTCAAAGCTTAAATTGACAGATATTTTTTTTGGGAGGTATACTTTTCCCACCAACGAGAACGACTTGAGGTTCCCAACACTTTCCATGTTAGATATATCATAGGTGGTTCCCAAACAGAAAATATAGTTTATTCCTTTTCCACAAAACTTTCACAAGCCATGGCTAGCCGTATCCACGGTTGCCTTCCATACCAACACTTTCCAAGGAATTTATTATTTGACAACATAAAGTAAATTTGTTTTTCATTTCGGGACTGGGCATCCCTAATACCTTTGCCTTACTCTCGTGCAGTGAAAAGTGAATAAACACTCATCGTGAGAATAACACATCTAGCATGAAAAATATTGGCCACCCCTCACCGCCTCGCGAGCGGTACGGGCACACAAAAAGGAAATTTATGTTGAAAATTAGAGACATACAAATTTGCTTAGAACGGCAAGGAAATACCACATATAGGTAGGTATGGTGGACTCATGTGGAAAAATTGGGATAAAGGATTTTGGATGCACAAGTAGAGATCATACTTAGTGCAAAATGAAGGCTAACAAAAGACTAGGAAGCGACCAACCATGAAACAAATAATCTCATAAGCGAACGTTGAGCATAAATATCACCGAATAATGCACCACAAGTAGGATATAATTTCATTGCATAATTATTGACTTTCGTGCTTGCATAGGGAATCACAAACTTTAACACTAATATTCTTACTAGAGCACAATTACTCATCAACATAACTCACATATAACATCATCATGTCTCAAAACTATTACAAGGAATCAATTTTATTTTGTTCAATGATCTGCATTAAATTTTTATTATATCCTTTTTGGATACCTATCACTTTGGGACTAATTTTCATGTGTTGCTTTTGATAAGCTCAAACAAATATAAGTGAAGATCATGAGCATAATTTTTCTTTCTTCTCTCAAAATAATTTAAGTGAAGCAAGAGAGAATTTTCTTTAAAATTTTACTAACTCTCAAATAAATATAAGTGAAGCAAGAGAGTATTTGTTCAAAAATACTAAGCACACCGTGCTCAAAAAGATATAAGTGAAGCACTAGAGCAAGTCCATTGCTCATAAAAATTTAAGTGAAGCAAAGAGAGCAATTCTAGCAAGTCAGGGCATAATTTTGGCTCTCTTAAATAGGTGTGTACAACAAGGATTGATGAATTAAAAATAAAAATAAAAAAGCAAGGACTCATATCATACAAGATACTCCAAGCAAAACACATACCATGTGATGAATAAAAATATAGTTTCAAGTGAAATACCGATAGTTGTTGGAAGAAAGCGGGTATGCCACTCGGGGGGCATCCCCAAGCTTAGTTGGTTGCTCATTTTTGGATAATAGCTTGGGATGCCGGGGCATCCCAAAGCTTAGGCTCTTCCATCCTCCCTTCATCCATCGTAAGATAACCCAAAACTTGAAAACTTCAATCACACAAAACTTCAACAAAACCTTTGTGAGATCCGTTAGTATAAGAAAGCAAGCCACTACTACAAGTGATGTGTCAAACCAATTCATACTTTGTTTTTGTATTATATCTACTGTATTCCAACTTTTCTATGACAAAAAATCATCAAAGAAAACCATAGAGCCATCAAAATAAGCACACAACACAAAGATAACAGAATATGTCAAAAACAGAACAGTCTTTAGTAATCTGGAAGTTTCGAATACTTCTGGAACTCTAAAAATCTTGAAAAAAATAGGGCCACGTGGGCAATTTGTATATTAATCTTTGATACATCTCCAACGTATCTATAATTTTTGATTGTTCCATGCTATTATATTATCCTTCTAGGATATCTTATGGGCTTTATTATACACTTTATATGATTTTTGGGACTAACCTATTAACCCAGAGCCCAGTGACAGTTTCTGTTTTTCTCCTGTTTTTTGGGTTTTACAGAAAAGGAATATCAAACGGAGTCCAATTGACGATCCAATTTTTTATGATTTTTTCTGGACCAAAATAAGCCCCCGAAGCAAAAGAGTTGGGCCAGGTGAGCCACGGGCTGCCCTCGAGGGTGGAGGGCGCGCCCTGGGAAGGTGGTGGCGCCCTCCTATCTCGAGGACGGTCCGTAGCTCCCCTTTACTTGGCCCCGACTCCAAAAATTCCTATAAATACTGAAACCTCCAGAAAGAAACCTAGATCGGGAGTTCCGCCGCCGAAAGCCTCTGTAGCCACCGAAAACCAATCTAGACCCCATTCCGGCACCCTGCCGGAGGGGGGAACCCCTCTCCGGTGGCTATCTTCATCATCCCGGCGCTCTCCATGACGAGGAGGGAGTAGTCCATCCTCGGGGCTGAGGGTATGTACCAGTAGCTATGTGTTTGATCTCTCTCTCTCTCTCACGTGTTCTTGAGATTGCACGATCTTGATGTATCGCGAGCTTTGCTATTATAGTTGAATCTTATGATGCTTCTCCGCCTCTACTCTCTTGTAACGGATTGAGTTTTCCCTTTGAAGTTATCTTATCGGATTGAGTCTTTAAGGATTTGAGAACACTTGATGTATGTCTTGCACGTGTTTATCTGTGGTGACAATGGGATATCATGTGATCCACTTGATGTATGTTTTGGTGATCAACTTGCGGGTTCCGTGACCTTGGGAATCTATGCATAGGGGTTGGCACACGTTTTCGTCTTGACTCTCCGATAGAAACTTCGGGGAACTCTTTGAAGTACTTTGTGTTGGTTGAATAGATGAATCTGAGATTGTGTGATGCATATCGTATAATCATGCCCATGGATACTTGAGGTGACAATGTAGTATCTACGTGACATTAGGGTTTTGGTTGATTTATGTCTTAAGGTGTTATTCTAGTATGATCTCTATGATAGATTGAACGTTACTACGGACTCTTGAATAGATCGATCAGAAAGAATAACTTTGAGGTGGTTTCGTACCCTACCATAATATCTTCGTTTTTTCTCCGCTATTAGTTACTTTGGAGTGACTCTTTGTTGCATGTTGAGGGCTAGTAATATGATCCAATTATGTTATCCTTGTTGAGAGAACTTGCACTAGTGAAAGTATGAACCCTAGGCCTTGTCTCCTATCATTGCACTGCCGTTTATGCTCACTTTTACCTTTAGTTACCTTGCTGTTTTTATATTTTCTTATTACAAAAACCTATATCTACCATCCATATTGCACTTGTAGCACCATCTCTTCGCCGAACTAGTGCACCTATACAATTTACCATTGTATTGGGTGTGTTGGGGACAAAAGAGACTCTTTGTTATTTGGTTGCAGGGTTGTTTGAGAGAGACCATCTTCATCCTACGCCTCCCATGGATTGATAAACCTTAGGTCATCCACTTGAGGGAAATTTGCTATTGTCCTACAAACATCTGCACTTGGAGGCCCAACAACGTCTACAAGAAGAAGGTTGTGTAGTAGACATCAAGCTCTTTTCTGGCGCCGTTGCCGGGGAGGTTAGTGCTTGAAGGTATATCTTTAGATCTTGCAATCGAATATTTTAGTTTCTTGTTTTATCACTAGTTTAGTTCATAAAAGAAAATTACAAAAAATGGAATTAAGGTTACCTCATATGCTTCATCTTTTTAATATCTTTCATGAAAATGATGGGAAGGAAAATTGTGCTCAAGTACTAGAAGAAGAATTACATAGAATGCTTGGCATAAAATATGTGCATGATGAGCATGATTGCAATGTTGTTAGTATGAATTCTTTGAATACCCATGATGCTAATGATATGCAAAGCCACAAGCTTGGGGATGCTATGTTTGATGAAAATGATATTTTTAATCCCCCAAGTTTTGATGAGCAAATTTATTATGATGAAAGCATGCCTCCTATTTATGATGATTATATTGATGAAAGTGGATTTGGAGAGGTCGTGACTTTATTTAGTGATGAATCCACTATTTCGGAAGAGGTTCCAATTGACTATGAGAACAAAGTTGCTATCTACGATTATTATTGTGATGACTTGTATGCTATTAAAAATAATGATAACCATGAAACTTGTCATCATGATTTTAGTTTTCAATTGGATTATGCTTCACATGATAGTTATTTTGTTGAGTTTGCTTCCACTACTATGAATGAGAAGAATTTTGCTTATGTGGAGAGTAGTAAAATTTATATGCAAGTAGATCATGAAAAGAATGCTTTATGTGCTGGTTATATTGTTGAATTCATTCATGATTCTACTGAAAATTATTACAAGAGAGGATCATATGCTTGTAGGAATTGCAATAATATCAAGTTTCCTCTCTATGTGCTTAAAGTTTTGAAGCTATGCTTGTTTTGCTTCCCTATGCTAGTTGATTATTGTTCCCATAAGTTGTTTGCTCACAAAATCCCTATGCATAGGAAGTGGGTTAGACTTAAATATGCTAGTCATATTCTTCATGATGCTCTCTTTATGTTTCAATTCTTATCTTTTATGCGAGCATCATTTAAATCATCATGCCTAGCTAGGGGCGTTAAACGATAGCGCTTGTTGGGAGGCAACCCAACTTTATTTTAGTTTCTTTGTTTTTGCTGCTGTTAGTGAATAAATATTGCATCTAGCTTCTGTTTAGATGTGGTTTCATGTTTTCTTTAGTGTTTGTGCCAAGTAGAACCTTTGGGAAGACTTGTGTGAAGTTTATGTGATCTTGCTGTGAAAAACAGAATCGTTAGCGCTCGCTAAGGTAGTTGTGAGATTTTACTGGAGCGTGCTTTTTAGTTGATTCTTTTTGCAGATGATTGGTAGACAAATTCTGCAAATTTACCAATTTAGTTTGAATTTTTTGGAGTTCCAAAAGTAGGCAAAACCTGCAGATTACTACAGACTATTCTATTTTTGACAAATTCTGTTTTCGTCTGTTGTTTGCTTATTCCGATGCTTCTATGAGTAGTATTGGAGGATATGAACCATAGAGAAGTTGGAATACAGTAGGTTTAACACCAATATAAACAAAAAAAAGGAAGAATAAATCTTCCAGACGCCTCGTCCTCCTCCAAGAAAAAAATTTAGGGTTCCTGCATCTCGCCGGTGCCGGCGCAGGTCCGCCTCGTCTCCAGTGGCCCTAGGGCCATGGAGGCGCGGTGGATCCTAGCAAGGGCCGGCGGGAGGGCTCCGCTTTTAGTCGATTTTTTCAATCTTGCTAGGGTTTGTGTCCTGCTCAGGAAGACAAGACGGCGGCGGCTCCCTGAAGATGGAATAAAGGTCTCCCCGTCTAGCCCCCGTTGCGGCGATGCATCTAGCATCGTTGGTGGGCGTGTGGAGGTGTGTCTTCGGCATATCTATCTTTGGTGGATTTGTTCGGATCTCGTCGTTGTTCGTCTACGTTCGTGTGTCTTCGGTTTGGATCCTTCTGATCTACGTTATTTTTCATCGGCGGCGGTTGCTCTTCTGGGGTGCTGGTCCTATGGGGCCTTAGCACGACGACTTCCTGACTGTCTACTACAACAAGGTGTGCCCGACTCCGGCGATGGAGGGGTGATGACGGCGGTGCGCCTTCGGCTCGCTTCAGTGCTTGTAGTCGTCGCTAGGTGGTCTACGAATCTAGATGTAATTTTTATTTCTTGTGTTCGTTGTACTGCCATGATTGAAGATGAATAGATTGGAAGTTTTCTCGCAAAAAAACACAAATATAAACAAAGAATGAATTCATTGCTGCACCTTTGAGTAGTGGTTTGCTTTCTTATATTAACGGAGCTCACGAGAATTTTTGTCTAAGTTTTGTGTTGTGAAGTTTTCAAGTTTTGAGTATTGCTTTGATGGACTATGGAACAAGGAGTAGCAAAGGCCTAAGCTTGGGGATGCCCATGGCACCACAAGGAATTCAAGATAATCAAAAGCCTAAGCTTGGGGATGCCCCGGGAAGGCATCCCCTCTTTCGTCTTCATCCATCGGTAACTATACTTGGAGCTATATTTTTATTCGCAACATGATATGTGTTTTGCTTGGAGCGTCTTGTATAATTTGAGTCTTTGCTTGTTAGTTTGCCACAACCATCCTTGCCGGACACACCTATTTGAGAGAGTTAAATATGGCCTAGAAATTGTTAGAACACTCTATGTGCTTCACTTATATCTTTTGAGTTGAATAGTTTTTGCTCTAGTGCTTCACTTATATCTTTTAGAGCACGGCTGTGGTTTTATTTTGTAGAAATTGTTGATCTCTCATGCTTAACTTATATCCTTTTGAGAGTCTATTAAAACAGCATGGTAATGTGTTTTGACTATAAAACTAGTCTTCACATGATAGACATCCAATGTCAATGTAGTAAAAAAATTCACACTAAGTGCATTGAATATGATGAGATGTTGGATGCTTGATAATTGTTTTGAGATATGAGGATAGTGATATTAGAGTCATGCTAGTGGAGTTATTATGAAATTGAGATATACTTGTGTTAAGGTTAGTGATTCCTGTAGCATGCACGTATGGTGAACCGCTATGTGACAAAGTTAGAGCATGAGGTATTTGTAGAGTGTCATCCTTTGTGTGGAGGTCGGGGGCGCGCGATGGTTAACTCCTACCAACCTCCCCCCTAGGAGCATGAGTTGATTGCTTTGTTTTGATGACTCATAAATTTTTGCAATAAGTATATGAGTTCTTTATGACTAATGTTGAGTCCATGGATTATACGCACTCTCACCCTTCCACCATTGCTAGCCTCTCTTGTTCCGCGCAACTTTCGCCGGTACCATACACCCACTATATATCCTTCCTCAAAACAGCCACCATGTATATTCCTCAAAACGGCCACCATACCTACCTATCATGGCATTTCCATAGCCATTCCGAGATATATTGCCATGCAACTTTCCACCGTTCCGTTCAAATGACACGCTTCATATTGTCATATTGCCATGCATGATCATGTAGTTGACATCGTATTTGTGGCAAAGCCACCATGCATAATTTTTCATACATGTCACTCTTGATTCATTGCACATCCCGGTACACCGCCGGAGTCATTCATATAGAGTCATACTTTGTTCTAGTATCGAGTTGTAATATCGAGTTGTAAATCAATAAAAGTGTGGTGATCATTATTATTAGAGCATTGTCCCGTGTGAGGAAACAAAAAAAAAAGATAAAGGCCAAATAAAAAAGGGATGGCCCAAAAAAATAGAGAGGGGCTAAAAAAAAGAGAGAGAAAGCCCCTCCAAAAAAATGAGAGCAAAGAGAGAAGGGACAATTGCTACTATTTTTTTCCACACCTGTGCTTCAAAGTAGCACCATGTTCTTCATGATAGAGAGTCTCATGTTTAGTCACTTTCATATACTAGTGGGAATTTTCATTATAGAACTTGGCTTGTATATTCCAACGATGGGCTTCCTCAAATGCCCTAGGTCTTCGTGAGCAAGCAAGTTGGATGCACAACCACTTAGTTTATTTTGTTGAGCTTTCATACATTTTTAGCTCTAGTGCATCCGTTGCCTGGCAACCCCTACTCACTCACATTGATATCTATTGATGGGCATCTCCATAGCCCGTTGATACGCCTAGTCGATGTGAGACTATCTTCCTCCTTTTTATCTTCTCCACAACCACCTCTATTCCACTCATAGTGATATGTCCATGGCTCACGCTCATGTATTGCGTGAAAGTTGAAAGGTTTGAAAGAAAAGAGTATGAAAACAAGTGCTTGGCTGAAATCGGGGTTGTGCATGATATGAATATTTTGTGTGATGAAGAGGGAGCATAGCCAGACTATATGATTTTGTAGGGATAACTTTCTTTAGCCATAGTATTCTGAGAAGACATGATTGCTTTGTTAGTATGCTTCAAGTATTGTTATTTCTTATGTCAATATAGACTTTTATCTTGAAATTTTCAGATCTGAACATTCATGCCACAATTAAGAGACTTACATTGACAGTTATGTTGGTTAGCATTCCACATAAAAAATTCTGTTTTTATCATTTACCTACTCGAGGACGAGCATGAATTAAGCTTGGGGATGCTGATACGTCTCCAACGTATCTATAATTTTTTATTGTTCCATGCTATTATATTATCCTTCTAGGATGTCTTATGGGCTTTATTATACACTTTTATATGATTTTTGGGACTAACCTATTAACCCAGAACCCAGTGCCAGTTTCTGTTTTTCTCCTGTTTTAGGGTTTTACAGAAAAGGAATATCAAATGGAGTCCAATTGATGAGCCATTTTTTATGATTTTTTCTGGACCAAAAGAAGCCCCCGAAGCAAAAGAGTTGGGCCAGAAGAGCCACGGGTTGCCCTCGAGGGTGGAGGGCGCGCCCTAGGAAGGTGGTGGCGCCCTCCTATCTCGAGGACGGCCCGTAGCTCCCCTTTACTTGGCCCCGACTCCAAAAATTCCTATAAATACTGAAACCTCCAGAAAGAAACCTAGATCTGGAGTTCCGCCGCCGAAAGCCTCTGTAGCCACGGAAAACCAATCAAGACCCCATTCTGGCACCCTGCCGGAGGGGGGAATCCCTCTCCGGTGGCTATCTTCATCATCCCGGCGCTCTCCATGGCGAGGAGGGAGTAGTCCACCCTCGGGGCTGAGGGTATGTACCAGTAGCTATGTGTTTGATCTCTGTTTTCTCTCTCTCTCTCTCTCTCTCTCTCTCCCTCTCTCTCTCTCTCTCTCTCTCTCTCTCTCTCTCTCTCTCTCTCTCTCTCTCTCTCTCTCTCTCGTGTTCTTGAGATGGCACGATCTTGATGTATCGCGAGCTTTGCTATTATAGTTGGATCTTATAATGCTTCTCCCCCTCTACTCTCTTGTAACGGATTGAGTTTTCCTTTTGAAGTTATCTTATCAGATTGAGTCTTTAAGGATTTGAGAACACTTGATGTATGTCTTGCACATGTTTATCTGTGGTGACAATGGGATATCATGTGATCCACTTGATGTATGTTTTGGTGATCAATTGCGGGTTCCGTGACCTTGGGAATCTATGCATAGGGGTTGGCACACGTTTTCGTCTTGACTCTCCGGTAGAAACTTCGGGGCACTCTTTGAAGTACTTTGTGTTGGTTGAATAGATGAATCTGAGATTGTGTGATGCATATCGTATAATCATCCCCACGGATACTTGAGGTGACAATGGAGTATCTAGGTGACATTAGGGTTTTGGTTGATTTGTGTCTTAAGGTGTTATTCTAGTACGAACTCTATGATAGATTGAACGTTACTACGGACTCTTGAATAGATCGATCAGAAAGAATAACTTTGAGGTGGTTTCGTACCCTACCATAATCTCTTCGTTTGTTCTCCGCTATTAGTTACTTTGGAGTGACTCTTTGTTGCATGTTGAGGGCTAGCAATATGATCCAATTATGTTATCCTTGTTGAGAGAACTTGCACTAGTGAAAGTATGAACCCTAGGCCTTGTCTCCTATCATTGCACTGCCGTTTATGCTCACTTTTACCTTTAGTTACCTTGCTGTTTTTATATTTTCTTATTACAAAAACCTATATCTACCATCCATATTGCACCTGTAGCACCATCTCTTCGCCGAACTAGTGCACCTATACAATTTACCATTGTATTGGGTGTGTTGGGGACACAAGAGACTCTTTGTTATTTGGTTGCAGGGTTGTTTGAGAGAGACCATCTTCATCCTACGCCTCCCACGGATTGATAAACCTTAGGTAATCCACTTGAGGGAAATTTGCTACTGTCCTACAAACCTCTGCACTTGGAGGCCCAACAACGTCTACAAGAAGAAGGTTGTGTAGTAGACATCAATCTTCTGCAGAAAGAATCAACTAAAAAGCATTTTTTCCGTTAAACATGAGAATTTTTCTCATGAGCGCAAAAGTTCTGTCTTTTTCAGCAAGATCAAACAACTATCACCCAAGAAGATCCTGTCGGTTCTACTTGGCACAAACACTAATTAAAACACAAAAAACACAATCATACCAGTGGCATAATTATGCTAACACTCAAGAACAGAAATCAAACCCAGCAAGCGTTATCGTTTTATGCCCTTAGCTAGGCATAATTCCAAGATTGTAAGTATTGTCATCCTTGTTGGATGTTCCATAAGTTGCCCACATTATAGATTCATAAGGCAATTTGATCTTGGTTCTAGGGAAATGTTCCATCCCCTTTCTCAAGGGAAATTGGAATTTAATATTCCCTTGTTTCATGCCAATCACCACGCCAATAGTGCGCAAAAACGGTCTACCAAGTATAATAGGGCAAGACGGATTGCAATCGATATCAAGAACAATAAAGTCTATGGGTACATAGTTCCTATTTGCAAGAATAAGAACATCATTGATCCTTCCCAAAGGCTTTTTAATAGTGGAATTCGCCAAATGCAAATTAAGAGAACAATCTTCAATATTGGTAAGACCAAGAACATCGCAAAGAGATTTTGGAATAGTGGAAACACTAGCACCCAAAATACAAAAAGCAAAACACTCATAATGTTTAATTTTGATTTTGATAGTGGGTTCCCATTCATCATGCAATTTCCCAGGAATTGAAACTTCTAATTCCAATTTTTCTTCAAAAGCTTTCATCATAGCATCAACAATATGTTTAGTAAAAGCTTTATTTTGTTCATAAGCATGGGGTGAATTAATGATGGATTGCAACAAATAAATACAATCAATCAAGGAGCAACTATCATAATTAAAGTCTTTGTAATCCAAAATAGTGGGTGCATCACTAGTTAAAGTCTTGACCTCTCCAAGCCCACCTTTATCAATTTTCTCAACAAGATTTTCACCCTCCGAAATATCGGAACGCCTTCTACATAAAGTTGACTTTTCTTCAGTCCCTTTATCATTAAGTTGAACTTTACTAAACAAAGAATCAATGGAAGAAACACCAATCATTTTAATGTCTTCATCATTTTTATCTTCTAATGAGATCGGTTTAGCAGCCATTTGATTTACTAGAGTAGCTTGTGCATCGGATATTTTTCCTAGCAAAGTTTCAGCAAAAACATACTTAGATTGGAGATTGCAAACTTCTCTACTAATATCATCAAGTTGTTTTGTCATAGCATCAAGCACAACGGAGTGCTCCTTGAGTTCCTCGGTAAAATATTTATTATGTTCAAATTGTGTAGTCATATACTCCTTAGAGCTTTTCTCAATTTCAAGCAAAATATTGGGGTGAGGAACATCATAATATTTTCTTTGAGGCATCATGACTATGAAACACAAAAACACATGCAAAAACAGATCCGACAAGAAAAACAGCGAACGGAAAAGAGAGGCGAATAAAACGACAAATATTGGTGAAGTGAGGGAGATGAAAATGAGAGGCAAATGGAAAATAATGTAATTGCGAGGAGATGAGATTTGTGATTAGGAACCTGATATGTGTTGAAGATCCTCCCCGGTAATGGCGCAAGAAATTCCTTTTGATGTCGCTTAAAGCTACGTCGGTTTTTCCCCAAAGAGGAAGGGATGATGCAGCACATCGGCGGTAGGTATTTCCCTCAGATGTGAAACCAAGGTTATCGAGCCAGTAGGAGAACCAAGCAACACAACGTAAACATCACCTCCACACAAATAACAACTTCTCGCAACCCGACGTATTAAAGGGGTTGGCAATCCCTTTCGGGGTACGGCACCTCAAGATAGGCAAAACAGACGTGAGGAATTTGTAGTAGATTGATAGATCGAACGCCAGATAAAACAAATAAGAATAAATTGCAGCAAGGTATTTTTGTATTTTTGGTTTAGTAGATCTGAAAATAAATGCAAGGAAAAAGTAGATCGCAAAGGCAAATATATGAGAAAGAAGATCCAGGAGCCATAGGTTTCACTAGTGGCTTATCTCGAGAAAAATAGCAAACGGTGGGTCAACAAATTACTGTTGGGCAATTTACAGAACCTCAAATAATTAGGACGATATCCAGGCAATGATCATTACATAGGCATCACGTCCAAGATTAGTAGACCGACTCCTGCCTGCATCTATGATGACCCGCAAGTGTAGGGGATCTATCGTAGTCCTTTCGATAAGTAAGAGTGTCGAACCCAACGAGGAGCAGAAGGAAATGATAGGCAGTTTTTAGTAAGGTATTTTCTGCAAGCACTGAAATTATAGGTAACAGATAGTTTTGTGATAAGGTAATTGGTAGCAAGTGACAAACGGTAAAAGTAAATAAGGTGCAACAAGGTGGCCCAATCCTTTTTGTAGCAAAGGACAAGCCTGGACAAACTCTTATATAAAGGAAAGCGCTCCCAAGGACACATGGGAATTATCGTCAAGCTAGTTTTCATCACAATCATCTGATTCGTGTTCGGTACTTTGATAATTTAGTATGTGGGTGAACCGGTGCTTGGGTGCTGTCCTTACTTGGACAAGCCTCCCACTTATGATTAACCTCTAATGCAAGCATCCTCAACTACAAAAGAAGTATTAAGGTAAACCTAACCATAGCCTGAAACATATGGATCCAAATCAGCCCCTTACGAAGCAACGGATAAACTAGGGTTTAAGCTTCTATCACTCTAGCAACCCATCATCTACTTATTACTTCCCAATGCCTTCCTCTAGGCCCAAATAATGGTGAAGTGTCATGTAGTCGACGTTCACATGACACCACTAGAGGAGAGACAGCATATA
Source organism: Secale cereale (assembly GCA_902687465.1). Classification (NCBI taxonomy): domain Eukaryota; kingdom Viridiplantae; phylum Streptophyta; class Magnoliopsida; order Poales; family Poaceae; genus Secale; species Secale cereale. The sequence goes on along the minus strand of LR738714.1, from coordinate 653,918,919 downwards.
TCTCATCAAAATATCGAACGAAGACCAAATTCACATGACTACTAATAGCAAGACTTCTCCCATGTCCTCAGGAACCAAAGTAACTACTCACAAGACATAATATTGTTCATGATCCGAGGGGTATTAATATGCATAATGGATCTAAACATATGATCTTCCACCAAATAAACCAACTAGCATCAACTACAATGAGTAATCAACACTACTAGCAACCCACAGGTACCAATCTGAGGTTTGGGTACAAAGATTGGATACAAGAGATGAACTAGGGTTTGAGAGGAGATGGTGCTGGTGAAGATGTTGATGAAGATATCCCTCCCCAAGATGGGAGAGTTGTTGGTGATGACAGCGGTGACGATTTCCCCCTCCCGGAGGGAAGTATCCCCGGCAGAACAGCTCTGCCGGAGCCCTAGATTGGTTTCCGCCTCGAGACGGCGACGTCTGGTCCCGAAAACCTCCTCCTGGTTTTTTCTGGGTCAAGACACCTCATATAGGAGAAGATGGGCATCGGGGGCCTGCCGACTGGCCCACGAGGCAGGGAGCGCGCCCTGCGAAGGGGGGCGCGCCCCCCACCCTCGTGGACAGCTGGTGGCCCCCTCGTGGGTTTCTTTCGCCAGATATTTTTATATTTTCTGAAACGATGTTCTGTTGAGTTTCAGGGCTTTTGGAGTTGTGCAGAATAGGCTTCCAGAGTTTGCTCCTTTTCCAGCCCAGAATTCCAGCTGCCGACATTCTCCCTCTTCATGTAAACCTTGTAAAATAAGAGAGAAAAGGCATAAGTACTGTGACAAAACATGTATGAACAGCCCATAATGCAATAAATATCAACTTATAAGCATGATGCAAAATGGACGTATCAACTCCCCCAAGCTTAGACCTCACTTGTCCTCAAGCGAAAGCCGATATCGAAAAATATGTCCACATGTTTAGAGATAGAGGTGTCGATAAAAGCAAAATACGGACATGAGGGCATCATGATCATTCTCATAACATCGACTTATATAAATATAGTCATATGATCCTTATGCTAAAGTAACAATTCATCCAGAATATCAAGTATGAACCATAAACTTCATTGGAAACTAACAAACTTTGATCTCGGTCATTGAAGCAATTGCAATTTATCGTAATATCGGAAAGAGTCAATATAAGAGCTTTTCAGCCAGCCTACATACTCAACTATCATATAGTCTTTCACAATTGCTCACACTCACGCAATACTTATGTTTATGGAGTTTTAATCGGACACAGAGAAAGATAGGGGCTTATGGTGTTGCCTCCCAACCTTTTACCTCAAGGGTAATGTCAACAGTAGTAGATCACAAAAACTTACATCCAAGTGGGTATATATGTCAGGATCTTTCCAACACAATGTGCTTGCCAAAGGATAAAGTGTAAACAAAAAGGAAAGGTGGGTTTCACCTTGACACTTATAAGACATGAGTAATAGATAGGCCCTTCGCAAAGGGAAGTAGAGGTTGTCATGTGTTTTTATGGTTGGATGCACAAAGTCTTAGCATAGAAGAACTTCTCTTTATATTGCCACTTGTGATAAGGACCTTTATTATGCAGTCCGTCATTTTTATTACTTCCATATCACAAGATCGTATAAAGCTAATTTCTCCCACACTAATAAATCATACATTTTTTAGCGGATTTGCAACATGACAACTTACTTGGAAGGATCTTTCTCAATCCCTAGGTAGGTATTGTGGACTCTCATGGCAAAACTAGGTTTAAGGATGTATGGAAGCACAAGTAGTATATCTACTTAGTGCGAGGAGTTTTAGCTAGCATGAGGGGGAAAGGCAAGCTCAACATGTTGGATGATCCATGACAATATACTTTATTTCGAATATAAGAAGACATAACCCATTATGTTGTCTTCCTTGTCCAACATCAACTCTTTAGCATGTCATACTTTAATGAGTGCTCACAATCATAAAAGATGTCCAAGATAGTATATTTGTATGTGAAGCCTCTCTTCTTTTATTACTTCCTATTAATTGCAACGATGACCAAAACTATGTTTGTCACCTCCCAACAACTTTTGTTTATCATACTCTTGTATGTGAAGTCATTATTTCCCATAAGATCGATATGATCTCTTTTATACTCTTTATGTTTTCTTTCTTTTGTCGACCCAAGTGAGGAAATCAAGCCCTTGACTCAACACTAATCTTTATTATATAGCTCACATACTCGATTACAAAGGGTAAAGATCACAAGGCAAAAGCTCACTACTAGATCATGCTAATCTTTATTCTACTAGATCAAGATACTACCAAAAGGATCGAACTAAGTAAAACGGTAAAGATAGGAGTGATGGTGATACGATACCGGGGTCACTCCCCCAAGCTTGGCAGTTTGCCAAGGGGAGTGCCCATACCCATATGATTATGTCTCCTTCTTTGGGGGTGGTGATGATGGAGTTGCAAGAAGTGACAGAGGATCCTCATATATCGAGCGTAGGAGATCTTCCAGCTTGCGGACAATACCTTTGAGAGCAGCAATGTAATCCTTCAACAAATTTTTTTCACTTGTGAGATGCTTGTTACAAATCTGAGCTAACTCAACCATCCTCAAAGCTTCTAGCTCAGTTGAGGTAAAGAGGTTAGGAAGGGGTATGGAGGTGTCTTCTTCTCCCGCTGCCAGAGCCGGATCTTCCACCTCCATCTTGATCTTCTTCTCCTTGTGGGTCTCCTCGGGTCCTTCCCTCTTCAGATCTATCTTCATTAGCCAAGCATCGTTGCTTTCGTTGTTGGAGGAGAGAGACGACATGATGCTTGGCTTCGCAAACCCTAGCAGAAAACAGCTCGAAACGAAAACAGAGGATTTTTGCGTGATACAGAGGTCAAAACCTTTGGGGGTATATATAATGAATTTTTACCGACCAAAAGGAGTAAGCCACAAGAAAACAGAGTCCGGGGGACACACGGGGTGTCCACGAGGCAGGAGGGCGCGCCCTGGGAAGGGGCGCGCCCTCCACCCTCGTGGACGCCTCGTGTCTCTTCCGGACTGCGGTTTATTTTTCTATTTTTCTAAATATTCCAAAACGGATAAAATTGCCTTTAGAACTGTTTTGGAGTCGGTTTACTTACCGTATCACGTACCTCTTCCTTTTCGGAGGCTGAATCATTCTGGAAAGCGTCCCTTATGTATTCCTCCGGGGTTACGGTTTCAATAACATTAGTTTCAACATTTATAGGATTACCTGAGATATAATGTTTGATTCTTGACCATTCACCACCTTCAGATTTGTGCCTTCGAAGTTGTTGATTTTTATGGCACCGGAATGATAGTCCTCCTCGATAACGTAAGGTCCTTCCCACTTGGAGAGAAGTTTTCCTACAAAAAATCTTAAACGAGAGTTGTATAGCTAGACATAATCACCTACGTTAAACTCACGCTTTTGTATCCTTTTGTCATGCCATCTTTTAACTTTTTCTTTAAACAGTTTGGCATTCTCATAGGCCTGGGTTCTCCATTCATTTGAGATAGCTAATATCAAATAATCTCTTCTCACCGGCAAGTTTGAAATCGTAGTTGAGCTCTTTAACAGCCCAATATGCCTTATGTTCTAGCTCGAGAGGTAAGTGACAAGCTTTTCCATATACCATCTTATAGGGAGACATACCCATAGGATTTTTGTATGCAATTCTGTAGGCCCATAATGCATCATCAAGTTTCTTGGACCAATTCTTCCTAGACCTATTAACTGTCTTTTGCAAGATTAATTTAAACTCCCTATTACTTAGTTCAACTTGACCACTAGTCCGTGGGTGATAGGGTGATGCAATTCTATGGTTGACATCATATTTAGCAAGCATCTTATGAAAAGCACCATGAATAAAGTGTGAACCACCATCAGTCATTAGATACCTAGGGACTCCAAACCTCGGAAATATAACTTCTTTAAGCATCTTAATAGAGGTGTTATGATCAGCACTACTAGTTGGAATAGCTTCTACCCACTTACTAACGTAATCAACAGCAACTAAAATATGTGTGTACCCATTAGAGGCAGGAAAAGGTCCCATATAATCAAAGCCCCAAACATCAAATGGTTCAATAACAAGTGAATAATTCATGGGCATTTCTTGACGTCTACTAATATTACCAATTCTTTGACATTCATCACAAGATAAGACAAACTTACGGGCATCCTTGAAGAGAGTAGGCCAATAAAAACCGGATTGCAATACCTTGTGTGTAGTTCTATCTCCCGCATGGTGTCCTCCATAAGCTTCGGATTGACACTTGCGTAGGATTTGTTCCTGTTCATGCTCAGGTACACAACGCCTAATGATACCATCTACTCCTTCTTTATAAAGATGTGGGTCATCCGATAAGTAATGTCTCAAATCATAGAATAACTTTTTCTTGTGCTGGTATGTGAAGCTAGGAGGTATAAACTTAGCAACAATGTAATTAGCATAATCAGCGTACCATGGAGCAGTACGAGAAGTACTTATGACAGCTAGTTGTTCATCGGGAAAGCTATCATCAATAGGTTGTGGGTCATCAAGTATATTCTCTAACCTAGACAAGTTATCTGCTACGGGGTTCTCAGCTCCCTTTCTATCGATAATATGCAAGTCAAATTCTTGCAGCAAGAGAACCCATCTAATAAGTCTAGGCTTAGCATCTTTCTTTTTCATAAGGTATTTGATAGCAGCGTGATCAGTGTGAATAGTTACTAAAGAATCAACAATGTAGGGTCTAAGCTTATCACAAGCAAACACAACTGCTAAAAATTATTTCTCAGTGGTAGCATAATTTCTTTGGGTACTATCTAGAGTTTTACTAGCATACTGGATAACATTCAATTTCTTATAAACTCTTTGCCCTAAAATAGCTCCTACAACATAATCAGTAGCATCACACATAATCTCAAAGGGTAAATTCCAGTCAGGAGGCTGGACAATAGGTGCAGAGATCAATGCTTTCTTAAGTATTTCAAATGCTTCTAGACGATCATCATCAAAGACAAAAGGAATATCTTTTTGTAAGAGATTAGTCAGAGGCCTGGAGATTTTGGAGAAGTCCTTTATGAACCTCCTATAAAACCCGGCATGACCAAGGAAACTTCGTATACCTTTGATGTCCTTTGGGCATGGCATCTTTTCAATAGCATCAACTTTAGCTTTGTCAACTTCTATACCTCTTTCAGAACTTTTATGTCCCAAGACAATGCCTTCATTAACCATAAAGTGGCACTTCTCCGAATTCAAGACAAGGTTAGTGTCTTCACATCTCTGCAAAACTCGATCAAGGTTGCTTAAACAATCATCAAAAGAGGTTCCGTAAACGGAGAAATCATCCATGAAAACCTCAACAATCTTTTCACAAAAATCAGAGAATATAGCCATCATGCATCTTTGAAATGTAGCAGGTGCATTACATAAACCAAAAGGCATAAGTCTATAAGCAAAGGTACCGAAAGGACAAGTAAAAGTGGTCTTCTCTTGATCCCCTTTTGACACAGGTATTTGAGAGAAACCAGAATAACCATCTAGAAAGCAGAAATGAGTATGTTTGGATAACCTTTCTAGCATTTGATCAATAAATGGCAAGGGGTAATGATCTTTCTTAGTAGCTTTATTTAACTTACGGAAATCAATTACCATCCTATAACCTGTAACTATTCTCTGCGGGATCAATTCATCTTTATCATTAGGAACGACAGTCATACCTCCTTTCTTAGGAACACAATGGACATGACTCACCCACAGGCTATCAGCAACTGGATTGATAATACCTGCTTCTAGGAGCTTTAGTATTTCCTTCCTTACCACTTCTTTCATCTTAGGATTTAACCGTCGCTGATGATCAATAACTGGTTTAGCATTTTCTTCCAATTTTATCTTGTGTTGGCATATGGTGGGACTAATGCCCTTAAGATCATCAAGAGTTTATCCAATAGCAGCACGGTGCTTCTTTAGAGTTTTCAATAGTTTTTCTTCTTCCTGCTCTGAAATGTTAGCACTAATAATAACATGATATATCTTCCTTTCATCAAGATAAACATACTTAAGATTATCAGGCAAAGGTTTAAGTTCAAACACGGGATCACCCTTGGGTGGAGGAGGATCCCCTAGGATTTCAACAGGCAAGTTGTTTTTCAATACGGGTCCCTGTGTAAGGAATATTTCATCTATTTCCCTTCTCTCATTCATATGCATATCATTTTTGTGGTCTAGCAAGTATTGTTTTAAAGGATCATTAGGTGGCACGTCAATAGAAGCAAGACCAAAAATTTCATCTTTACTGGGTGGTGCCTTTTCAAGGGGTTGTCTACGGAATTTAGCAAAGTTAAAATCATGAGACATATCCCCTAATCCAACAGTAGCAATATCTTTCACGCAGTATATCTTGGCATTAACAATATTCAAGAAGGGTCTACCAAATATAATGGGACATAATTCATCTTGTGGGGAACTAAGAACAAGAAAATCAGCAGGGTATTTAACCTTCCCACACAAGACTTCAATATCTCTAACTATCCCGACTGGTGAAATAGTGTCTTTATTAGCGAGCTTAATAGTAACATCAATCCCTTCTAACTCAACAGGTGCAATATCATGCATAATTTCGTTATACAAATCAAAATGGGTAATACTCGCACTAGCACCTACGTCACATAAACCATGATAGCATTGATCTCCTATCTTGACAGAGATGGCAGGCAAGCCTACAACAGGTTTATGTTTATTCCTAGCATTGGGTTTGGCTATTCTAGCAGACTCTTCTTGGAGGTAAATAACATGTCCATCTAAATCTTCTACAAAGAGATCTTTAACCATAGCAACACTAGGTTCAACTTTAATTTGCTCAGAGGATGTAGGTGTTCTAGTATTACTCTTACGAACTACAGTTGAAGCTTGAGCATGATCCTTTATCCTAACAGGGAAAGGTGGTTTCTCAATATAAGCGGTAGGAATAACAGGATCAACATTATAAGTGATAGTCTTTTCTTCAACTTTAATAGGTTCAACTACTTTTACTTCAATAGGGGGATGGTATTTAAACCACTTCTCCTTGGGGAGATCAACATGAGTAGCAAAAGATTCACAGAAAGAAGCTACTATCTCAGAGTCAAGTCCATATTTAGTGCTAAAGTCATGGAAAACCTCGGTATCCATAAATGCTTTAACACAATCGAACTTAGGGGTCATATCTGACTCCTTACCTTCGTCGAGATCCCAATCTTCAGAGTTGCTTTTAATCCTTTCGAATAAATCTCATTTGAAGTCAATAGTCTTCATCATATAAGAGCCAGAACAAGAAGTATCGAGCATGGAGCGATTATTATGAGAAAGGCGAGCATAAAAATTTTGAATGATCATTTCTCTTGAGAGCTCATGATTGGGGCATGAATATAACATTGACTTAAGCATCCCCCAAGCTTGAGTGATGTTTTCTCCTTCGCGAGGCCAGAAATTATAAATATAATTACGATCACGATGAACCTGGTGCATAGGGTAGAACTTCTGATGAAATTCCAACTTCAGACGATTATAGTTCCATGATCCCAAATCATCGCATAGCCTAAACCATGTCAATGCATCTCCCTTCAAAGATAAAGGGAAGACCTTCTTCTTGATAACATCCTCGGGCATACCTGCAAGCTTAAACAATCCACAAACTTCATCCACATAGATTAGATGTAAATCGGGATGCAGTGTTCCGTCTCCTGTAAAGGGATTTTCAAGCAGTTTCTCTATCATACCCGAAGGAATCTCAAAGCAAACATTTTCAATAGGTGCGGTAGGTTGAGGAGCAACTCTTTGCTCTTCTGTTCGGGGTGAAGATACTCCGAACAAGCCCCTCAAAGGATTTTTAGCCATAGTAACAAGTGACAATAAATTTCAGCACACTATATAAATTTTTCCTTACCAAATTCCACTTACCAAATGCGCTTCACTCCCCGGCAATGGCGCCAGAAAAGAGTATTGATGACCCACAAGTGTAGGGGATCTATCGTAGTCCTTTTGATAAGTAAGAGTGTCGAACCAAACGAGGAGCAGAAGGAAATGATAGGCAGTTTTCAATAAGGTATTTTCTGCAAGCACTGAAATTATAGGTAACAGATAGTTTTGTGATAAGGTAATTGGTAGCAAGTAACAAACGGTAAAAGTAAATAAGGTGCAGCAAGGTGGCCCAATACTTTTTGTAGCAAAGGAAAAGCCTGGACAAACTCTTATATAAAGGAAAGCGCTCCCGAGGACACATGGGAATTATCATCAAGCTAGTTTTCATCACGATCATGTGATTCGCGTTCGGTACTTTGATAATTTGGTATGTGGGTGGACCGGTGCTTGGGTGCTGTCCTTACTTGGACAAGCCTCCCACTTATGATTAACCTCTAATGCAAGCATCTGCAACTACAAAAGAAGTATTAAGGTAAACCTAACCATAGCCTGAAACATATGGATCCAAATCAGCCCCTTACGAAGGAACACATAAACTAGGGTTTAAGCTTCTGTCACTCTAGCAACCCATCATCTACTTATTACTTCCCAATGCCTTCCTCTAGGCCCAAATAATGGTGAAGCGTCATGTAGTTGACGTTCACATGACACCACTAGAGCAGAGACAACATACATCTCATCAAAATATCGCACGAAGACCAAATTCACATGACTACTAATAGCAAGACTTCTCCCATGTCCTCAGGAACCAAAGTAACTACTCACACAACATAATATTGTTCATGATCAGAGGGGTATTAATATGCATAATGGATCTGAACATATGATCTTCCACCAAATAAACCAACTAGCATCAACTACAAGGAGTAATCAACACTACTAGCAACCCACAGGTACCAATCTGAGGTTTGGGTACAAAGATTGGATACAAGAGATGAACTAGGGTTTGAGAGGAGATGGTGCTGGTGAAGATGTTGATGAATATAGCCCTCCCCAAGACGGGAGAGTTGTTGGTGATGACGGCGGTGACGATTTCCCCCTCCCGGAGGGAAGTATCCCCGGCAGAACAGCTCTGCCGGAGCCCTAGATTGGTTTCCGCCTCGAGACGGCGGTGTCTGGTCCCGAAAGCCTCCTCCTGATTTTTTCCAGGTCAAAACACCTCATATAGGAGAAGATGGGCATCGGGGGCCTGCTGACTGGCCCACGAGGCAGGTAAGCGCCCTAGGAAGGGGGGCGCGCCCCCCACCCTCGTGGACAGCCGGTGGCCCCCCTCGTGGGTTTCTTTCGCTAGATATTTTTTATATTTTTTGAAACGATGTTCTGTTGAGTTTCAGGGCTTTTGGTGTTGTGCAGAATAGGCTTCTAGAGTTTGCTGCTTTTCCAGCCCAGAATTCCAGCTGCCGGCATTCTCCCTCTTCATGTAAACCTTGTAAAATAAGAGAGAAAAGGCATAAGTATTGTGACAAAACATGTATGAACAGCCCATAATGCAATAAATATCAACTTATAAGCATGATGCAAAATGGACGTATCAATCTACTTCTATTACTCCACACATCGACCGCTATCCAACATGCATCTAGTGTATTAAGTTCATGGAAAAACAAAGTAATGCATTAAGAACGATGACATGATGTAGACAAGATCCGTTTATTTATGGCGTTAGATATGGATCTCGTTGTTTTTTATGGGGATCGTTGCAGAAAAACAAAAAAAAATCCTACGCATCACCAAGATCCATCTATGGAGTTTACTAGCAACGAGAGGGAGGGAGTGCATCTTCATATCCTTGAAGATCGTGATGCGGAAGCGTTACAAGAACGCGGTTGGTGGAGTCGTACACGCAGCGATCCAGATCGTGGTCGATTCCAATCTAAGCGCCGAACAACGGCGCCTCCGCGTTCAACACACATACTGTCGGGGATGTCTCCTCCTTCTTGATCCATCAAGGGGGAAGGAGAAGTTGGGGAAGAGCTCCGGCAGCACGACGGTGTGGTGGTGGATCTTGCAGTTCTCCGGCAGGGCTTCGCCAAGCTCTACGGAGGAAGATGAGGAGTTGGGAAGGGAAGAGGGCTGCGCCAGGGAAGGGGTGTCGCTGCCCTCTCTCTCCCTCACTATATATAGGGGAAGGGGGAGGAGGAGGCGCCCTAGGGTTTCGCTAGGGGAGGGGCGGCGGCCATAGGGGAAACCCTAGATGGGTTTGGGCGCCCCACCCCTAGGAAACTTGCCTCCCAAGCCGGGAGGGGCGGCTGCCCTAGGGGAGGCGCCCCCACCTCTCCAGGTTACGTGAGATAGGGTGGGAGGGGTGCTCAGCCCCTTAGTGGGCTAATGTGCCCCCTCCCCTTGGCCCATAAGGGCCCCCACGCTTGCCGGGGCCTGCGAAACCACTTTCGGACACGCTGGTCGTCACCCGGTACCCCCGGAACAATTCCGGACTCCAATACCCTTCGTCCAATATATCGATCTTTGCCTCCGGACCATTCCAGAGTTCCTCGTCACGTCCGGGATCTCATCCGGGACTCCGAACAACCTTCGGTAACCACATACTATTCCCATAATAACTCTAGCGTCACCGAACCTTAAGTGTGTAGACCCTACGGGTTCGGGAACCATGCAGACATGACCGAGATACCTCTCCGGCCAATAACAAATAGCGGGATCTGGATACCCATATTGGCTCCCACATGTTCCACGATGATCTCATCAGATGAACCACGATGTCGGGGATTCAATCAATCCCGTATACAATTCCCTTTGTCTACCGGTATAGTACTTGCCCGAGATTCGATCGTCGGTATACCGATACCTTGTTCAATCTCGTTACGACAACTCTCTTTACTCGTTCCGCAATACATCATCTCGTGACCAACCCCTTAGTCACATTGAGCTCATTACGATGATGTCTTACCAAGTGGGCCTAGAGATACCTCTCCGTCATACGGAGTGACAAATCCCAGTCTCGATTCGTGTCAACCAACAGATGCTTTCGGGGATACCCGTAGTGTACCTTTATAGCCACCCAGTTACGTTGTGACGTTTGGCACACCCAAAGTATTCCTATGGTATTCGGGAGTTGCACAACCTCATGGTCTAAGGAACATATACTTGACATTGGAAAAACTTTAGCATACGAACTACACGATCTTGTGGTAGGCTTAGGATTGGGTTTTGTCCATCACATCATTCTCCTAATGATGTGATCCCGTTATCAACGACATCCAATGTCCATGGTCAGGAAACCGTAACCATCTATTGATCAACGAGCTAGTCAACTAGAGGCTCACTAGGAACATGTTGTGGTCTATGTATTCACACATGCATTACTGTTTCCGGATAATATAATTAAAGCATGAACAATAGACAATTATTATGAACAAGGAAATATAATAATAACCATTTTATTATTGCCTCTAGGGCATATTTCCAACAGTTTTATCCTTAGTGGCAACGATACATACGTGTCGGTTCTCTTTCTGTCACTGCGATCAAGCACCATAAGATCGAACCCACTACCGGACACCTCTTCCCATTGCAAGATAAATAGATCAAGTTGGCCAAACAAAACCCAAATATCGAAGAAGAAATACGAGCTATAAGAGATCATGCATATAAGAGATCAAAGAAACTCAAATAACTTTCATGCATATAAAAAGATAGATCTGATCATAAACTCAAAGTTCATCGGATCCCAACAAACACACCGCAAAAAGAGTTACATCACATGGATCTCCAAGAGACCATTGTATTGATAATCAAAAGAGAGAGAGGAAGCCATCTAGCTACTAACTACGGACCCGTAGGTCTACAAAGAACCACTCACACATCATCGGAGAGGCACTAATGGAAGTGGTGAACCCCTCCGTGATGGTGTCTAGATTGGATCTGGTGGTTCAGGACTCTGCGGCGGCTGGATGAATATTTCGTCGACTCCCCTAGGGTTTCTGGAATATTGTGGTATTTATAGAGCAAAGAGGCAGTGCGGGAGGCCACCGAGGTGGGTATGGCGCGCCCTGGTGGGTTGTGCCCCCCCGGGGCACTCCCCATGTGTTGCCTTGACCCATCAAGTGTCTTCTGGCCCATAAAAATTCTTCAAAAAGTTTCGTGGAGTTTGGACTCCGTTTGATATTGATATCCTGCGATGTAAAAAAAATGTAGAAAACAACAACTGATACTTGGCACTATGTCAATAGTTTAGTACCAAAAAATGATATAAAATGACTATAAAATGATTGTAAAACATCCAAGAATGATAATATTACAACATGGAACAATCAAGAATTATAGATACGTTGGAGACATATCACCCCATATCTGCTCCATAATTGAGCTGGACATGAGGGGTGCTGGTCAGCCCGAGCGTTCGGGGGTCGTTTGAGGTACTTGTCTAGGTCAAAAAATTGTGACCGGACAATGACCAGGCGGCCCGCCCAGACGTATGTGAGGTGGGTTTGAGACGTCCGGTTGTAGATGCTCTAAGGGTAGGGTGAGAGTGCGTGTATTTATAAAAATAAGTGTATGATCATGTATGTGAGCGACTTTGATTATACTGTATTGAAAAAAATTACCCTCCAAGTAAGAGACCGTGGTTATCCTAAAAAAACCTAAATGATTCTCCTAAAATATAAGAGACATGGTCATTTTGACCCTACCAGCCCCGGAGCGCTCCCAGTGCTCACATTTGAGGGAGCTTAGATATTGTAGTGATACACCCAACCAAAAGTCCCCCTCATATAAAATCATTGGAGCTTTTTTTGTGATAATAAAATGATAGGATTTATTTTGAGGAGTATAAATTCATAGGAGCTAATTTTATTTTTCGATGTTATTTTTTTCTATCGGTGGGCCGAAGAAGAACGGCCCTACCGCTTAGGCCTTGTACAATGAGAGGTGCTTAAGAAGATGCTTAGTAAAATAAACCAATTTTTTTTAAGCGCCGGTGCTTATTTCTAGAAGCTTAATTAAGCTTCAACCTTCTACGAATAAGAATTGGTGCTTAAAGAAAAACTGGTTTATCTCTTTAATCACGTACCCTAAGCATCTTGTATTGTACAGGGCTTTCTTGCGGATCCATCCTATCGGCTGCAGGCGCCGCCGTCCCCTGCGGCAACCCCCTCCCCGCTCCCCCGCCGTCCACCACCACTCTGCCCCGTACCATCCCCTGCGACAACCCCCTACCCCGCCTGCCGTCTGCCGCCGGCCGCCACCACTCTCCTCAGCCGCCATCCCCTGTGACAACCCCGATCCCGCCCTGCCGTCCGCCGCCGGCCACCACCTCTGCAGCCTGGGTAATTATGCCTGGCTGCGTTCCGGGCGAAATAATCTCGCGGGAGACGGAGGCGGGAGAAGATTTGATTTCCTTGTGCAATCGGGGAAGAGAGGAGGCCGATTTCGGATTGCGCTGCGACGGCAGCCCAAAAGGAGTGATTTCTATTCGAAGTCTGTCTGTTGAGAAGTTGTAATCCGGATCCTCCTCCCTCTCATCTGAATAATCTCCTCCCTTTTGGAGGAGAGCCGGCCGAGTCGGAGGAGGAGGGTCCGCCTATATCGATCTAATAAATTGGTATGCCCGATTTGTTTTTCTCCGGCGATTAGTCTGCTTTGTTGCGGCGGTCTAAGTAAACAGAGGAGTGGGGATTAATTTTGTTGTCGCAGATCCAATAAGGTAGATATATCTTAAAGCCATTTGTTGATCCGATCAGCCATGAAGAACAAAAGCGGTGGTCACAGACGCAATGTAAGTGCTGTTTCTTTTGTGGCTGATGTTTGTCCTTCCCTTCAATTCATTCCCATGGCTAGGCTGCTGATTTGTTTTTGTTTTTAACTGTTAAATGCAATGCAGAAATCAGCTCGCAATGAAGCCGCTGCTGGCAACAAGAATGGTCGTCGCAGGCGGAATGTAAGTGTGCCTGGCCTTTGTCCTTCACCTAAGGTTCATCCTCAAAACGGTTATAATTTGTTGTTCCAACTAAATGCAATGCAGAAATCAGGTCGTAAGGGAGCAACTGCTGATGACGGAGACAGGCTTAGCAAGCTCCCCAATGACCTTCTGCTCAACATTCTGGAGAGGGTGGACACACTTGATGCTATAAGGACCTGCATCCTCTCCAAGCAAATGCTGAATCTCCCCACCATGCTCTCGCAGTTCTTCTTAAGTGCTGGTTCCGTTCCAGGTCACCATGATAAAGCTCATGTTTTCAGCCGCAGTGAAGTTCTCCGAACCAACAATGCTGTGGCTCGTGTAACGGATAGCATCTTGTGCACAAGGAATCCCAAGATCGCCATTATTAAACTCAAAATCAGATTCGTCTTGATGCCACATGACTCTCTCACCATTGGAAGATCTGTTGCCCGCGCCATGGCAAGCCAGAAGATTGGCGCAGCTGAGTTTGAGATCGTAACGGAGAAGGCTTATACGGACTGCTCTCCTTACGATCTCCTCCAATTTGCAAAGCAGTTAAATGATTTTGTTGTTGCTTGCCCAGATGCATTTGCTGGCCTCAGGCGCCTGTGGCTACGCAATATGAGGTTTGGTGAACTGGACATCCCCAACATCCTCAGCACTTGCAAACTCTTGGAGTCTTTGCGTTTAACCAATTGTGACTCAGGGATCAATTCTGTGCTGCAAGTAGAACATGCTCAACTTGTTGAGCTAGAGGTTGACTATGGGAAATTTGAGAGAGTTGAGCTGACATGTCTACCAAAACTCCAACTGGTGAGCTATAATAATTGGTACTCTTATGAAGATCCCCTCTATTTTGGTTATGTACCACAGCTTTCAAAGCTGAGACTCGCTAAAACTGGTGTCCGTTCGGAGAAAACTCTTGAGTTAAGTGAGCTCCTTGTGAATGTTCCTTCCATATGCGACCTACATCTAGATTTTCAAAGTGAAAAGGTACTCACTAGTTGTATCTATCATATATGGTTATATGTAACAATAGTAAAATTTTAAATTGTTTTTTTTTTAAATTTCAGATCTGGGTTCTACCAGAATGCCCGAAACTGCTCAAGCCTCTGCTCAGCAAACTACAGCATGTGAATCTAGACAATATTCCTGAAGGATGTGGTTTAGCTTGGACAATGTTTATTCTTGAAGCTGCACCCTCCCTAAAAGAGTTGTGCATCACAGTATGGGATCATTGGTGCATAATGGCGACAGACACTGAAGTTCGGAAGAAATACGGTTACTGTGAAAAGGCAGATGTGAACTGGAAGCCATATGTCCCTGATTTCAAGCACAAGAATTTGGCTAAGCTCACTATCTATGGCTTCCAACCCGTCGACCGCTTTATGGGATATATCAGGAATTTCTTGGAACATGCTGTTAATGTAACAGAGATATCTCTGTACGACAGGAAGGTATGTGGGAGCTGTGATGACTTGGATCCTGAGATCAAGGCTAAGGTTTGTCCATCAAGATATCCACAGACAGCCGAGGGGAGGAAGCAGATAACCGAGGGGTTGGGTTTGGCTTCGCGTGCTGTGGTTCACTTCCGATCCTAATTGAAAAAAATGAGATGCATGACATTCTGTTACACCAGTATAGTCACCTGTCCTATAATGTTTAGTCCGAATGAGTTTCTGAACTCCATAATTCTGATTTTGAGACTCACAAATGATGCTGACCAATCAGTTCCTCTGGGATGCTGCTGTCCACAGGCTTCTTCATTTCCCCCTTGGATCCAACAACATTCTTTCTCTTCTCATCTCAAGAGAGAGAGAGAGAGAGAAACGAGCCCCCTCTTTGGATAACAAGGCTGATTCCTCCCTTGTTCGGGACAGAAAGAACTAGTAGTACTGATTGCGCACGCATGAACAACATCTTGGCTTGCTTGGCAATTGGACGCATGGAGGAGAACTTGCTTTGGGGACAGACGAACAAGAACTTTGCTAAGCGATGAAAGAGCCCTGGCTATTTTGGTAGAGGGACAAGAGCAGGGCACAGGGGGAGGGGGGAGAAGAACATAGGCTCAGGGGGGGG
>LR738714.1:653892299-653902949 GCA_902687465.1 Secale cereale | reverse complement strand
CGAGAGCAGAGCGCTGCTTATATAGGCCAACGGACGGACGGTCGGCACGCATCCAAGCCGCTCCACCAACCAACTGTCAGCAGCGCCACCAGTTTTTGGCAGGTGATCAAATATTTTAAATGGCGCCGATTTGGACCTTTCCTGGCGCATGGTCCACGCACCACGCTGTGCCTCGTGCCGGACCGTGCCTGGTTTCCATTTCCGCGTGAATAAACTAGCAAGGTAATATCAGTGGTAGTCACTAAACTTGTGTCGAATGTGCAGTTTAGTGCTAGATCTTTGAAAATACGTCTTTTTGGTCATACACCTTGTCATTTGGTTCAAATACAGTCACTCTGTTCTAGCGCATGCGTATTTGGCATGCATGCGTCCACTTGCAGCGACCTGCACTGTTTCAGCGTGACACGCGCGTGACTTTTTTGCCCAAATCCCCCTTGAATTCTGTTTATTTGTGGCCACCGCGTGTCTCCTAACTGCTTCCTCTCCTGATCATTCTGTGGCCGCCGTCGTATGGTTAGTCTCTTCTCCTCTTTGTCTCGTTTCTCTCCTCTGCTCCCCGCTATCTTTTCTGTGCCGCGTATCGCCAAGGTAGGGTTCCTATATGGTAGCGCCATCCTGATTAATTCATTCACATACGCACTGTGAGTAAACGATTTTTCTCGTACACATTACATTTGTAGGATCTAGTTCTCCTGTTTGGCAATTCAAGCTAGGGTTTTCTAGGGGTTAAGAACGAGAAAGCTTTATGCGTGAAAAAGTAAGATGAAAACAACAGATAAATCATTTTAGGCACAGATTCATTAAGATGGTGGCTGATCAAATTTGTTCAGTAAGGTTGGGGGTCCAGGTGTTTACTGAATTTTTGTTAGACTGCGTACACTCAATATGCTTGCAAATTAAGTTAACTGAATATCCTGCATATTTGACTGAATTTGTTAAGTTTAAATGTTATCTGCACATTATGTACTGCATTGGCAAGTGGTAATTATTTGTTTTATCGGGACTTGACTGAATTTGTTATCTCCTTCAGTGTTAACTGAATTTGGGCACTTAACCTGTTAACTGAATTTGTGCGCAGAACATGGTGACTGAATTTCTGCAGGGGACATGTTATTTGAATTTCTATACCTAAATTGTTAGCTCATTTGTTAGCTGAATGTAAAGTAAACTTGAAGTGAGTTTGTGCACTTAATGTTTATACTTGTAAATTGAATGTGTGTGCACTGATTTTTTGTGTAGTGATTATTGTTGACCCTCTTTAGCCTTGATGAACTGAATTAGTTATATTTTGACAATGCAAGGAATTTTGATGGTCTATTTAGTGTTGAGATCCATCACAAGGATTTCTTCTCTGGCAATGATAGTAACATGACTTTCATGGACTATGAGATTGACCGGTTTGACTTCTGTCAGAGTGACACTTCGTCAGTGTTATGGATAAATGATTTTCTGGGACAGCTGGGATATGACAAGGAACCCTTCACAGTATCAGGGCATAGATGATTTTTTGTTTGGAGCTATCTCTCTGCCTGGTAATAATCAGTATGCATATGTCTGGTTCATGATGATGGTCACTGTGTGCAGAAAGTTCCTAGTTAAATTCAGTACAAATATGTACTACCTCTGTCCCAAAATATAAGAACGTTTTTGACACTATGCTAGTATTAAAAATGTTCTTATATTTTGGGACGGAGGGAGTACTTCATTTATGTTGTAAAATTCAGTAATGAGCTGCATTCTTTATGATAATTTCATGGTTAAATTCAGTACAAAATTGTACTTCATTTTTTATGTAAAATTCAATATAGATCTGTACTGCAGTTTCATCCTAAAATTCAGTACAGAGTTGTGCTACAGTTTCATCCAAAAATTCACAACAGAGATTAAAATGCAGTATTTCCAAGAAATAGTGGCCTGGGATTCGAACCAAAGACCTGCTAATATAACTACGCACCTTGTAGCCAGTTGGATAGTGACAAAATTCTGCTGAGTTATGTCCACCTACCTCTATTTTTTTTAGGAAAACCTACCTCTTTTGTTGCGACTCGGCGGCCAAAAATAAACAGGATACGAGGGGGGTTTGGCAAAAAGGCCACGCGCGTGTCGCCTTGAAACCGTGCATGTCGCTGACAGTGGACCCATGCAAGCTGAATACGCACGCACTGGAACAAAGTGATCGTATTTGAACCAAATGATAAGTTGTATGACCAATAAAACGTATTTTCAAAGATCTAGCACCAAACTGCACATTCGACGCAAGTTTATCAGTGATATTACCTCTACTCTAGCGTCAAATTGAAAACTTCCCAGCTATAAGAGCACTAGTAGTTCAAGATGGCAACGGGGATGAAACCCATCGGGTTTTGCCTTCCCAAACCCATCTCCACGAGAAACTCGTAAACCCGTCCCCGTCCCCATCACCATGCGCGGGGCTAGTTTTCCGCCCGTCCCCTAAATCCATCGGGTTTCGGGGAACCCACGGGGAACCCACAAGAAAATCAAAATATTTAGACAAACATAGAGGGAACAAATAATAACATTTCAGCAACAAAACAAGCACATTTCAGTAGCATAACCTGAGAAAATTTCAACAAAAAACTATAGTAGATGGTTCAACAGCTATATAGAGTGTCAGGCGGAGGGAGACGTGGAGCGAGGAGGCTCGCCGGCGCAGATCGTGGTCGGCGGTTCTTACAAGATGGGACCGATTCAGGCGGCGGCTGGGGTGCTAGGTTTAGGTTTAGGTATTCTGAGGGAGAGAGAGAGTTGAGGGCTCGAGCGAGGGGGAAAGAGCGAGCGATACTGTGGCCACCCAGCGACGGGTTGGTTTGGCCTCGACGCTGGGGGGTTGGGGGCTCGGTCACATTGGGTTGGGCCGGATCAGTGCTTGGTAAAAAATGTAATTTCGCGGGTATTGTCGGGTTTTGGGTTCGGGGACTACCAAAACGGGTGTAAACCCACGAAACGTGTCGGGTTGTATAATGTGCCCAACAATGACCCCGCGGGGATGAAAAGATGCCCATCCCCGTCCCCTAATAGGGTAAAAACCCACGGGGATGCGGGTTTCGGGGCCCCGTTGCCATCTTGACTAGTAGTAGTATACTCCTACAATACAATATAATAACAATAAATCGGATCCTAAAAAAAAAATCGTGACAAGCATCGTTTGTTGGTGCGCGGCAAGAGTTTTGTGATACTCCCTCCGTTCCTGAATATAAGGGCGTGTTTAGATGCTCTCCGCTCCTTAGCTCCTTTCTCGAAGTTGGTGGAGCGACGCCGAACGGATAAACTCCGTGGAGTAGAAAACTGGCAGTGGAGTTGGTTAGAGACGAGAAATGCGGAGCTGCTATTTCTGAGATCCGAGATCCTTAAATCAAGGAGTTGATAAGATTTACGAGGAAATTGCCACCGCCAAGTGAAAACGGTTCGCGCGCCCACGCCCACCTCGCTCGTTCTTGTTTCCCTGCCCAGCTCCACGTGAATAGGGAGCAGAGCTGCCTGCCGAACATCTTGTACTAGCGCTATTTTCTACAAGGAGTGGCATTTCTGGTGGAGAAGCGGAAGTTGAGGATTCGGAGGAGCCGGAGCATCTCCGAACACACACTAAGTCTTTCTAAAGATTCCACCAAGTGACTACATACAAAGCAAAATGAATGAATCTACACTCTAAAATATGTCTACATACATCCATATGTTATATTCCATTTAAAATATCTACAAAGACTTATATTTAGGAACAGAGGAAGTACATGGTAGGGGGCACGTGGAGTGTTCCTCGAGGCGGGTTAGCACGCGGAGTCGAGCACATGGCGCCGTCGTTTCTTGAGAAAGGCTCTGATTGGAGGATGAAGGGTTAAGTGGTCTTGCAGTGGCGTAGCTAAGATTTTGGGCCAGGGTGGTTCAATGGACCTTTTTTTACCACGAATACAAAAATATCTACATACTCCCTTCGTCCCAAAATACTTGTCATCAAAGTGGACAAAAAAAGAATGTATCTAGAACCAAAATACATCTAAATACACTCCCTTTTATTCATTTTGATGACAAGTATTTCCGGACGGAGGGAGTACTAGTATTACCCCCATCGTACAACCTTCGTCTGTGTTTATTGATCCCCTTCATATTTTATGCCAATTTTGATCATAGATTTGACTAGTAAAATATATATTGTATGTCACAAAATTTATATTGTTGGATGGGCATTGCCCTTGTAGTATGGAGTTCCTCATTACTCTCGACTCCAATGGCTGCTCCAGAGACTGTTGGTTGCTCTTCAATCTGTAGTAACTGCCCGGCAGCCGCCGGCCATGTCCCGAGCTTCTTATCCTCGCTCCGTGGATGGCAGATAATATAGGACCGAGGATCATTTTCATCCATCTATGGTAGTCTTGAGTTGCTTTTGAATGTATATGATAGGTTTGCATGTGTTTTTTTCATGATAATACGTGTCTCATTTATATCATAAAGATTAAAGTACAAGCCACGTAAGGACCGACATGACAAAACTGAAAAGATAGCAGAACATGTCTGAGCTTGACATCAACGTCTGTCACCTGCCTCCAGCACCATCACAACAGCCGCCGACGAAAATAATGACGGATTACCTCCTCATCCGAGCTCGACGCGGCTCCATCGCTGATATGCAGCTTTGCGGACCTTCAAGATGGCTCACCAAAAGTGAAGCCATTGCCGTTGAGCGAATCAGACCGGGGCAACACCTCGGACATGCCATCGAACTCCAGATCGGACACCCACCACGACTAAGACGCCGAAGGAGGAAACCATACCTTCCATCCACAAATCACGAACCCAGCACAAGTTCCGTCTTCCAGATGTCATCGATGCAGATCATAATCTGCATCCGCTTCTGGACTACCTCCCAAGCTCCGCGTCGACGCTGGAGAAAACGTCGTCGCAACGGCGGAGCTCGAGGACACATGTCCATCACGAGGATGCCGTCGCCGCCATGCCATCCTTGTTTGAACAGACTGATTTCCAAATCCATCCCCAACCATAGAACCGATGGCCTCGTCAGGGAAGGATCCAAAGAATCTTTATTCAGCGTCGTCATCGTCGCCGCTGAAGCCAAGACGATGAACAACCTAAAAATCTAAACTACGAGAGAGTAAAAACGATCCACGTGGGTGGATCCGACTATCCCTCACTAGCAATGATCGAAGTTGCCGGCGGAGGGGAGCCGCCGAAGGACGGCGCTAGAAGATTGGCCACTAACGGCGGCTAGGGTTCCAGCCGACAGGACAGCGGAAAGACGATCCGCAGCGGTGGAAGGACTGGGAGGTTTGTATGTGTTGCGAGGAGAGTTTCGCACACTCCACCCCTGAGCAATGACATGTGTACACGGATTTCATCTGATTTCAGTACGTACGCTTTATTTGTCTATTCGTCAGATGCTTACATCGCACTGGCCCTATTTGTTTTGACTGGCAATTTTTTGGATTGCTCCGCTTTTGTTCCCTTGACTCTAGATATTAAAGCATATATTGTCGATAGAACGGGCGTTTATTCCACATAAACTTCATAGAAATCAATATACTGTTGCGGATTATTTGGCAAGGTATAATAGTCGTCTAAATGTACCATAATTGTGTGGCTACACAGAGGGCCCTTTGAGCATCTACAGCCAGGCACTACAAACCCTCCTCAAACGCTTGGGCGAGCTGTCCGGGCATGAAATTTCGACCCAAGATGGGCGCCTCAAACGCCTGGGCGAGCCGTCCGGGCATGAAATTTTGACCCAAGACAGGCGCCTCAAACGCCCGGGCTGACTGACACCCCTCATATCCAGCCCAAATATGGAGCAGATATGGGGGGTCTGGGCGCGCCCGGCCGCGGCCGCCACATCGGCCTGGCCCGCGCTGGCTCGCAATGACCCCACATATATTCGTCCTCATCCGCTCGCCGGATCAAACCCTAGTCACTTCACACTCCATTCCCTCCGCCACCCAAGCTCACTTCCGGTGATTTTCGGTTGTCTACGACATGGCGGGCAACCGATCTGATTCCGACCAGTCCGGATCCATCGACTGGGGTGTCATCTCGTGCGGGTTGGAGGAGGCAATGGCGGTCCGCGTTGCACTCCGCTACTCCCGGGAGGATAGTGCCCCGGCGACGGAAGGATCTGTCCGGCGCGACTCATAGCGTCGACTCAACGGACGCCCGGGTCCTCTGGGGCTGGATCGTCGTGAATCGGGCGTTCCATGCCATGGACAGACTGTCACTGAGGAGGAGAAGGAGGACAACAACAGCGAGGACAGCTTCAACGACGAGCAGATCCGCTTCGATCCCTACCGCGTCTTCGACCGGTACTTCTGCGAGTAGGACGACAAGGACGTCGGGAAGGGCAAGGGCAACCGTGAATGATCTACATCATAGCCAAACATGCCAAATTTTCGTAGTACGATAGCATGTTAGTAGTGATGGAGTAGCCGAACGATGTGTGTAATGCGTCAACGTAGTTGCAGTGAGTTTGTATGGATTTAAGATAATATGACAACTGAGGTGTCCGGTTGTGAGAAGACAAATTTAAGGCTTGACCGGTTAGTGTCCGTGGCACATCCGCCGGTGTTCGGGGGGCCGGATTTGCAAAGTCCGGTGTAGATGCTCTCATGTATCGAGGAACTCTCGCCTCTTAATTGTAAGTCTATTATTACGGAATAATACTCCTATTTACAAAAAAAAAAACAATGCTCACATCCGTTAAATATGTATATATGGCTCAAAAACAGCACCGTACGAGCATTGGACAAAGTTGTTCTAGTATTTGATTCTCAAAAGAGAAAGAAAAAACTGTGGTAGTATTACAAACATCGGGTGTAATCGATGACTTTTCTGCTATACACTGGGAGCCATACTGCTATACACTGGGAGCCATACATATCTAGAGCTCCGTGTGACTGTACACATGGGCCCACGACGATGCGGTTCATCATGCAAGTGGGGGCGGTGAGGGAGTCGTGCTGGGGAAAGATGCGTATGGTTCCGTGTGCCTCTAGCGTGGCCGCCACTGATTGAAAAAAAAAAAACGTGGATGCCACCGGGGAATACCTCAACAATGCTATACACACGGACATTCACGAACATTTTACGGAGCTGATTTTTTTGAGCTATAAGGCACTGAAATTGAAAAACATTTCAAATGAACTCTGAAAAGGTAGAAAGTTGGCATGCTATCATCATTTCATCCACAAAGCATGTGCACAAAAGTAGATATGGTTACGGCAAAAACTGGATGCACTTCGTGTACAGAACGGACAATCTCTTTCGAGGTATGAGGGTTTCAGACGAAAACTCGTCTATTACAAAGGGATTTCATTTTTTTGAAATTATTTGAACTACAGACTTTTTCTGTGTTCAAAATGCACCATTCAAAGCCACATCATCAATTTTCAACCATTTTTGACTTCATTTGCTATTTTTCGTGCATTTACTGAAATTTTTGAGCTATAAGACCCTGAAATTGAAAAGCATTTCAAATGAACTCAGAAAAGGTAGAAAGTTGGCATGGTATCATCATTTCACCCACAAAGCATGTGCACAAAAGTAGAGAGGGTTACGGCAAAAACTGGATGCACTTCGTGTACAAAACGGACAATCTCTTTCGAGGTATCGGAGTTTCAGACGAAAACTCGTCTGTTACAAAGGGATTTCATTATTTTGAACTTATTTGAACCACAGACTTTTTCTATGTTCAAAATGCACCATTCAAAGCCACATCATCAATTTTCAACCGTTTCTGACTTCATTTGCTATTTTTCATGCATTTATTGAATTTTTTGAGCTATAAGACCCTGAAATTGAAAAGCATTTCAAATAAACTCTGAAAAGATAGAAAGTTGACATGGTATCATTATTTCACCCACAAAGCATGTGCACAAAAGTAGAGAGGGTTACGGAATAATTGGATGCACTTCGTGTACAAAATGGACAATCTCTTTCGAGGTATTAGGGTTTCGGACGAAAACTCGTCTGTTACAAAGGGATTTCATTTTTTTGAACTTATTTGAACTACAGACTTTTTCTGTGTTCAAAATGCACCATTCAAAGCCACATCATCAATATTCAACCATTTCCGACTTCATTTGCTATTTTTTGAGCAATAAGACCCTGAATGTCTGTCTTGCCCTCCACTACCATGATATATAATTAAGCGTGTCAAAAACCATTACAGAACATCATGGATAGATAAGTGATCAAATTAATATAAGTTCATCATCACATGCCATTCAAAGTACATGCATAGCTCTCTAGAGCATCTAATTAAACCATACATTAAAACTATGTAGAACATTTCAACGCAAGAACAAATGCGATCATAATCGCAACCAAGGTAACAATTGATCCACCGACATAATGATACCAAGCCTCAGTATGAATGGCATATTTTCTAATATTTCTAATCTTCAAGCGCATGGCATCCATCTTGATCTTGTGATCATCAACGATATCCGCAACATGCAACTCCAATATCATCTTCTCCTCCTCAATTTTTTTTAGTTTTTCCTTCAAGTAATTGTTTTCTTCTTCAACTAAATTTAACCTCTTGACAATAGGGTCCATCTTGATCTTGTGATCATCGACGACTTCCGCAACATGCAACTCCAATTCCATCTTCTCCTCCTCCATTTTTTCCAATTTTTCCTTCAAGGAAATGTTTTCCTTTTCAACTAAATTTAATCTCTCCACAAGAGGGTCGGTTGGAATTTCCGGTTCAACTACCTCCTAGACATATAAAAACATCTATGTCAGGTTGGTCGGCATAATTGTCATAAACACTAAAACAAATAGTTATAAATTAAAGATAATATACCACATCCGAATCATAGACAGGACGAGGGCCGACGTGGGCGGATATCAAAACCATCGCACTATATAATAACAAGCAATAATAAACGTAAGAAAATTAGACAAATATCTATCT
The DNA here is from genome assembly GCA_902687465.1 of Secale cereale. Lineage (NCBI taxonomy): Eukaryota > Viridiplantae > Streptophyta > Magnoliopsida > Poales > Poaceae > Secale > Secale cereale. The sequence goes on along the minus strand of LR738714.1, from coordinate 653,894,011 downwards.
AAAGCAATAATAACAAGCAATAATAAAAGTAAGAAAAGCATAGACAGAACAAGAGGCTCACCACGGTGGTGCCGATGACGAGATCGGCGGGGGCGATCGACGGCGGTGAAGACGGGGACGGGTCGTGACGGACCGCTAAACCTAGACAAATCTCGGAGAAAATGGAGCTTGGTTTTCGAGCTTCGAGAGGAGAAAAGATTAACTAGTGTGGCTCGAGCATTTCATCGAACACCTCATGTGCATAGGAGGTGAGCTAGCTAGAGCACCACAAAGCTCCCCCCTGGCCGGCCAGAAAAAACAGAGCAGTGGAGTGGTGGGCGATGGGTTATATATATGAAACTCATTGGTCCCGGCTCGTGATAGGAACCGGGTCTAAAGGCCACCCTTCTGTCCCGGTTCCAGACAAGAACCGGGACCAATGGGTGTGGGCCAGGAGCGAGGCCCATTGGTCTCGGTTTGTGCTTGGAACCGAGATAAATGGGTCCGGACCAACCGGGACAGATGCCCCACGAGGCCCGGCCGGCCCCCTGGGCGCACGAACCGGGACGTATGCCCCATGGGTCCCGGTTCGTGAGTGAACCTAGACTAATGGGCTTGTCAGGCCCGAACCAAAGCCATGTTTTCTACTAGTGTATAGTTTACTTGTGTGTTGCCTGTGATGTGGCTGGCCTCAAGAAATTCCGTCTGGCAGGCAGGGGCTCAGCGCTAGAAGGGGTGTTGGAGCGTTGTAGGAGAGCACACCAGTCCCCTAGAGCAAACGGAGTACAGTTGGCCGGTAGTCGTTGCAGATCGGCTTGGGAGGGAAGGGAGCAGGGCAGGGGTGGCCCCTGGCTGCGTGATGCATGACCTGTGAGGGCGAGGTGACGACTTACGCTAACGTGAGATCCCAGCAGGCATCTCGCTACGGTGGCCGGTGGTGCTCCCCTCCCAGTCCTTGGTCGCTGCGCGGCGTGCTTGAGTTGAGACGGGGAGACATAGGGGAATCGATGCTGTGCGCGGGAGCTATTATCTGCCGCTCTCTACGGGAGAATGTCAACCTCACGCATAGGCGGGTCTCTCTACTAGGGCGACCCATGAGGCTAGTGGTGAGTACAAAACGGAAATTTGCTCGTAAAAAAAGAGATTGCGCCAGGGAGGGATCGAACCGAAAGACCGGGTGCTTCAGGCGAACTAGACTAGCCAGGGGCGGACGCACGTTGATGGATGTGGGGGCAGCTGCCCCCACTTGATTTTTACGTTCACCTGTAGTTTGCCAACATAGTACGCCATGTGCCCCCACTCAGCCCATTACCCTGCCCCCACTCAGCCCAATTCTGAATTTCTAAAAGCCGAATTCCAAATTAAGATGCAGCCCACTGAATAAGAATTTCTTCCGTCAGCAGTGTACGCACGCACGTTGTCTCATGGGCTGCATCCTACGGCTCTAATCATTGCCTAACTCAATCGCCAGATGCCCTAAATGAGACTTCGTCGCTAGATTTCCGTTATACACGCACCTGACGGAATCCTCGATCTCTTCTCTCAACCCGCCGGGTAGCCACTGCAATCCCCTGACTTGTGTCACCCATCCCTCGCGCCATCGCGGCCTTGCACCACTACGATGCCGCAGCAGCGGCCGCACAACCCAATCACCAATCAGGGGCCCTAATTTTCAGTTCTCTAATTCTAATCGACATAAAGGTAAACGGTAGTAGAAGTCATCTAGGTTCCTC
>LR738714.1:653872898-653890062 GCA_902687465.1 Secale cereale | reverse complement strand
CCCCCCCCCCGATATCTTCGTCTAGCTGTGCCACTGTTCCAGATGGTTCCCAATACCAGATGTGATCAACTTTTAGCTCTACAGTTTGACGCAGAGAGCGTCAAATAGGAAATCGCGCTGTGCGCTGCCTGCGTTGACGAGAAAGGATGGGAATGCATTAGGTGGGCTGGGCTCCCAAGGAAGATGCATGTGTAATATATTTTTGTGCCAAATTCCTGGGCAGGCCATGGACCAGTTCGGCCCCTACAGAACGCCCCTGCCCTGCTGTCCCTAACTGTCAGGCACCGGCGCAAGAACTCTGGCCGTGCCTGAACCTCGCCCACGACGTTCGGGAAGCACGACTGAAAGGATCGATATGGTTGACTAGAGGGGGGGGGGGTGAATAGGCAACTAACAATTTTTAGTTTTTCTTAAGCAATTTAAACTTAGCAACAAAGTAAGTTGTCTAGATAAGCAACCAGGTGGACAACTTAAAGGAAGCAACAAAAACAACTACACAAGCAAGCAAGCTAAGATATACCACGAAAGTTTGCACAAGTAAAGGAAAGAAATAACCACAAGTGGAGCCGGTGAATACGAGGATGTGTTACCGAAGTTCCTTCCCTTTGAGAGGAAGCACGTCTCCGTTGGAGTGGTGTGGAGGCACAATGCTCCCCAAGAAGCCACTAGGGCCATCGTATTCTCCTCACGCCCTCACACAATGCGGGGTGCGGTGATTCCACTAGTGGTGCCCTTGAAGGCGGCGACCGAACCTTTACAAACAAGGTTGGGGCAATCTCCACAACCGAATTGGAGGCTCCCAACGACACCACGAAGCTTCACCACAATGGAATATGGCTCCGAGGTGACCTCAACCGTCTAGGGTGCTCAAACACCCAAGAGTAACAAGATCCGCACGGGATTAGTGGGAGGAATCAAATATCTCTTGGTGGAAGTGTAGATCGATGCCTTCTCAAGCAATCCCGAGGAAATCAACAAGTTTGATTGGCTAGGGAGAGAGATCGGGCGGAAATGGAGCTTTGAGCAACAATGGAGCTTGAGGAAGAGGTAAGTCTTCTTGGAGAAGAAGACCCCCTATATATAGTGGAGGGACAAATCCAACCGTTATCCCCCAAATCTGCCCGCAGAGCGCCGTACTACCGCACATAAGTTGCGGTACTACCGCATGGCCCAGCGGTACTACCGCTTTGGGTGCGGTACTACCACTAGCGTGGTACAAGCCAGTACTAGCCCTGTTGCGCTAAAACACCGGGCGGTAGTACTGCCGGAACGGTACTACCTCACGTCCTTGCGGTACTACTGCAAGGCAGGGTCAGACTGGCCGAGGAGAAGCGCAGACTAAATAAAATACATCCACAGCTACATCCGCAGAGTTACGGTCATTGCAAAAACCCGATACAGTACTACCGCTTGCACAAAGCGGTACTACCGCGTAGGACACGGACGTAAAAAATTACTTCCGCGCCTACTACCGTACTAGTTACGACGCTGGGCCGGTCACACGGTACTACCGTGTTCATGGCACGGTACTACCGCATAGTGCGGTACTACCGCAGCCCTGAAGCGGTACTACCGTGTGGCCATGCGGTACTACCGCATACTTTGAGCGGTACTACCGCATGCCAAGCAGTGGTACTAGTAGCATGCCACTGCTTTTGTACCGACAAGGAAAACAGCCGGAGCTCCAGAGAAGCAAAGGAAAGGTGGTGCGAATGAATAGACGTGTACGTGTTGATTCCACCCAAACCTTGTCGAAGCGGACCCCCTCTTAATAGTACGGCTTTCCTATGACTCAATTCCACCAAAAAGAAACAAAAGGAAACACCGTCTTCCATAGGTTCCGAGGGGCACTTAATCGTCTTGTGCCTAGGTGAGATATATCTGAAAAGCTCAGTGCACACGATTAGTCCGCAAAAGCATTATCATCAATCACCAAAACTAATTAGGGAGAAATATGCCCTTACAATCTCCCCCCTTTTGGTGGATTGATGACAATACGGGATTTGCACAAAGATATATAAGAATAGTAAGCAAACCCAACAAAGTTATAGAATATAGGTAAGCTCCCCCTAGATGTGTGCATACATAAGAAGATGCTTTGGACGACACATCACACATACTAGGATCAATGCTCCCCCTATATTCTGCAAACACTATACTCCTTGCAACAAAGAATAAGATTCTACACATGGATGTAAGGAGGATAACGTGAGCACATATAAAGGGCAAGTGAAGCAATCGCTCACAACCTAGCAGATAGCATAGACATAATAACGAGATAAAGAGTAGAGTGCATATGTCTCACACCATATGAAGGTCTCACACACACGACACAAACCAACAAAAGCAGATAAGGTTCGACCAATGAAACGCAAATAAACATGGCACGACACAAGATGCAAATCCTACACTCTCTCCCCCTTTGGCATCGAGACACCACAAAGGGAAAGAGGACACCTAAGATAAAGGTGGTAGCGCAGGCAGAAGAAATCAGTCGTCACGTGCTCCATCAGACTCCTCCTCCTCCTCCTTGGAATCAGACCACTTGAAGCCCTGTTTGGCAATCCACTCAGCCTCTGGCTTGATGATCTCCTCTGACCCACTAGGCGCATCCTCACCAAAGATCCTCATTATCTTCTTGTCACGCTGGCGAGTCTGCTTATGAGTCACATGAGCCTTGTATTGCCCCTTTGCCTTCATACAAAACAGAGCCTTCATCTTCCTCCTCAGCTTCTTAGCCCACGAGGGCTTAGACGAGGGGGGGGGGCATACCCTCCAGAACTGTCCTCAGCAGCTGCCTCCTCCTCCACTGGCTCCTTATCTTCATCCATCTGAGCTGCAGCAGTCTCTGCACGGGTAGTGGTGTTAGCCCATCGACTCTTGATGCTAAGTCGGATAGGCTCATGACGAATCCAGTGAGGGGCCTCAAATTCTTCATCTGGATAAAGCTTCTCCCAAGTCTTGGAGATAAGCAAAAACAGAAAAGGACCGTAGATAGGCACTTTGCGAGTGAAAATCGCAAAGCAAAGCTCACACCACATGATTTGTGAGATATCAAGTGGTTGAGTCTGAGCACTGCGGGCCTCCTCACAAATAAGCAACATGTCCACGAGGTAAGCATGTACCTTGTCCTTGTCCCCAACATGAGGAAACAAGGTGTTGCGGAAGATCCTATGCATGATATCCAGAAAGGGGTTCATCACCCAAGTCTTCTTGCCACTAGCAAGCGTCTTCTCCACATAGAAAAGCAGCAGCCGGTCCTTGTTGGCAGATTCTTCGTTGGCATGAGGGCAAGCTCCAACAGGAGTGTGGAGCCCCTCATCAGCAACCTGAAGCAGATCCATAAAGTCCTTCCATGTAGCAGTCATCTTATGTCCATTTGTCATCCAAGTCAAGTTGCGTTCCTCCTTAGGATGGAAGTGAACCGAAGCATAGAACCGTGACACAATTTCTGGGTCAAAGTCCATTTGAAATTTCATGATATGCTCAAGTCCAAACTGCTCCACAAGATCTAGAGCCTCAGCAAAATAGGCCCGGTGCTCCTCCTTTATCATATGGGTCATGTCAATCCAATGAGCATCCACATATAGGTTGTGTTTTCTCTTGAGTACCTCTGTGTAGATACGATGCTGCTGCTTGGTCCAGAACAATTCATCTACATGGAACTGAGACCGGGGATCTACATAGGGGTTAATCTTCCTCCTAGTAATGAACTCATGTGATGGTATCTCCTCCATGGTCATAGTTGGTTCCTTCTTCTTGGTGGCAGTGGTCTTGGTTCTGCGTTGGGGGGCATTGGAGCCCTCAGGAACATCACTTTGGGTGCGCAGGCGCTTTGAACTTGTGTCTCGACTGGGATTCGAGCGACAGACATTGGAACCGGAGCCACCACCTAAGACACAAACACAAGAACACGAAAGAAAGACAAAGAGAATCAATGCAAAAGCCACAAAAAGCACATTAAACATGTAGAAAAGATAACATGTATGTGCTACGAAGTAGGTATGAACCAAGCGGTAGTACTGGCCGAAGCTTGCGGAAGTAAATTTTTAGTGCCGCCAAGGGGGCGGTAGTACCGCACCGAAGTGTTGCGGTAGTACCGCACCAGACGTGGTACAAAAAAATTACTTCCGCGTTCATCACGGTAGTACCGCTTCGTAGGAGCAGTAGTACCGTTACGCGTCAGAGCGGTAGTACCACTCGGGGTAAGATCCAAAAGCGGATCTGGACAATGAACGCGTGGGACGGGCAAACGGTACTACAGCTGATCACACCAACTTGGTAGCAACATACTTACTAGCATTTCTACTGCACTACAACTCTCCTACACCCTAATCTTCCATGGATATGGTCAAAAAGAACACAAGAACAACATGCATCTCCCCAAAACCTAGAAACAACAAACGGGCAAAAAGAAGAGGGGATTTTGGGGAGAAACTTTCATCCATGGCAAGAGGTCGAGGTGGGGAACGATGCCACCGGTCGGAATGCGAGGAGAGTGGCCGGGGACGGAGATCCGGCGAGGTCCTCCGCCGCCGTTCTTGAGAGAGAGAGAGAGAGAGATGCGACGTGGGGGAGACGAGATGAATGGGTATGAGGGAGTTAGAACTCCCCCTGCCCGCTTATAACCCCCAGTCGTTCAAACAAGAGCGGTAGTACCGCGGTCATCGCGGTAGTACCGCCCGGGCGGAAGTACCACATGCAGGGCGGTAGTACCGCTCTTCCAGCGACAGTAAAAAATTACTGCCGTGCTGGTTGCGGTAGTACCGGAGATCTCCTTGCGGTAGTACCGTGACAGTTGACGGTAGTACCGCACCCTCAAGAAAATGCAAGTTTCGACAAGAAGGCTTAAGCAACGCAACTGCGGGCAAGAGTGCACACACACGACAAATGGAAAGAAAGACAACAAACAACTGGAACAACACACGAGACACTCCTCCTTGAAGGAGGTCGATGGCCGAAGCCACCTATGCTTGAGTTATTTGGTTTGGCACCGCGAAGAACTATCCTTGGGCCCATGACCAACACTCTTCTTGAAGCACTCATACCTTTTAACATGGTAAAAATAAAGACTGGATCGACTTATGCATAATGGGGGGAGGAAGAGTTCATTGAGAGAACACTACCCCCTATGTCTATGCCTACATCTAGGCAAGATAATCATGTTGAGTGGGAGGAGGGTGTGCAAGGCTTCAAGCCACATTGCTCAAATCTATGATATTTAGCTCATGCCTTAACTCGTGAAATCTTGCTTCATCCAATGGCTTCGTGAAGATATCTGCAAGGTTATCATGAGTGTTGACACAGTGAAGCTCTATTTCTCCTCGCCGAATATGATCCCGGATGAAGTGATACCGAATCTCAATATGCTTCGTCTTGAAGTGTTGCACCGAATTGAGAGAAATCTTGATGGCACTTTCATTATCACATCAAAGAGGCACTTTGTCACAAGTGACACCGTAATCCTTTAAAGTTTTCCTCATCCATAGAAGTTGAGCACAACAACTGCCAGCTGCCACATACTTTGCTTCGGTGGACGAGAGAGACACACAACTTTGCTTCTTGGAAGACCAACTCACCAAAGAGCAACCAAGGAATTGGCACCCTCCGGAAGTGGACTTCCTATCCACTTTGTCTCCCGCCCAATCCGAATCTGATAAACTTACAAGGTTGAAGTTTGCTCCTCTTGGGTACGATAAGCCAAAGTTTGGGGTATGAGCCAAATATCGAAAGATTCGCTTGACTGCCACAAAGTGACTTTCCTTAGGCGAGGCTTGAAACCGTGCACACATTCCCACACTCAACAGAATATCCGGTCTAGATGCACAAAGGTAAATCAAGGAACCAATCATAGAATGATATACCTTTTGATCCACCGCTTTATCATTGGGATCAATGTCAAGTTGGCACTTGGTTGGCATTGGGGTAGTAGCCGGCTTGACATCACTTAGATTAAACCTCTTGAGCATGTCTTGAGTGTACTTGGATTGTTTGATGAAGATTCCTTCTCTTCTTTGCTTAATCTCAAACCCAAGGAAGTACTTCAACTCTCCCATCATGGACATCTCAAAATGTGTGGTCATGAGTGCGGCAAACTCATCATTGAAAGCTTTGTTAGGTGAACCAAAGATAATATCATCAACATATAGTTGGCAGACAAACAAATCCCCTTTGACCTTCTTAGTAAAAAGAGTGGGTTTGATTTTCCCAATTTCAAACCCACGATCTTGCAACAACTCGGTAAGATGCTCATACCACGCACGTGGGGCTTGTTTAAGGCCATAGAGTGCCTTATCGAGTTGATACACGTGATTGGGGAACTTAGGATCCTCAAACCCCGGGGGTTGTTTGACATATACCAACTCATTAATAGGACCATTAAGAAATGCACTTTTCACATCCATTTGTTGCAACTTAAAGTTATGATAAGAAGCATAGGAAAGCAACAAAAGAATAGATTCAAGGCGAGCAACGGGGGCAAAGGTTTCACCGTAGTCGATACCCTCGACTTGGGAGTAGCCTTGAGCCACCAAACGCGCCTTGTTGCGAATGACAATGCCATGAGCATCCTGAATGTTCTTAAAGATCCACTTGGTTCCAATGACATTATGGTTCTCCTTTGGCCTTGGCACCAGACGCCACACTTTGTTGCGCTTGAAGTTGTGGAGTTCTTCATGCATGGCATTAAGCCAATCAGGGTCTTCGAGTGCCTCATAGACCTTTTGAGGTTCAACACAAGAGACAAAAGCTTGATGAGCACAATAGTTTGCTAATTGTCTATGAGTGCTTACCCCCTTTGTGATGCTTCCAAGAATATTCTCCATGTGATGTTCTCTAGAAGCAAGCCTGGAGGCAATTTTTGCAGCACGACGCTCCAATTGCTCTTCAAGTGATAATTGAGGAGCACTGAGTTGATCATCTTGAGCGACGTCAAGAGCTTGATCTTGATCTTGAGCTTCCTCTTGATCTTGATCTTGCTCAGATGAGAGAACTTGGCCTTGTGCATAATTTGGTGGCTCACCACCATCTTCTGATTGATCTTGCACTTGGCCTTGTTCGTCCGGTTGAGGGCCTTCACTTTGTTCTTCGGAAGCGTGTGGGTCTTGGGTTGATGATGGTTCCACTTGTGTGGAACATTGTCCGTCTCCTTCGGCCACAAGGGGTTCCTCAATGGGTAGGATATAGCCAACACCCATTCTTCTTATGGCTTGAGGAGGACCTACATCACAAGTACCACTTTGCTCCACTTGGGAGCCGTTATTCTCATCAAACTCCACGTTACACGTCTCCTCAATGAGTCCATTGGACTTGTTGAGGACACGGTAAGCATGAGAGTTTGTAGCATAACCAACAAATATGCCCTCATGAGCTCTAGATTCAAATTTAGACAAACGAGCACCTTTCTTGAGGATGAAACACTTACACCCGAACACCCAGAAGTACTTGAGATTGGGCTTATTACCGGTAAGAATCTCATACGGAGTCTTGTTCAAGCCTTTGCGGAGATGGAGCCGATTGGATGCATCACACGCGATGTTGATGGCTTCGGCCCAAAAGTTGTATGGAGACTTGAATTCTACCATCATGGTCTTTGCTGCGTCCATCAAAGTCCGGTTCTTTCTCTCCGCTACACCATTTTGTTGAGGGGTATAAGGTGCGACATATTGATGTTTGATCCCCTCATCACTAAGAAACTCATCCAAGGTGTAGTTCTTGAACTCGGTGCCGTTGTCACTTCGGATCATCAAAATCTTTGCCTCATGTTGACGTTGAGCTTCATTTGCAAAGTTGATGATGGTTTGTTGGGTCTCACTCTTCTTCTTGAAGAAATATACCCATGTGTATCTTGAATAATCATCTACAATCACCAAGCAATACTTTCTGCCCCCAAGACTATCAAAGGATGGAAGCCCAAAGAGATGCATGTGAAGGAGCTCTAATGGTATTTTTGAGTAGATGATAGTCGTGGGAGGGTGAGCCGTCTCATGTAAATTTCCTTCAATACAAGCACTGCAAGCAAGATCTTTGGCAAAGCTAAAATTTGTTAGTCCATGGACATGGTCCCCCTTGAGAAGACTTTGCAAAGATCTCATATTGACATGGGCTAACCGGCGATGCTGATACGTCTCCAACGTATCTACTTTTCCAAACCCTTTTGCCCTTGTTTTGGACTCTAACTTGCATGATTTGAATGGAACTAACCCGGACCGACGCTGTTTTCAGCAGAACTGCCATGGTGTTGTTTTTGTGCAGAATAAAAAGTTCTCGGAATCGCCTGAAAATTAACGGAGAATTATTTCAGAAAATATAAAAAATATCTGCAAGAAGATCCTCACCGGGGGCCCACACCCTGTCCTCGAGGGTGGGGGGCGCGCCCCCCTGCCCAAGGCGCGCCCCCTGCCTCGAGGGCCCACCGATGTTCCACCGACGTACCCACATGTCCTATATTTTCCATTTCGGGGTGAAAAAAATCACAGAGAAGGAATTATCGCGTTTCACGAGATGGAGCCGCCGCCAAGCCCTAATCTCTCTCGGGAGGGCTGATCTAGAGTCCTTTCGGGGCTCCGGAGAGTGGAGATTGTCGCCATCGTCATCATCAACCTTCCTCCATCACCAATTCCATGATGCTCACCGCCGTGTGTGAGTAATTCCATCGTTGGCTTGCTGGACGGTGATGGGTTGGATGGGATCTATCATGTAATCGAGTTAGTTTTGTTAGGGTTTGATCCCTAGTATCCACTATGTTCTGAGATTGATGTTGCTATGACTTTGCTATGCTTAATGCTTGTCACTAGGGCCCGAGTGCCATGATTTCAGATCTGAACCTATTATGTTTTCATGAATATATGTGTGTTCTTGATCCTATCTTGCAAGTCTATAGTCACCTACTATGTGTTATGATCCGGCAACCCCGAAGTGACAATAATCGGGACCACTCCCGGTGATGACTTTAGTTTGAGGAGTTCATGTATTCACTATGTGTTAATGCTTTGGTCCGGTACTCTATTAAAAGGAGGCATTAATATCCCTTAGTTTCCAATAGGACCCCACAGCCACGGGAGGGTAGGACAAAAGATGTCATGTAAGTTCTTTTCCATAAGCACGCATGACTATATTCGGAATACATGCCTACATTGCATTGATGAACTGGAGCTAGTTCCGTGTCACCCTAGGTTATAACTTCTACATGATGAATTGCATCCGACGTAATTTCCCATCATCGATCCAATGCCTACGAGCTTTACATATATTGCTAGATGCTATTTACTTTTCCGTTGCTACTATCACAAAAACTACAAAAACACTATCTTTACTTTTATTGCCGCTACCGCCACTATGATATTACTTTGCTACTAAACTATCTTGCTGCAGATACTAAGTTTCCAGGTGTGGTTGAATTGACAACTCAGCTGCTAATACTTAAGAGTATTCTTTGGCTCCCCTTGTGTCGAATCAACAAATTTGGGTTGAATACTTTACCCTCGAAAACTGTTGCGATCCCCTACACTTGTGGGTTATCAAGACTATTTTCTGGTGCCGCTGCCGGGGAGCATAGCTCTATTCTTTAAGCCACTTGGGATTTATATCTGTTTATCACTGTGAAGAATTTGAAGGACTAGAAAACCAAGATCTTACCCTCAACTACGAGGGGATGTAAGGAAAAGCTCTGCACTTGATTCTCCTTCTGTTATGAGTAAACTTGCGAGACCTACTCCTGCTATTGAATCTGATATGTCGTATGTTCTTGATGATGCTACTTCTGCTATGTATGATGAAACTACCTCTATGCCTGATACTGTGCCACTAGGTGAATTTCTAGATGAACAAATTGCTAAGGTTAGGGAGAGTGCAAATGTTGATGATATTTATGAAAGTGGTGATGAAACTACCCCCAATAGATATGAATTGCCTGTTGTGCCTGATGGTTATGTTGTGGATGAAGAAACTGCTAGAGACTTTCTTTCTTGCAATAATAGATATGATCTTAAGAAGTTATTAGCTAAGCTGAAAGAAAAGTCCTTAAATGCTAGAATGAAACATGACCCTGCTTTTGCTACTTCACCTATCTGTGTCACTGATAAGGATTATGAATTCTCTGTTGATCCTGAGTTAATTACTTTGGTTGAATCTGATCATTTCCATGGCTATGAGTCTGAAACTGTTGTGGCACATCTTACTAAGTTGAACGATATAGCCACCATGTTTACCAATGATGAAAAGATCCGCTACTATTATATCCTTAAGTTGTTTCCGTTCTCGTTAAAGGGTGATGCTAAGACTTAGTTTAATTCCCTTGATCCTGGTTGTGTGCGTAGTCCCCAGGATATGATGTATTACTTCTCTGCTAAATATTTTCCCGCTCATATGAAACAAGCTGCCTTATGGGAAATTTATAACTTTGCTCAAACTGAAGAAGAGAGGCTCCCACAAGCTTGGGGGAGGCTTCTCTAGTTACTTAATGCTTTGCCTGATCATCCACTTGAGATGCATGATATACTTGATGTTTTTTATACTGGACTAACTGATGCTTCCAGAGACCACCTGGACAGTTGTGCTGGTTGTGTTTTCAGGGAAAGAACGGTGGAAGAAGCTGAATTACTATTGAATAATATGCTGGCCAATGAAAATAATTGGACACTTCCTGAACCAGTCCCTAAGCCAACTCCGAAGAAAAGAGGTGTTCTATTTCTCAGTCCTGAAGATATGCAAGAGGCAAAGAAATCCATGAAAGAAAAAGGTATTAAAGCTGAAGATGTTAAGAATTTACCGCCTATTGAAGAAATACATGGTCTTGATAACCCGACACAGGTAGTAAAGGTAAATTCTCTTTATAGATCTGATGAAGGTGATATTCCTCATTATAAGTCTACTAGCCAATGCTTAGATGAGTTTGACAATTTCATTGTCAAACAAGAAAACTTCAATGCTTATGTTGGTAGACAACTACAACACAATGCTTATATGATTGAACGGTCGAGTGATTATCTATCTAGTGCTAAAGGTGAACTGAAACTTATTAGTAAACATTCTTCCATGGTCACCACTCAAGTAGAACAAGTACTTAAGGCCAGAATGATTTGCTCAACAAATCAAATAATAAGAATAATGACTATGCTGTTAGAGTTGCCACTAGAGGTGGTAAGATGACTCAGGAACCTCTGTATCCTGAGGGCCACCCTAAGAGAATTGAGCAAGATTCTCAGAGAGCTAATTTAGATGCACCTAGTTCTTCTAAGAAGAAGAAAAAGAAAAATGGTAGGACTTTGCATGCTTCCAGTGAACCTGTAGCTCACCCACCTAAGAATCCCAATGATATATCTGTTTCTGATGCCGAGACACAATCTGGTAATGAACATGAGCCTAGTGATAATATTAATGATGATGTTCATGTTGATGCTCAACCTAGCAATGATAATGATGTAGAGATTGAACCTGCTGTTGATCTTGATAACCAACAATTAAAGAATGAACGTTATGATAAGAGAGACTTTGTTGCTAGGAAGCACGGTAGGGAAAGAAAACCATGGGTTCAGAAACCCATGCCTTTTCCTCCGAAACCATCCAAGAAAAAGGATGATGAGGATTTTGAGCGCTTCACTGAAATGATTAGACCTATCTTTTTGCGTATGCATTTGACTGATGTGCTTAAAACAAATCCTTATGCTAAGTATATGAAAGATATTATTACCAACAAAACAAAGATACCTGAAGTAGAAATTTCCACCATGCTAGCTAATTACACTTTGAGGGTGGAATGCCTAAGAAATTAGGAGATCTAGGAGTACCTACTATACCTTGCTCCATTAAGAGAAACTATGTTAAAACTGCTTTGTGTGATCTTGGAGCCAGTGTTAGTGTTATGCCTCTCTCTTTATATCGTAGACTTGACTTGAGTAAGTTGACACCTACTGAAATACCTTTGCAACTGGCCGATAAATCAACTGCTATACCTGTCGGTATTTGTGAGGATGTGCCTGTTGTAGTTGCAAATGTTACTATTCTAACAGACTTTGTTATACTTGATATTCCCGAGGACGATAGTATGTCTATTATTCTTGGCAGACCTTTTTTGAATACTGCAGGGGCTGTTATTCATTGCAACAAAGGCAATGTCACTTTTCATGTCAATGGTAATGAGCATACATTAACTTTCCGAGGAAACAACCTCAGGTCCACAGTATCAGTTATATTGGAAAAACTTCAACTATCACTATTGGAGGTTTTGAGTTTCCTATTCCTACTATCAAGAAGGCATATGACATACTTATTGTTGGGGACATACATATCCCCATTGAGGTAACATAGTGTTATTCGAAAATTCTTCAGTTTCATGTTACTCGGAAAGAGTTTATTAACGAGACCTGATCAACCTTGTTAATGGATTCCTTTTGATGAACATGGGATAGGTGAATCTAGATGGCACAAATCTTCTGTACCCTCCTTTACTTTCTGTTAATTAGGATAAATAAAAGAAAAATAGCATTGTCTGTCTGTTTCCAGTCTTATCCGTGCAATAAAAAAATATCCTGAAAATAAAAGTTCTCCAAATGCCAAGAAAATGAAATATGATTTTTTCTAGAATATTTAAGAAAATATGGCACTGAACACACAACGAGGGGAGCCAGCATGTGGCCTCGAGGGCACAGGACGCGCCCCCTTCCCAGGGCGCGCCCCCTGCCTCAAGGGCCCCACGTGCCCCCCTCCACTTATCCTTTCACCCATGTTCTTCTTCTTCCTCCCAAAAAAATCCTCAACCGGCTCAAACCCGAGTTCTAGCTCATTTTGCTGCCATTTTCGATCTCCTTGCTCAAAGCACCATTCACCAAACTGTTTGGGGAGATTGTTCCTTGGTATGTGACTCCTCCATTGGTCCAATTAGTTTTTGTTCTAGTGCTTTACTTGTTGCAAATTTATGCTGCTGTGGTGACCTTGTTCTTGAGCTTGCATGTCAAAATTTTCTTGGTCCCAAGTAGTTCTAATGCATGATATAGCCTCTAGGCACTAGTAGGAGTTGCTGCTATCAATCTTGTTGAGTTTGGTTAACTTTTATTGTGAGTTACTAAAAATTTCAGAAATTTTCAGAAAAGGAAAATGTTGAAAAGACTATTGAGGGGCTCCTCCAACAAGAGCTCAGAGGAGAAGAAGAAAGAAGAAAATAAGAAGCCCAAGTATAATCTTCCTCGCATGGCAGAAGTTCGACCGTGCGAATGGCCGTGTAATAATTTCATGATGTCCGCCGGTATTTACGAAGACTTTTATTGGTTGGCGAATAATGCAGGCCTCACCGACTTCCTCAACGACCAAAAAGAACAGTATCTCTTACTCACCAATATTTTCACGCAAATTTTTAATTTTCATTCTAGGAAAACACAACCTACAGTGGAGTTTCGCTTATATGATGTGAGTAAGGAGATATCACTGTTAGATTTTTGTGAAATATGCAAAGTACTCTTTGGAGGTAGACTTGATGAACCACATCATGAAGACGTCAAAGGGTTTATTGATATGATACCCGTAGGTGAAACTAGACAAGTTTCAGGGGCAAGAATCACTAGTATACACTTCCCTGTTCTGCGCTACTTTGATTTATTTGCTAGTAGGTGTTTAATTGGTCGCGGGAACAGTGGGAATCTTAGTGCCCCTGATATTATCATTTTACGCCATGCTTTGTTTCATGACACAAATTTTAGCTTGGGAGCCGTCGTTGCCAAACGATTGAGTCTGAACCGCTCAAAGGGGCCCGTCTATGGAGGCATCTTTGCTTCTCGCCTTGCTGAATATTTTAATATACCTATTAGGCATCATGAGAAGGAAGAAAAATTGCTTGCCCCTGTTTATCTAGACTACAAGAGCATGGTAGCTCATGACTTTATTGTTAAAGACAAGAATATGCAGCTCAATTATAAATTGAGGTTTGATGAAATATACTGCGAAATTGTT
Source organism: Secale cereale (assembly GCA_902687465.1). Taxonomy (NCBI): domain Eukaryota; kingdom Viridiplantae; phylum Streptophyta; class Magnoliopsida; order Poales; family Poaceae; genus Secale; species Secale cereale. Next base: position 653,876,121 of record LR738714.1, on the reverse strand, counting down.
GCCTTGCCTACACCTTCTTTGTTTGATCTATCTACAGGCGTATTCCTCATCACCTCAGATGTCTTCCAGAAGTACCAAGGCCTGGCACAAGCTTCAGAGCCTGAGCCAGAACCACCACTTGATCCTTCCCGACAATCTGTTTATGGGTGGGAGCTGGACGGCCTCGCCAACCAGTGGCATCCATAGGACACATCTTAGTACACTGGAGGGAGTGACTTCGATCCGTGGCCACAGACCAACTTAGGCCAAAAGCCTAAGCTTGGGGGAGTACGTGTTTCTCACCGACTTACATTCATGTTCACACTTATTCTAGTTGTCGGTGCTCACACTCTTTCACTGTACCATCCATGCTTAGCTTCATTTTGTTTTTTTTAGTCTTTTTCTTGTGTGCTAGAAAAACCCCCAAAATATATATTAGCTGTAGCTTCTAGCTAGTTTACTTTCTTTGCTTGTAGTAGTAACTAAAAATGAAAACCCAAAAAGATTTCCTGTTCTTCTTTTGCTTGTTGGGAGCTTTCCCGTGTAAATAGTTTCTTTTCTTTTCTTTAGGGGTTAAGAGTAGAAGACCATGATGAAAATGCTTAGTGGATCTCATATGCTTTGTTGTTAATTTAATCTTGAGCCATATTACCTTGTCTTATCTCTTGTATTAAATGCCTGCAGATTCCAGCTTAGTCCAATGCACGTGCACTATTATTATTTTCCACACCGTTTGGTCGTGCAAGTGAAAGGCAATAAGGATGATATATGATGAACTAATTGAGATGAGAAAAGCTGGTATGAACTCGACCTCTCTTGTTTTTGTAAATATGATTGCTCCTCGTTCTTGATTCAGCTTGTTATGAATAAAACATGTTTGCAATGACAATTAGAGATCATAGCTGCTTATGCCATGCTTAATTAGCTGACAGTTTATAATGGTCTATCTTGCGTGCCAACATGATATTAGAATGGTTGTGATGTGGTATGATGGGTGGTATCCTCCTCTGAACGATTTAAGTGACTTGACTTGGCACATGTTCACGCATGTAGTTGAAACAAATCAACATAGCCTTCACGATATTTATGTTCATGGTGATTTATATCCTACTCATGCTTGCATTCATTGTTGATTAATTTTAATGCATGTTCATGACCGTTGTTGCTCTCTAGCTAGTCGCTTCCCAGTCTCTTTCTAGCCTTCACCTGTACTAAGCGGGAATACTGCTTGTGCATCCACTTCCATAAACCCCAAAGTTATTCCATATGAGTCCACCATACCTTCCTATATGCGGTATTTACCCGCCGTTCCAAGTAAATTTGTATGTGCCAAACTCTAAACCTTCAAATTAAATTCTGTTTTGTATGCTCGAACAACTCATGTATCAACTAGGGCTGTCTATATATTCCATGCTAGGTGGGTTATTCTCACGATGAGTGGACTCCGCTCATCATTCATGAGAAAATGGCTGGTAATCGGGATGCCCAGTCCCATGCTCAAAATCATAATAATTAAACAAAACTCCCCCAGGGCTGTTGCTGGTTTGGACGGTACCCGTTGTTTCGGGCTAGCCGTGGAGTGTGCTTGTTGGTGGTTGGGGAGTATAAACTTTACCATTCTGTTTGGGAACTGCCTATAATGTGCGTAGCATGGGAGATATCGAGATTCTTGGTTGTTATGTTGACAATGAAAGTATACCGCTCAAATTGTTATTCAATCTCTATTTAAAAATCGAGCTCTGGCACCTCTACAAATCCCTGCTTCCCTCTACGAAGGGCCTATCTATTTACTTTTATGCAGAGTCATCACCCTCTGTCGGGGAAACTGATCCACGAGCACCTATGGGGACCGGCGGACCGAGCCCCTTTCGGTTCGGCGGGGGCGGAGATCGCACGAAGAGCAGATCGAGGCGAAGCACACGAGCAGTTTACCCAGGTTCGGGCCGCACGGATGCGTAAAACCCTACTCCTGCTTTGTGGTTTGTATTAAGTTCTTGCTCGGGAGCGCTGAGTGCTACAGTACACACCAGCAGCTAACGAGACCGAGCGTGAGTGTTCTTCTCCTTCCAACCCCCCCTACGTTGCACATGGGCCTCCTTTTATATGCTCAAGGGGTCACCGACAGGTGGCAACATAGACAAGGGTAAAAATGGAAAGGTGTTGCGGTTGGTACAACTACCTGTACAGTGCATCATACCTAACCCTGATGGCAGGGGACAAGAGCATTAAATGCCCGTCTGCATCGCCCAAACAGTGCAAAAAGGGACCGTCAGGGACGCCACCGTTCGCCACGACGGCAACCTTGTCAGCGCCGCTTGCCACCGCGCACCGCTGGCTGCATAGCCTCCCGCCGCGTACGCCTGGAAGGGTCCTAGAGCGACACGTTGGCGGATGTGCTGGAGCGTGGGTACAGAGTGGTAGCTTGCCGCGGCAAGCGCCTTGCCGCGGTCGTTGTCTTGTCGCATCCGGGAGCTTGTCGCTCACCGGGCCTTGCCGGGACGCGTGGCGCGTCGCGGCAAGTTTCTTGAGATGCTTTGGTTGGCCTTCCCGGCAAGCTCCTCTTGCCGGGGCCTTGTGCCTTGAGTGGCCTTCCCGGCAAGCTCCTCTTGCCGGGGCCTTGTCTCCTTGGCTTGAATACTTTGTTCCTGAATGGCTCCAAAGGAACCACGGAGGACCTTGGCGGTCACCCGGCAAGCCTTGCCGCGGGGTGCTGCGACTGCCCGTGCACAAGTTCGGGATACTAGGGTACCCCTACTCTAGTACACCGACAGGAGCCCCCGGGCCTGGGACACACACGGTGCCGAGCACTATTGGGCCAGGCCCAAAACAGGGCACGGGCACGCGTGGCCTGGGTTACGCCGTATCTTTCTCCGTATCCACCGCGCCCTCCCCGAACGGCACGCGTTGATTGCGGCGTTGTGGGAGAGATTGTGGGTGGTTTCTTTATTCGGAAAGGCGGAACGTCCACCCCCTCCCTCCTTATAAGCAGGGGAAACAGGGGCAGTTCGCCCATCCGCCAGTTGCTACTCTAACCTCGAAAACCTCCGCCGCTCCCCTTCTTCCCAAAGCTGAAAGAGAGCAGCGCTCCGCCCCCCCATCGCCACCAGCACCACCAACGCCGTCGACCTCCCTCACCACTTCCGTCATGGCTCCGAAAGCCGAGAAGGGGAAGGGTGCGAAGTCGGCCGAGGCGCAGAGGCTCGCGGCGCTGCGAAAAGAGCGGGCAATCTCCCCCCCCCCCCAA
>LR738714.1:653744411-653871385 GCA_902687465.1 Secale cereale | reverse complement strand
CCCTTCTTCCCAAAGCTGAAAGAGAGCAGCGCTCCGCCCCCCCATCGCCACCAGCACCACCAACGCCGTCGACCTCCCTCACCACTTCCGTCATGGCTCCGAAAGCCGAGAAGGGGAAGGGTGCGAAGTCGGCCGAGGCGCAGAGGCTCGCGGCGCTGCGAAAAGAGCGGGCAATCTCCCCCCCCCCCCAAGCTCGCCGCGAGGGAGCTGAGGGAGTACTACTATCTCTTCTGGTCGGGGGAGACGCGGGCGCACCCGCGCACGAAGGTACTCCCTGCCGTCGCTTGGAAAATGGCTCCGAATGGATACCCTTTCTTCGCCTTGTTCATCTACTGCGGGCTCTGCCCGCCTTTCTCTGAGTTTCTCTGCGATATCATGAACACCTACGGGTTCCGCCTCCTTGACTTCACCCCCAATGCCGTTCTGACCATGGCAGTTTTCGCACATCTCTGCGAAAACTTTGTCGGAGTCTATCCCAATGTAGCCCTTTTTCGCCACTTCTTTATGCCCCGAGTTGAGAGAGGAGAGCCTTTATCCGGCGGAGTCTCCTGGATCTCGAGGGCCGGCAAGAAGGACGCTTATCTGGAGGTAGAACTCCGCGGCAAGTGGGAGGAATGGAGAGCAAACTGGTGCTGGATTGTCAAGGAGAACCCGCATCCGTTTACCGCCCGACGCCAAGCCCCAGTAGTGCGCGGCAGCGACTGGAGCAACGTGGCCCCGGAAGACGATAGGCTGAAGATTGCCGTCGCCCGGATCCAACGCCTCAGGCTTGCCGGGCTCACTGTAGGCGCAGTTGGCGCAGATTTTCTTCGCCGCCGCATCGCCCCCCTGCAAGAGAGGAGGAGACCCGCCTGGGACTTCGAGAATGCGACGGATATCATGAGGCTGCGCCCGGGCCTTAACTTCAACTTCACTGTCCTGGAACTCAACGCGATGCTCCAGGAGCTGTTTAAGTACGACCCTCAACATCCCGAAGTGTTCAGGTTGCCGAAGGGTGTCGTTCCACTGTGCAACAATTCCTCGCTCAGCCGCATCCGTGCAATGATGCCGCTGTGCGACTCGCATGGAATTGACCCAACTTGGCAAGAGCCCGCAGACGACATCGTGCAGGAGTTCTTCGATGGCTTGGTAGAAATGCCGATCCGCTCCGACGAGCAGAAGGGCCTCACTCGCGCCACCACCGATGAGGAGGTGAAGCGCATCGCCACTAGGCTGGAAGAGGCGGCGGCAGCCGCAGCCGCGGGCGTGTTTGGGTTCACTGTGGAGGAGGCAGAGGCAACAGAGGCGGCAAGCCTTGCCGAGCGAGAGGAGTTTGCCGGCGAGGAAGAGCTTGCCGGGCAAGACGTCGAGTCAAGCGAGCCCGCCGAGGATACGAGCGGCTCGTTGGAGATCGACTCCTCTTCCTCCTCATCTTCGGACAGCTCGCCGCAAGTAGAGCCCCCAGCTCCACCAAGAAGGCGTCTCCGCAAGGCCGGGGACGTAGCGGAGCGGCAGACGAGTCAACAGCCGCTGCGCCGCGCGACACGCTCCACCGCAGCAAGCACGGTTGCCGCGGGAGCACCTCGCGCTTCTGCGGCAACTGGAGCGGGGTCTTCCCGGACCACCGCTTCTGCTCCTGCCGCTTCTCATGCCGCGGCGGCAGCTGGAGCGGGGTCGTCTCAGACCACCGCCACTGCTCCCGCCAAGCGGCCAAGGGAGCCTACTCCTCCGCCTCCTCACGCCGGACGCGAGCCGGACTTCGACTTCTCCGCGCTCAGCTCCGACGAGGAAGAGGAAGAGTAAGATCCTTTGCTGTATTTGTATTTCTTCAATGCTTGCTTTTTTGTCTTGTATCTCATTTGCCTTACTCTGAACTTATCCCTTTTCAGGACTCTAGCCCAGGGAGCAGCGAAGAGAGCCAAGGTCCCGGCGAGGAGAGAGGAGGTGATCATCGTCGAGGACGAACCCACCGAGACCACCTTGCCGGACCCGGTGACTAATCTTCAGAGCAGCCCCCAGCGTAAGTATATGGTTTGCTTTCCGCTGTTAGGCGCGCACGGATGTTCTTTCTTTTGCTGACATCTGATTGTTGGTTTGTGTAGGAGCAGAGCAGCTCAACCAGGAGCGCCCGGAGGCCGCCCTCGACATGCCATCTGCTTCGACTACGCCGCCAAGGGAGAGTTCTCCGACAAGGGGGAGTTCTCCGGCAAGGGAGAGTCCTCCGGCGGCGGAGACTACGACTACGCCGCCAAGGGAGAGTTCTCCGGCAAGGGACCCTGCCGAGGAGCCGGCTCGCGCAGGTAATCCCCTCGCTTCAAAACTACCATTGGGTTCTTCTTCTTTTGATTCTTTTTGGATATTTGCTTGACTTTTCTCCCCTTTTCGGCCGTCAGATCCATCTGCTGCGGAGCCGATGGAGACCGAGGTTGCTAGCGAGGAGAACACGCGCGGCAACACCGACGACGCTGCTGCCACTTAAGAAGCAGCCGGCGCTGACGATCCCGCCGGCGATGAGGCCGCCAAGGCAGCCGCCGCAACAGCTGGCGAGGGGTCCGGCGATCGCACTGACGGCTCTGAGGCCGCAGGAGCGCCAGGCGCTACGCCGACCGCCGATCCCTCCGCCGCTGCCGCAGCGCCAGGCCCCGAAGAGCCCCAGCCAGGCGTCTACCTGAAGGCCGGCGATGGCGTCTTCATCAACCTCCCCTGGGCGTCAAGCTCCAGGGCGCCGGTCGAGGGAGAAATCTTTGATGGAGAGGTACTTGCCTCCGCTGGGCTGATGCTAGTTGACACGCCGAGCACCAGCAGCGGCGAGCCTGAGGAGGAGCGGCTGCTGCGGAAGCTGGTGTCTCTCTACCGCGCCCGGCAAGCCAAGCTGTAGTCTCGAGAGGCGCTTGCCGCGAAGGCGGGAGCTGACATCGAGAAGCGCGCGGAGGAGCTCCGGGGTCTTCACCAGGAAGCTCTCCGGTCCCTGGCAGAGGAGCGGGAGCAACTCGCCGAGGAGTAGAAGGCCTTCTTTCTCGAGAAGGCCGAAGTCGAAGAGCAACAGCGGCTTGCCGCCGAGAAGCTGTCTGCGCAGGAGGGCGAGCTGGCGCAGCGGAAGGTCAACCTCGACAGCCACGAGGAAGAGCTTGCCGCGCGCGAGCAATCATTCGGCGGAGCCCTCAAGCAAGCAGAGGACGCTGCCGCAGCTACCGAGGCCGCCAAAAAGGAGTTGGAGACGAAGGTGGCGCAGCTGGAGGCCGATCTCAAGGCGAGAGGTGAAGAGCTTGCCGCGCTCAAGCATGAGCGGGAGAAGGACGCCCACAGCAACTCAGAGCTGCAGGTTCGCCTCGCCGAGAAGGGCAAGGAGCTTGCCGCCGCCAAGGACTCCAACGCAGATCTTGAGTTGAAGCTGACCACTTTGACCAAGACGCTGGACGGCGCTAGGGAGCAGGAGGTGGCTGATGGGCCTCGAACCCCTCGTTGGTTACCCCAAGTGGAAGGTGTAAGATGCAGTAAGTAGAAGTGTTTTCCCCTAGCAAAGATGCCAAGGATCGAATCCCTAGAGACTCCTAGGTTCAACAAGTAGGTGTCAATTGCTAACGGCGCAATTAGCAATCAACGTGGACCTGCACACAGATACAAATAACTTTGCTCCCAACGAGTACAGAGAGGTTGTCAATCTCTCCAGCCTTGTAGTTCACAAAGGGTTAAAAGCAATATGATAGTAGTGATAGATAGTGTTTTGCAATAGTAAGTAAATAGCGAAAAGTAAATAGTGAATGTGATCAATGATGGTAATATGGACCGGAGTCTCATGATGTTCACTAGTGATGTCTCTCTCCCAAAAGACGATAAAACAGCTATGTGAGGTAAACAAATTACAGCTGGGCAATTGACAGGACCACGAACGCAAACCAATGCTGATTACATTGCAAGAAAGGTTGAGGTTCAAAGCATGGGCGGTACGCCAAAGTAAGTAGACCGAAATCCATCAATATCTACTACTAATCATCTACCTTGAGATATCTATCCAGAACATCTCGCTGGTATTAAGTTGCGAGTCCCACCCATAGTGTAAACTCAATGCAACAGACAACTGCATTAAAAGAACTTTGCGTAAAGTAAACAATCCTTGCACCCGCGGGCACAAGCACCGTTGTTTTCCCCCTTGTGGCAACATCACATCCCCTAGACTCATGTTTCTGTCACTCAAGCTAGTCATCGAGGGGCATGAACCCACAATCGAGCATAACGTTCCCTCTTGGAGTCACTACCTATTACTCGGCCAAAGCAATAAATAACAACGGAGAACATGCAAGAATTACTTATGAACTAAAATATAAAAGAGGTGAATCAAATATATTACTCAAGATCAATCTGAACATAATCTCATAATCCATCGGATCCCAGCAAACTCAACATAGCAATAGCATAAGGATTACATAGGTGCCTCGATCATGTAGGGCAGCTCACGAGGACTAATTAGTGAAGCACAAGAACGGGAGGAGAACATCACATAGCTACTGGTCATGGACTCATGGTCCAAGGGAGACTACTCATGAGTCATCCGGGAGGCGTCCATGGTGGTGGAGAAGCTCCCGGTGGTGATCCTCCCCTCCGGCAGGGTGCCGGGAAGAGTTCTCCTGGTGCTCCTGATCCTGGAAGCGGCGGCGGCGGCGGAACAGAGATGGGATCGCGAAAAAAAGTCCTGTTCTGAGGGTTACGGAGGACCCTTTAAATATATGCCAAAGTAGGGCACCGGGGGAGCCTCGGGGGGCCCAAGCGCCCCCCCGGCACGGCCCAGGGGGGGGGGGGGCGCCCACAGGGCGCCTGGAGCCCCTGTGGCCCCCCAAGCTGCCCTTCGGACGCAGTGTTGTTTCCGGTTCGCTGATTTTTTATATAATTTTTCTGGATTTTTCTGGGCAGTTCTCGAAACGTGAAAAACCTGAAATACAAAAACAGCCGAAAACAGAAACTGGCACTGGGGTGCACTGGATTAGTAAGTTAGTCCAAATATGATCAAAAGTGTATGGAAGTGTATGAATATCATAGCAATATCACCCAAAAGTGGCATGGAGCAAGCAGAAATTATAGATACGTTTTGGACGTATCAGTGGCCCTGAAGTAGGAGATCAAAGCTGACAAGGCGCTGCTGGAGAGTGCTGCTGCCGCCCAGAACACTTTTAGGGAGACTGTGGAGCACTGGACGGAGGGTCTTGTGAATGCTGTCGCAGACATCGACAAAGAGCTGGCGCAGCTGGGGATGGAGGATCTCGGGTATTCCTCCGATGAGAACCTCCAACCCAGCGCCAAGCTCACCTTGTTCTTCAAAGGCGTGGCGACGGCCCTCCAGCGACTCCGGAGCCGACTCCAAAGCGGCTGGCCGATGAGTCGCGCAAGATCTGCGCGGGAGCTCCTCAAAAGGTGTTGGTGAAGGTGGTCTTCCGCAACCCGGGCCTCAACCTCACCAACGTCCTCAAGTCCCTGCCGTCGGATGCCGATCTGGAGGCGCTCAAGGCCCTTGTCGCACCCATTGTGGACAAGGTGAACGGGATCAAGAGGGTTGAGGGCGATCGCATAGACTAGGCCGCCCGTTTTATTCTTTCCTTGTCGCTGCTTGTCATGTTATGAGAACAATCTGTTAGAGCTGCGACAAGCTACCTTGTAATATAACTCTATTTTGGGTAATTATTGCAACGTTATTTCCTTTACTTGATTCCTTCCTTTGTATGTTTTTTCCCTACGCTTTTAGGGAACTTGCCGGCGTAGGCACCTTAGCCGCGAGCGCTGAGTGCGGGACGTCAGCAGCCTGCTGGCGGTGCCGTTACCGACAAGAAACCTTGTCGCAACTAGTCGCAGCTCACTTAAGTTGTTGAGCGAACTCGAAACAAAGTTGTTGAGCGGACTCGAAACAAAGTTGTTGAGCGGGCTCGAAACAAAGTTAAGGGCGCAACTAGCTACGAGTTGGTTCCTCCGCGCACAGGTTTTCCATACAAAGCACGGTCGTTCAAGGAAGATAACTTAACAATTTAAAAATCTGATTGCTCAAGCTTTGGCAACTTAGCTTTTCTGTTGTTTGCTTCCCGGCAAGGCGAAACTTTCTTGAACGACGCCTGGTCCATGCCACTATCTTCTCCTTCCCCCCGACAAACTTGTGGGCGAGGGAACCTTCCTTTCCTTGAGAAAAAGAAAGAAGGGAAAACAAAGATATGGAGCCTTAAGGCTCGTTATTGCTTACCGGGGGTAGGTGCTGCACAAAGTGTCAGATAACACATGCAAAAAATAGAAAGCATGAAATTGACAAGATGTGCGGAGCACATTAGCTTTACTTATGCACGGGGTCTGCGCCTGGCTTTGTACAAAGGATTACATGCAACAGCGGCAAGACTTGTACAAAAGGTGGTTGCCGGAACGGGTTCCGGCAACCGCGCCTTACGGGTAAAACTTACGAAGATGCTCAATGTTCCAGGAGTTGCTCACCGGAATGCCATCTTCGGTCTCAAGGCAGACAACGCCAGGCCTAGTGACTCGTTTCACCTAGTAAGGGCCTTCCCACTTCGGCGTCAACTTGTTGGAATTCTTGGCAGACTGAACGTGCCGAAGAACAAGGTCGCCTTCCTCGAGAATTCTGGCGTTAACTTTGCGGCTATGGTAGCGGCGCAAAGCTTGCTGGTAGCGAGCAGCTCGTACAGCAGCCTGAAGACGGTCTTCCTCAAGGAGCAGCGCATCATCTTGTCGCAGCTGCTCTTGCTCAAGCTCATCATAAGCGAGCACTCGAGGTGACCCGTATACGAGTTCCGTGGGGAGAACTGCCTCTGCTCCATAGACTAGAGCGAAAGGTGTCTGACCAGTGGCTCGATTTGGCATCATCCTGATCGACCAAAGAACCACCGGCAGCTCCTCGATCCAGTTTCTTCTGCACTTGTGCAGCCTGTCGAAAGTTCTCGTCTTGAGGCCACGCAACACTTCAGCATTTGCCCTCTCCACTTGACCGTTGCTTCTCGGGTGAGCACCAGAAGCGAAGCAGACCTTGGCGCCAAGGTCTTGGACGTACTGCATGAAGGTGCGGCTCATGAATTGCGTATCGTTGTCGGTGATGATCCTGTTAGGGATCCCGAAGCGGCAAACAATCGACCTGAAGAACTTGACTGCTGACTGTGCGGTTACCTTCCTCACTGCTTCCACTTCCGGCCACTTTGTGAACTTGTCGATTGCAACGTACAAGTACTCAAAGCCCCCGACCGCTCGGGGAAAGGGGCCGAGGATGTCGAGCCCCCAGACCGAAAATGGCCAGGATAAAGGGATCGTCTGGAGAGCTTGAGCTGGCTGGTGTATCTGCTTGGAATGGAACTGGCATGCTTCACACTTGGTTACTTGTGCAGTTGCATCCTGGAGGGCTGTCGGCCAAAAGAAACCTTGCCGGAATGCTTTGCCGGCAAGTGCTCTTGCGCCAATGTGGTGAGCACATATGCCTCCATGTATCTCTGCCAACAGCTTTTGTCCGTCTTCCCGATGAACACACTTCAATTTCACACCGTTGAGTCTTATTCTGTACAGTGTGTTGTCGACAAACTGGTACATACTTAACTGCCGGGCTACTCTTTCCGCTTCTTCTTGCTCTTCGGGAAGTTCTCCTGTCTGAAGGAAACCGACAATCTGCTGTGCCCACGCTGGAGCTTGCGGCTCGACAACAAGGACTAAAGGCACATCTGCTGCTGCGGGAACATCCGCTTCTACGGCGAGAACCCGCGGCTCAGCCGGAGCTTGACGTTCCCCGGCAAGCTTGCCGGAGAAAAACTTGTCGGGAGCCTCTGCTTCAACGGAACAAACCCTAGGGCTTGCCGGAGCAGACTGCTCCTCAACACTTTTGGAGTTGATCTTGGGGACCTTCTTGGCGGCGGCTTCGGGAAGCTCTGCCGGAAAATAGTCACCAGAAATCAACTTCCTCTTCTTGCTCTGTCCAGTTGATGGCGTTACGGACGGTTGAGTCAGCTTGAGCACAAAGATCCCTGGTTCCACAAGTAACTTAAGTGCGGCGCACTTCGACAGGCTATCGGCGATGTCATTCTGAGCTCTTGGAACATGCTCCATCTGTAGGCCGTCAAAGTGCTCTTCTAGCTTTCTCACTTCATCAACGTAGGCTTCCATCAACGGACTCTAATAACTCTTGTTCACTTGGCGGACGACTAGCTGCGAGTCACCCCTGACAATGAGCTTCTTGATCCCAAGGTCTGCCGCGATCCTGAGACCGGCAAGCAAACCCTCATACTCTGCGGTATTGTTTGTTGCTTGCTCCTTGGGAAAGTGCATCTGGACTACGTACTTGAGGTGCTCTCCGGTGGGTGCGACAAGCAGCACGCCAGCACCGGCGCCTTGCAGCGAGAAGGCACCATCAAAGTACATCAGCCACTCTTTGCTTGCTTCCTTGACGGGGATGCTCGTTTCTGGAATTTCTTCATCTGGTGTTGGCGTCCACTCTGCTATGAATTCTGCCAATGCTCTGCTTTGGATAGTTGAAGTGCTCTCAAACTTGAGGCCAAAGCTTGACAGTTCCAGTGCCCACTCAGCAATCCTGCCTGTTGCTTTTGGATTCTGCAGTATCCTCTTCAGCGGAAAACGAGTGACAACTGTGATCTCATGTGCTTGGAAGTAATGGCGCAGCTTTCTCGAGGCCATGAGGAGGTCGAAAAGCAATTTCTGCACACCAGAGTACCTCGACCTAGCCCCCTGCAGAAGGGAGCTAACAAAGTAAACTGGGCGCTGCACCATTTTCTTCTGTATCTCCTGCGCAGATCCATCTTTGTCGGGGCCAGAGCTTGTCGGAGAAGCCCCCTGCTTGTTGCTGGATGCGCCTGCCGTGATTGCTGGCTAATCATCTGCCTCCCTCTCCGCTACTAACGCAGCACTAACCACTTGATTGGTTGCCGCTAGATACAGCAGCAACTTCTCTTGTGGCTTAGGTGCGACAAGTATTGGAGTGGAGGACAGGTACCTCTTCAAGTCTTGCAGCGCAGCCTCCGCTTCCGGAGTCCATTTCATTGGACCTGACTTTTTCAATATTTTGAAAAACGGCAGGGCGCGGTCGACAGACTTAGAGATAAACCTGCTGAGAGCAGCCACGCAACCGGCAAGTCTTCGTACATCCTTGACGCGCTTTGGTGCTTCAATCTGCTCAATGGCCCTGATCTTGTCGGGATTGGCTTCAATTCCCCTCTGAGACACGCAGAACCCGAGAAGCTTGCCGAAAGGGACTCCAAACACACACTTCTCGGGGTTGAGCTTGAGGCTGATCTTGCGCAGATTTGCAAAGGTCTCGTCTAAATCTTGAATCAGGGTCGCCTTGTCCTTGCTCTTGACCACTATGTCATCCATGTAGGCTTCCACATTTCTGTGTATTTGAGGCTCAAAAGCGACATGGACCACCCTTGCAAATGTTGAACCAACATTCTTTAAACCGAAAGGCATCCGTATGAAACAGTACGTGCCGCATGGAGTGATGAATGCGGTCTTCTCCTCATCCTCTTCTGCCATGAAGATCTGATGGTATCCTGAGTATGCGTCAAGAAATGAAAGCAAGTCACATCCGGCCGTGGAGTCGACAATCTGGTCAATGAGCGGCAAAGGAAATGGGTCCTTGGGACAAGCTTTGTTAACATCGGTAAAGTCGATACAAAGCCTCCATTTCCCGTTTGCCTTGCGCACGACTACAGGATTGGCCAACCACGTAGGATGGAGCACTCCTCCGACAAGGCCTGCTGCTTCCAACTTCTTGATCTCTTCTGCGATGAATTCTTGGCGCTCCACTGCTTGCTTCCTGACTTTCTGCTTGACGGGCCGCGCATGAGGACAGACGGCAAGGTGGTGCTCAATTACTTTCCTGGGAACACCGAGGATGTCAGACGGTTGCCACGCAAACACATCGACGTTCGCCCGCAGGAAAGTAATGAGCGCGCTTTCCTATTTAGGGTCAAGAGTGGCACTGATGGTGAAGGTACCACCAGTGCCGTCCTCCTTGGCGGACACCTTCTTGGTCTCTGGCGGAGCTGCCATTGTCTTCTTACACTTGCCGGTGGAGCTCGATGGTGCGTCCTCGACGGTAGCGCAGCACTCCGAAGAGGTGCGCTTGCCGGAGTGGGCATCAGAACTCTTGCCGGACTTGGTCTTCTTCTTCCCCCCGGGAGCTTCAGTGGCAAGTGAATTGCGATCTGTTGCAGCTGCCGCTTCCCGGTAGATCTTGTCGTCGCAGATAAGGGCATCCTTCTTGTCGCCAGGGACAGAGATGACACTTATCGGGCCTGGCATCTTCAGCATGTTGTACGCGTAGTGAGAGGCTGCCATGAATTTGGCGAGTGCTGGACGGCCGAGTATCCCATTGTAAGGCAATGGAAAATCGGCAACGTCAAAGGTGACCCTCTCAGTCCTGAAGTTCAACTCGCAGCCAAATGTCACTGGCAACGTGATCTTCCCCTTCGGCTTGCTCCTTCCCGGGTTGATTCCTTGGAATGTGCCGGTCTCTTCGAGCTCGCTGTCAGGGATCTGGAATTTCTGAAGTACAGCAGAGGAGATCAGGTTCAAGCCGGCCCCGCCGTCATCTAGCATCTTAGTGACCTTGAGGTTGCGGATAGTTGGTGAAACCAACATCGGCAAGCACCCGACCGCAGTTGTGCGATCAGGGTGGTCCTCAATATCAAAGATGATAGGCGTGCTGGACCATTTTAGAAGCTTGCGTGATTCAACAGGTGGTTCTGCCGCATTAACTTCCCGCACCCACTGCTTGAATTGGCAGTGTGAAGTATGCAGAGAAGCACCGCCGTCAACGCACACGACCTTTGTGGCTTTCTGGAACTCCCGCTCACTGGTCTCGACATCATCCATGTCTTCATCGTCGTCATCATCTTCATCCTTGTCGCGGCCGCGGGGAGGTCTGTCTCCTTGCCGCTGCTTGGCCTTGCCGCGACGTCCTCCCCGGCCGGGGCGCTTCGTACTGGATCCTCCGTCACCTCCTTGGGCCTTCTCCTTGTCGCGTCGCTCGTATTCAGCCTTTTGCTGCTCAACAAGCTGCTCGACCCTCTTGCAGTTCTGGAGGTCATGGCCCTTGGTGCGGTGGATCTTGCAGTACTGCTTGTCGGTGCCGTCCTGCTTGTCGGCGGCCGCCACAACCTGGCAGTTGGTGCATGCGGCAATCTCCTTGCCGGAGCTACCAACTTTGGCTTTCTTTGCGCCACCTTCGTTGCCGGACTGCTCAACGACTAGCACATCTTTGCCTTTCTTCTTCCTGTTGTTCCGCCGCCGGTTTTTCTTTGCCGGGGCAGCATCCTCGCTGTCAGATCCTCCTGCTCCTGTATTCTCTCTGGGGAGTTTCCTCCCTTCCTCAACACGTGCACACTTGTCGGCCAGGGCATACAGCTCACTGACGTCCCTGATCTTGCACATCGCCATCTCCTCCCGCATCCTGCGGTTACGCACGTTCTGATGGAACGCGCTGATGACCGCAGCAGGGTGGACGTCTGGGATGTTGTGCTGTACACGGCTGAATCTCTGAATGTACTTGTGTAGGGGCTCTCCTTCCTTCTGGGCGAGCAGATGAAGGTCACTTTCTTGGCCATGAGTTTTGTGGCCGCCTGTAAAGGCGCCGACAAACTGATGGCATAGGTCCGCCCAGGAGGATATGGAGTTGTCCGGCAAGTGCATGAGCCAGGACCTGAAGTTGGGCTTGAGCACTAGCGGGAAGTAGTTGGCAAGGATCTTGTCGTCCCGCCCCCCAGCAGCTTGCACCGCGATGGTGTAGATGCTGAGGAACTCTGACGGATGCGACTTGCCGTCGTACTTCTCTGGTACGTCTGGCTTGAAATTCTTCGTACTAGGCCACTGGACTTGCCGCAACTCACGAGTAAACGCAGGGCAACCTACCGCGTACGACAAGTCGCCTGGTTCCCCTGGCGCATGCATGTCGATAGCGGGCCCAGCGCGCTGGTCGGATTGACACCGCACTTCTCTTCGACGCTCGATGCGAGTACGAGCGTCTTCTTGCTGTCATTCATGAAGAACTTGGCGCTGATCGTGACGAGCTCGCGGATCTGATGACGCGGTGGAGTCGTTGTCGAGGTGGATCAGGCGAGTCGGCGATCTTGGCCTTCGGGGCGGAGAGTGCACGGTGGTTGCACCCCCACCGGTCTTGTCGCCACCGGCTTGCGCCTGGCTGACTTGCCGTGGCTGCGATGTACTTGGCTGCCGCGGAGTGTCGCAGTTGGCGAAGCCGATGAGACTCTGAATGGTGGCCCTCCAATCGTCGATCTTGCGTGCCGTTGGAGGGTAGTCTAGGAGCAGTTGAGCTCGCGCCAAAGCTTCCGTTGGAGTGGCGGGTAGCGGTGGCGAACGGTGTGAGGAGCGGGATATGCTCGGACTTCTAACTATGTTAGAAGGAGCAGTATCCCGTCCAAGCGATCGTGCCTCGCTCGTGCCAGCATATTGGCGTGCATGCTGGTCTTGAGCATTCCGAGACCCACCGGCTCGATCTTGGTCCAGCAAACGTATGGTATCGTGAATACCATGACGCAGCCGGTCCCGCACCTCTTGAGATGGGCGCGGTGCATGTACGGACGCCGAGGTCTTGGAGTGCGCCCAGTCGTTGTGGGAGCCAGCTACGCCGCCGATGGGCAACGCAGCCTTGTCCTTGGACCTGGCAGCACCGTGAGCTCCCTCTTCGGCGCCCGTTCTTCCGCCGGCGTCTATCCCACCAGCCGTTTGCTCCGGCGGTGGTGGGTTCGGCGCGTACGGAGCAGCTGCCTCCGAAGCCTTCTTCTTCGGCGGCATGTTGATGAAGATGATGAAGATCTAGCTCGTGTGAACGCCGAATCAAGTTCACACAACCTCGACGCCCCCTACCTGGCACGCCAAAGATGTCGGGGAAACTGATCCACGAGCACCTATGGGGACCGGCGGACCAAGCCCCTTTCGGTTCGGCGGGGGCGGAGATCACACGAAGAGCAGAACGAGGCGAAACACATGAGTAGTTTACCCAGGTTCGGGCCGCACGGATGCGTAAAACCCTACTCCTGCTTTGTGGTTTGTATTAAGTTCTTGCTCGGGAGCGCTGAGTGCTACAGTACACACCAGCAGCTAACGAGACCGTGCGTGAGTGTTCTTGTCCTTCCAACCCCCCCTACGTTGCGCAAGGGCCTCCTTTTATATGCTCAAGGGGTCACCGACAGGTGGCAACGTAGACAAGGGTAAAAATGGAAAGGTGTTGCGGTTGGTACAACTACCTGTACAGTGCATCATACCTAACCCTGACGGCAGGGGACAAGAGCATTAAATGCCCGTCTGCGTCGCCCAAACAGTGCAAAAAGGGACCGTCAGGGACGCCACCGTTCGCCACGACGGCAACCTTGTCAGCGCCGCTTGCCACCGCGCACCGCTGGCTGCACAGCCTCCCGCCGCGTACGCCTGGAAGGGTCCTAGAGCGACACGTTGGCGGATGTGCTGGAGCGTGGGTATAGAGTGGTAGCTTGCCGCGGCAAGCGCCTTGCCGCGGTCGTTGTCTTGTCGCGTCCGGGAGCTTGTCGCTCACCGGGCCTTGCCAGGATGCGTGGCGCGTCGCGGCAAGTTTCTTGAGATGCTTTGGTTGGCCTTCCCGGCAAGCTCCTCTTGCCGGGGCCTTGTGCCTTGAGTGGCCTTCCCGGCAAGCTCCTCTTCCCGGGGCCTTGTCTCCTTGGCTTGAATACTTTGTTCCTGAATGGCTCCAAAGGAACCACAGAGGACCTTGGCGGTCACCCGGCAAGCCTTGCCGCGGGGTGCTGCGACTGCCCGTGCACAAGTTCGGGATACTAGGGTACCCTTACTCTAGTACACCGACACCCTCTTATAAAAAAGCACCAGTAGGAGAGCACCTCTGTCGTTGGATGTATTACTATTAATTTGCATTGAGTATGATCATGACTGGATCTCTTTTACCATGATTTACAATGTCTAGTCAGTCCTTGATCTTTAGAGGTGCTCTGCATTTATGTTTTGCGGTCTCAGAAAGGGCTAGCGAGATACCATCCTCTTATTTCATATCATGATTGTTTTGAGAAGTGTTGTCATCCGAGGTTTATTATTATTGCTTGCTAGTTGATTATGCCATTGATGTGAGTAGTCTTGAGACCTGAAAGTTATTGTGAATATGGTTAGTTCATGATCTTGTTAAAAACCTAAATGCTAGCTTACATATTTACAACAACAAGAGCAAACAGAGTTTGTCAAAGTTTTTCTTTATCACTTTCAGTTTATCAACTGAATTGCTTGAGGACAGGCAAATGTTTAAGCTTGGGGGAGTTGATACGTCTCCAACGTATCTACTTTTCCAAACCCTTTTGCCCTTGTTTTGGACTCTAACTTGCATGATTTGAATGGAACTAACCCGGACTGACGCTGTTTTCAGCAGAACTGCCATGGTGTTGTTTTTGTGCAGAATAAAAAGTTCTCGGAATCGTCTGAAAATCAACGGAGAATTATTTCCGAAAATATAAAAAATATTTGCAAGAATATCCTCACCGGGGGGCCCACACCCTGTCCTCGAGGGTGGGGGGGCGCGCACCCCTGCCCAGGGCGTGCCCCCTGCCTCGAGGGCCCACCGATGCTCCACCGACGTACCCCCAGGTCCTATATCTTTCGTTTCGGTGAGAAAAAAATCAGGGAGAAGGAATTATCACGTTTCACGAAACGGAGTCGCCGCCAAGCCCTAATCTCTCTCGAGAGGGCTGATCTGGAGTCCGTTCGGTGGTCCGGAGAGTGGAGGTCGTCGCCATCGTCATCATCAACATTCCACCATCACCAATTCCATGATGCTCACCGCCGTGTGTGAGTAATTCCATCGTAGGCTTGCTGGATAGTGATGGGTTGGCTGGGATCTATCATGTAATCGAGTTAGTTTTGTTAGGGTTTGATCCCTAGTATCCACTATGTTCTGAGATTGATGTTGCTATGACTTTGCTATGCTTAATGCTTGTCACTAGGGCCCTGTTGGAAATATGCCCTAGAGGCAATAATAAATTGGTTATTATTATATTTCCTTGTTCACGATAATCGTTTATTATCCATGCTAGAATTGTATTGATAGGAAACTCAGATACATGTATGGATACATAGACAAACACCATGTCCCTAGTGAGCCTCTAGAAGACTAGCTCGTTGATCAATAGATGGTTACGGTTTCCTAACCATGGACATTGGATGTCGTTGATAACGGGATCACATCATTAGGAGAATGATGTGATGGACAAGACCCAATCCTAAGCCTAGCACAGATCGTGTAGTTCGTATGCTAAAGCTTTTCTATATGTCAAGTATCTTTTCCTTAGACCATGAGATTGTGCAACTCCCAGATACCGTAGGAATGCTTTGGGTGTACCAAACGTCACAACGTAACTGGGTGGCTATAAAGGTGCACAACAGGTATCTCCGAAAGTGTCTGTTGGGTTGGCACGAATCGAGACTGGGATTTGTCACTCCGTATGACGGAGAGGTATCTCTGGGCCCACTCGGTAGGACATCATCATAATGTGCACAATATGTGATCAAGGAGTTGATCGCGGGATGATGTGTTACGGAACGAGTAAAGAGACTTGCCGGTAACGAGATTGAGCAAGGTATCGGTATACCGACGATCGAATCTCGGGCAAGTGCTATACCGATAGACAAAGGGAATCGTATACGGGATTGATTGAATCCTTGACATCGTGGTTCATCCGATGAGATCATCGTGGAACATGTGGGAGCCAACATGGGTATCCAGATCCCGCTGTTGGTTATTGGCCGGAGAGTTGTCTCGGTCATGTCTACATGGTTCCCGAGCCCGTAGGGTCTACACACTTAAGGTTCGATGACGCTAGGGTTATAGGGAAAGTATGTACGCGGTTACCGAATGTTGTTCGGAGTCCCGGATGAGATCCCGGACGTCACGAGGAGTTCCGGAATGGTCCGGAGGTAAAGATTCATATATGGGAAGTCCTGTTTTGGTCACCGGAAAAGTTTCGGGCGATATCGGTAATGTACCGGGACCACCGGGAGGGTCCCGGGGGTCCACCAGGTGGGGCCACCAGCCCCAGAAGGCTACGTGGGCTAAGTGTGGGAGGGGACCAGCCCCAAGGGTGCTGGTGCGCCCCCCCCATCAAGTCCCAGGGCGCCTCCAAGAGGGGAGGGGGGCAAACCCTAGGGCAGTTGGGCCCTAGGGCCCAATAGTGGTGCGCCTCCCCCTCTCTCCCCCTTGGCCGCCCCCCTAGATGGGATCTAGGGCTGGCCGCACCCTAGGGGAGGGAAACCCTAAAGGGGGGCGCAGCCCTCCCTTCCCCCTATATATATGTGAGGTTTTAGGGCTGCTTGACACACGAGAAAGTCTCCCTCTTGGCGCAGCCCTACCCCTCTCCCTCCTCGTCTCTTGCAGCGCTTGGCGAAGCCCTGCTGGAGTCCCGCGCTCCTCCACCACCACCACGCCGTCGTGCTGCTGTTGGATGGAGTCTTCCCCAACCTCTCCCTCTCTCCTTGCTGGATCAAGGCGTGGGAGACGTCACCGGGCTGCACGTGTGAAGAACGCGGAGGCACCGTTGCTTCGGTGCTAGGATCTTCGGCGATCTGAATCGCGGCGAGTACGACTCCATCAACCGCGTTCTTGAACGCTTCCGCTTAGCGATCTGCAAGGGTATGTGGATCCAACTCTCCTCTCGTAGATGCATCTCCTAGATTGATCTTGGTGAGCGTAGGAAAATTTTTGTTTCCCATGCAACGTTCTCCAACAGTGGCATCATGAGCTAGGTCTTTGCGTAGATGCAATCACGAGTAGAACACAAAGGGGTTTGTGGGCGTTGATGTTTAGATTGCTTCCCTCCTTGGTCTTTCTTGATTCAGCGGTATTATGGGATGAAGCGGCCCGGACCAACTTTACATGTCCACGTACATGAGACCGGTTCCATCGACAGACATGCGACTTTTGTTGCATAAGATGGCTAGCGGGTGTCTGTCTCTCCTATCTTAGTTGAATCGGAATAGACAAAGGCGGTCCTTGTAGAAGGTTAAATAGCAACTTAAATATCACCGTTGTGGCTTTGCGTAGGTAAGAAGCGTTCTTGCTAGATACCCATAGCAGCCACGTAAAACATGCAACAACAAATTAGAGGACGTCTAACTTGTTTTTGCAGGGTATGTATGTGATATGATATGGCCAATGACATGATGAGATATATTCGATGTATGAGATGATCATGTTGTAATAGTTAATATCGACTTGCATGTCGATGTATACGGCAACCGGCAGGAGCCATAGGGTTGTCTTTAATTTTTGTATGACCTGCGTGTCAATCATTAAGCGCTATGTAATGCTTTACTTTATCGCTAAACGGTAGCAATAGTAGTAAGAGCATGGTGGGCGCGCGACAACCCCGATGGCGACACGATGATGGAGATCATGATGATGGGGATCATGGTGTTACGCCGGTGACGATGGAGATCATGCCGGTGCTTTGGAGATGGAGATCAAAAGCACGAGGTTATGGCCATATCATGTCACTTATGATTTGCATGTGATGTTAATCCTTTTATGCATCTTATTTTGCTTAGGACGGCGGTAGCATTATAAGATGATCCTTCACTAAAATTTCAAGATGAAATTGTGTTCCCCCCGAGTGTGCGCCGTTGCGAAGGTTCGTCGTTTCGAAGCACCACGTGATGATCGGGTGTGATAGACTCTACGTTCGCATACAACGGGTGCAAGCCAGTTTTGCACATGCAGAACACTCGGGTTAGACTTGACGAGCCTAGCATGTACAGACATGGCCTCGGAACACGGAAGACCGAAAGGTCGAGCATGAGTCATATAGTAGATATGATCAACATGAAGATGTTCACCATTGACACCACCTCATCTCACGTGATGATCGGACTTGGGTTGGTGGATTTGGATCATGTCACGCTCGGATGACCAGAGGGATGTCAATTTGAGTGGGAGTTATAAGTAATTTGATTAGTTAAACTCACTTATCATGAACAATAGTCTAAGTTGACTTTGCAAATTATGTTGTAGACCAATAACTGCGTTGTAGCTCCCTGTTTAATACGATCCTAGAGAAAGACTAAGTTGAAAGATAATGTAAGCAAGGATGCGGACTGGGTTCGTAGTCCGAGGAGTGTCCTCACTGCTGCACAGAAAGCTTACGTCTTTGATGCACCGCTCGATGTGCAAACCCCTACAACGTTGTCTGTGGATGTTGTGAACACCTGACAGAGACGTCCTGATGACTACTTGATAGTTTAGTGCACCATACTTCACGGCTTAGAATCGGGATTCCAATGACGTTTTGAACGCCATAGAACATATGAGATGTTCTAAGAGCTGAAATTGGGATTTCAGGCTCATGCCCGTGCTGAGAGGTGTGAGACCTCTGACAAGTTCTTTTGCCAAAAAGATGGAGGAGAATGGCTCAACTAGTGAGCATGTGCTCAGAATGTCTGGGTGCTGAAATCACTTGAACCAAGTGGGAGTTAATCTTCCAGGTGAGATAGTGGTTGACAGAATTCTCTAGACACTATCACCAAGCTACTAGAACTTCGTGATGAACTATGACATGCAAAGGATGGAGATGATCCCGATGCTGTTAGCGGTTCTTAGTACCGCAAAAGTAGAAATCAAGAAGGAGCATCAAGTGTTGATGGTTTAGCAAGACCACTGGTTTCAAAAGGGGCAAGGGCTAGAAGGGAAACTTCATGAATGGCAAACCAGTTGTCGCTCTAATGAGGGAACCCAAGGTTGCACCCAAACCTCGAGACTAAGTGCTTCGATTGTAAGGGTAACGGTCACATGGTAGCGGAACCACCCCAAATACATGGTAGATATGATAGCTGGCAACTTCAACAAAGTATATTTGATATACGTGTTATTGATGTGTACCTTAGTAGTACTCCTTGTAGCACCTGGGTATTGGATACCGGTTCAGTTGCTATTATTAGTGACTTGAAGCAAAAGCTACGGACTGAACGGAGACTAGCTAAGGACGAGGTGACGATGTGTGTTGGAAGTGTTTCCAAGGTTGATGAGATCACCATCGCACACTTCCTCTATTTTCGAGATTAGTGTTGAACCTAGATAAATGTTATCAGGTGTCTACGTTGAGCATGAAAATGATTAGATCATGTTCATCGCAATACGGTTATTCATTTAAGTTAGAGAATAATGGTTATTCTGTTTACATGAATAATACCTTTATGGTCATGCACCCAATGGTTCGTTGAATCTCGATCATGGTAATACACATAATGATAATATTAATGCCAAAAGATGTAGAGTTAATAATGATAGTACCAATTTCTTGTGGCACTGCCGCTTAGGTCATTTTGGCATAAAATCCATGAAGAAACTCCATGCTGATGGACGTTTGGAGTCACTTGATTTTGAATCGCTTGACACATGCGAGCCATGCCTCATGGGCAGGATGACTGAGATCTCGTTTTCAGGTACAATGAAACGGGTAAGTGACTTATTGGAAATCATACATGCTGATGTATGTGATCCAATGAGAATTAAGGCGTGTGGTGGATATCGTTATTTTCTCATCTTCACTGACGATTTGAGTAGATATGGTATATTTACTTAATGAAGCAAAAGTCTGAAACGTTTGAAAGGTTCAAAAAATTTCAGAGTGAAGATTAAGAATCATCATAACAAGAAGATCATGTTCCTACGATCTGATCAAGGGGATATTATCTTAATTATGAGTTTGGCAATCACTTAAGACATTGTGGAATTGTTTCGCAGTTGAAGTCCCCTGGAACACCACAGCGTAATGGTGTGTCCGGACATCGTAATCGAACCTTATGAGATATGGTGCGATCTATGGTGTGTCTTACCGATCTACCGCTATTATTTTGAGGTTATGCATTAGAGACAGCTGCATTCACTTTATATAGGGCACCATCTAAGTCCGTTGAGACGACGTCGTATGGTTTGGCAAGAAACCAAAGTTGTCGTTTTCTTAAATGTTTGGGGCTGCGATGCTTATGGCTTCAGCCAGGAAAAGCTCGAACCCAAAGCGGACAAATACATCTTCATGGAATACCCACTGGTAGCGGTTGGGTATACCTTCTATCTCAGATCCAAGGACAAAATATTTGTCGCTAAGAATGGGTCCTTTCTCGAGAAGGAGTTTCTCTCGAAAGAATTGAGTGGGAGGAAGATAGAACTTGATGAGGTTGTCGAACCCTCACTTCAACCGGAGAGTAGTGCAACACAGAAAGATGTTTCTGTGGAATCTACGACAGTTGAAGAGGAAACTAATGATAGTGATCATGAAGCTCCAGATCAAGTTGCTATCGAACCTCGTAGGTTGACAAGGATATGTACTACTCCTGAGTGGTACGTTGATCCTGTCTTAGAGGTCATGTTGTTGGACAACGATGAACCTACGAACTATGGAGAAGCGATGGTGGGCCCATATTCCGACAAATGGTTAGAAGCCGATAAATCCGAGATAGGATCCATGTATCAAAACAAAGTATGAACTTTGGTGGACTTGCCCTGTGATCGGCAAGCCATTGAGACAAATGGATCTTTAAGACTAAGGCGGATGTGGACGGTAATGTCACCGTCTATGAAGCTCGACTTGTGGCGAAGATTTTTCCACAAGTTCAAGGAGTTGACTACGATGAGATTTTCTCACCCGTAGCGATGCTTAAGTCCGTCGGAATCATGTTAGCATTAGCTGCATTTATGAAATCTGGCAGATGGATGACAAAACAAGTTTCCTTACCAGTTTTCGTAAGGAAAGGTTGTATGTGATACAATCAGAAAGGTTTTGTCGATCCTAAGGATGCTAAAAGATATGCTAGCTCCAACGATCCTTCCATGGACTAGAGCAAGCATCTCGGAGTCGGAATATACACTTTGATGGAGTGATCAAAGTTTTTGGGTATACAAAGTTTGGTGGAAACTTGTATTTGCAATAAAGTGAGTGGGAGCACTACAACATTTCTGATAAGTATATGTGAATGACATATTGTTGATCCGAAATGATGTAGAATTTCTGGAAAGCATAAAGGGTTGTTTGAAATGAGTTTTTCAAAGGAAGACCTGGATAAAGCTGCTTACATATTGGGCATCAAGATCTATACAGATAGATCAAGACGCCTGATGATACTTTCAAAAGATCACACACCTTGGCATGATTTTGAAGAAGTTCAAAATAGATCAGTCAAAGAAGGAGTTCTTACCTGAGTTGTAAGGTGTGAAGTTGAGTAAGACTCAAAGCTTGACCACGGCAGAAGAAAGAGGAAGGATGAAGGTCGTCCCCTATGGTTTTGTCATAGGCTCTATACGATATGCCATGCTAAGTACCGCACCTGATGTGTGCCTTGCCACATGTCTGGCAAGAGGGTACAAAGGTGATCCAGGAGTGGATTACTAGATAGTGGTCAAAATTATCCTTAGAGGAATAAGGAAATGTTTCTCGGTTATGGAGGTGATAAAGAGTTCGACGTAAAGAGTTACGTCGATGCAAGCTTAACACCTATCCGGATAACTCTAAGTGGAGATACCGGATACGTATAATGGAGCAACAGTTTGGAATAGCTCCAAGTGGAACGTGGTAGCAGCATCTACGATATGACATAAAGTTTTGCGAAGTACATAGGGATCTGAATGTTGCAGACCCGTTGACTACAACCTCTCTCACAAGCATAACATGATCAAACACAGAACTCATTGAGTGTTAATCACATATTGATGTGAACTAGATTACTGACTCTAGTGAACTCTTTGGATGTTGGTCACATGGCGATGTGACCTTTGAGTGTTAATCACATGGCGATGTGAACTAGATTATTGACTCTAGTGCAAGTGGGAGACTGTTGGAAATATGCCCTAGAGGCAATAATAAATTGGTTATTATTATATTTCCTTGTTCACGATAATCGTTTATTATCCATGCTAGAATTGTATTGATAGGAAACTCAGATACATGTATGGATACATAGACAAACACCATGTCCCTAGTGAGCCTCTAGAAGACTAGCTCGTTGATCAATAGATGGTTACGGTTTCCTAACCATGGACATTGGATGTCGTTGATAACGGGATCACATCATTAGGAGAATGATGTGATGGACAAGACCCAATCCTAAGCCTAGCACAGATCGTGTAGTTCGTATGCTAAAGCTTTTCTATATGTCAAGTATCTTTTCCTTAGACCATGAGATTGTGCAACTCCCAGATACCGTAGGAATGCTTTGGGTGTACCAAACGTCACAACGTAACTGGGTGGCTATAAAGGTGCACAACAGGTATCTCCGAAAGTGTCTGTTGGGTTGGCACGAATCGAGACTGGGATTTGTCACTCCGTATGACGGAGAGGTATCTCTGGGCCCACTCGGTAGGACATCATCATAATGTGCACAATATGTGATCAAGGAGTTGATCACGGGATGATGTGTTACGGAACGAGTAAAGAGACTTGCCGGTAACGAGATTGAGCAAGGTATCGGTATACCGACGATCGAATCTCGGGCAAGTGCTATACCGATAGACAAAGGGAATCGTATACGGGATTGATTGAATCCTTGACATCGTGGTTCCGATGAGATCATCGTGGAACATGTGGGAGCCAACATGGGTATCCAGATCCCGCTGTTGGTTATTGGCCGGAGAGTTGTCTCGGTCATGTCTACATGGTTCCCGAGCCCGTAGGGTCTACACACTTAAGGTTCGATGACGCTAGGGTTATAGGGAAAGTATGTACGCGGTTACCGAATGTTGTTCGGAGTCCCGGATGAGATCCCGGACGTCACGAGGAGTTCCGGAATGGTCCGGAGGTAAAGATTCATATATGGGAAGTCCTGTTTTGGTCACCGGAAAAGTTTCGGGCGATATCGGCAATGTACCGGGACCACCGGGAGGGTCCCGGGGGTCCACCAGGTGGGGCCACCAGCCCCAGAAGGCTACGTGGGCTAAGTGTGGGAGGGGAC
Source organism: Secale cereale (assembly GCA_902687465.1). Classification (NCBI taxonomy): domain Eukaryota; kingdom Viridiplantae; phylum Streptophyta; class Magnoliopsida; order Poales; family Poaceae; genus Secale; species Secale cereale. Next base: position 653,848,441 of record LR738714.1, on the reverse strand, counting down.
CAGCCCCAAGGGTGCTGGTGCGCCCCCCCATCAAGTCCCAGGGCGCCTCCAAGAGGGGAGGGGGGCAAACCCTAGGGCAGTTGGGCCCTAGGGCCCAATAGTGGTGCGCCTCCCCCTCTCTCCCCCTTGGCCGCCCCCCTAGATGGGATCTAGGGCTGGCCGCACCCTAGGGGAGGGAAACCCTAAAGGGGGGCGCAGCCCTCCCTTCCCCCTATATATATGTGAGGTTTTAGGGCTGCTTGACACACGAGAAAGTCTCCCTCTTGGCGCAGCCCTACCCCTCTCCCTCCTCGTCTCTTGCAGCGCTTGGCGAAGCCCTGCTGGAGTCCCGCGCTCCTCCACCACCACCACGCCGTCGTGCTGCTGTTGGATGGAGTCTTCCCCAACCTCTCCCTCTCTCCTTGCTGGATCAAGGCGTGGGAGACGTCACCGGGCTGCACGTGTGAAGAACGCGGAGGCACCGTTGCTTCGGTGCTAGGATCTTCGGCGATCTGAATCGCGGCGAGTACGACTCCATCAACCGCGTTCTTGAACGCTTCCGCTTAGCGATCTGCAAGGGTATGTGGATCCAACTCTCCTCTCGTAGATGCATCTCCTAGATTGATCTTGGTGAGCGTAGGAAAATTTTTGTTTCCCATGCAACGTTCCCCAACAGGCCCGAGTGCCATGATTTCAGATCTGAACCTATTATGTTTTCATGAATATATGTGTGTTCTTGATCCTATCTTGCAAGTCTGTAGTCACCTACTATGTGTTATGATCCGGCAACCCCGAAGTGACAATAATTGGGACCACTCCCGGTGATGACTTTTGTTTGAGGAGTTCATGTATTCACTATGTGTTAATGTTTTGGTCCGGTACTCTATTAAAAGTAGGCCTTAATATCCCTTAGTTTCCAATAGGACCCCGCTGCCACTGGAGGGTAGGACAAAAGATGTCATGCAAGTTCTTTTCCATAAGCACGTATGACTATATTCGGAACACATGCCTACATTGCATTGATGAACTGGAGCTAGTTCTGTGTCACCCTAGGTTATAACTTCTACATGATGAATTGCATCCGACGTAATTTCCCATCACCGATCCAATGCCTACGAGCTTTACCTATATTACTAGTTGCTATTTACTTTTCCGTTGCTACTATCACAAAAACTACAAAACACTATCTTTACTTTTATTGCCGCTACCGCCACTATCATATTACTTTGCTACTAAACTATCTTGCTGCAGATACTAAGTTTCCAGGTGTGGTTGAATTGACAACTCAGCTGCTGATACTTAAGAGTATTCTTTGGCTCCCCTTGTGTCGAATCAACAAATTTGGGTTGAATACGTTACCCTCGAAAACTATTGCGATCCCCTACACTTGTGGGTTATCAGATGCCAAAGCCATTCCACATCAACTTTAGCCATTAGGCATGTCGCGGTCTTAGTGGGTTGTTCCGAGAAGTTAACCACATAGAGACCGTTCTCGACATGTCCAACATAGGCTGCTTTAAGAGTCTTGCTCCACAAGAGGGCCACGGTATCAATATCAAAGAATGTGGCAAAGCCCATGAGTGCAAGTTGACGAACAGAAAGTAAGTTGTATGCAAGGGACTCAACAAGCATGACTTTCTCGATCGTGAGATCATGAGAAACAACAACCTTGCCAAGCCCCAATACCTTAGAAGATGAAGTATCACCCCATTCAACGTTGGTGGCCATGGATGAACCTTCATGCACGTCCACCACCAAGTCTTTGCTTCCGATCATATGATTTGTGGCTCCACTATCGAGCAACCATGACCCCCCACCGGAAGCAAACTCCTACATGAGATCAATGCTTGGATTTAGGTACCCATTTGGTAATGGGTCCTTTGAGGTTAGTAACAAGGGTCTTAGGAACCCAAATAGACCATTCAATGTACTCATAAGAAGAACCAACAAATTTAGCAAAAATATGACCATCACTAGCACGACATAAAACATATGAAGGATTAAAGTCGCCGACTTTGTTTGATGGCATGGCGGGGTTTTTCTTGACTCCACCACTTTTCACATTGTTCTTCTTCTTAGAAGTACCCTCTCCCTCTTTCACAAAGGTTTGTGTGAGAGGAGGAGGTTGCTTGGTCTTGTCGTTCTTCTTCTTCTTGGGCTTGGGAGCAAACCCAATTCCTTCCTTTCCCACAACTTCCTTTTGATTGCTCAAAAGATCGTTGAGGTTCTTCTTACCTTGTATACATGCCACAAGGCCCTTCTCAAGCTGCTTCCTCAACTTGGAATTCTCTTCAACAAGATGAACATGCTCGCAACATGGGTTAGTAGCATTTGCATTATCAATCAACACCATGCGAGGAAAGATAGCTTTCTCCTTGGTTAGCGAAACTTGAAGTTGATCATGAGACTCTTTGAGAGAAGCATGTACACCTTTCAAGGCCTTGTGAGCCTTGTCAAGCATAACAAACTCCTCCTGGAGTCTAGCATGGTCAACCACAAGCTTTGCCTTCTCGAAATTAATCACACGAGAGACAACTAAAGCATGATCAAGATCTTTCTTTAATTTAGCATGATCATTGTTGTGTGACTCCTCAAGAGCCAAACGAAGACCACACTCTTCCTCTAGAGCATTAGAGAGATCCGATATCTCATCGGCATAGTATCGTGATGACCCACAAGTGTAGGGGATCTACCGTAGTCCTTTCGATAAGTAAGAGTGTCGAACCCAACGAGGAGCAGAAGGAAATGATAGGCAGTATTCAGTAAGGTATTTTCTGCAAGCACTGAAATTGTAGGTAACATATAGTTTTGTGATAAGATAATTGGTAGCAAGTGACAAAAAGTAAAAGTAAATAAGGTGCAGCAAGGTGGCCCAATCCTTTTTGTAGCAAAGTACAAGCCTGGACAAACTCTTATGCAAGGTAAAGCGCTCCCGAGGACATATGGGAATTATCGTCAATCTAGTTTTCATCACGACCGTCTGATTCGCGTTCGGTACTTTGATAATTTGGTATGTGGGTGGACCGGTGCTTGGGTGCTGCCCTTACTTGGACAAGCCTCCCACTTATGATTAACCTCTAATGCAAGCATCCACAACTACAAAAGAAGTATTAAGGTAAACCTAACCATAGCCTAAAACATATGGATCCAAATCAGCCCCTTACGAAGCAACGCATAAACTAGGGTTTAAGCTTCTGTCACTCTAGCAACCCATCATCTACTTATTACTTCCCAATGCCTTCCTCTAGGCCCAAATAATGGTGAAGTGTCATGTAGTCGACGTTCACATGACACCACTAGAGGAGATACAACATACACCTGATGAAAATATCGAACGACTACAAAATTCACATGACTACTAATATCAAGACTTCTCCCATGTCCTCAGGAACAAAAGCAACTACTCACAAGACATAATATTGTTCATGATCAGAGGGGTATTAATATGCATAATGGATATGAACATATGATCTTCCACCAAATAAACCAACTAGCATCAACTACAAGGAGTAATCAACACTACTAGCAACACACAGGTACCAATCTGAGGTTTGGATACAAAGATTGGATACAAGAGATGAACTAGGGTTTGAGAGGAGATGGTGCTGGTGAAGATGTTGATGAAGATAGCTCTCGCCAAGATGGGAGAGTTGTTGGTGATGACGGCGGTGACGATTTCCCCCTCCCGGAGGGAAGTATCCCCGGCAAAACAGCTCTACCGGAGCCCTAGATTGGTTACTGCCTCAGTTCCGCCTCGAGACGGCGGCGTCTGGTCTCGAAAGCCTCCTCTTGATTTTTTTCAGGTCAAAACGCATCATATAGGAGAAGATGGGTACCTGGGGCCCACCGGCTGGCCCTTGAGGCAGGGGGGCGCGCCCCGCACCCTCGAGGCCAGCCAATGGCCCCTCTCGTGGGTTTCTTCCGCCAGATTATTTTTATATTTTCCGAAAATATGTTCTGTGGAGTTTCGGGGCTTTTGGAGTTGTGCATAATAGGTTTCCAGAGTTGGCTCCTTTTCCAGCCCAGAATTCCAGCTGCCGACATTCACCCTTCTTCATGTAAACCTTGCAAAATAAGAGGGAAAAGACATAAGTATTGTGACAAAACCTGTATGAACAACACATAATGCAATAAATATCAACTTATAAGCATGATGCAAAATGGACGTATCAACTCCCCCAAGCTTAGACCTCGCTTGTCCTCAAGCGAAAGCCGATATCGAAAAATATGTCCACATGTTTAGAGATAGAGGTGTCGATATAAACAGAATACGGACATGAGGGCATCATGATCATTCTCATAACAACAACTTATATAAATATGATCATATGATCATTATGCAAAAGTAACAATTCATCCACAATATCAAGTATGCATCATAAACTTCATTGGGAACTAACAACTTTGGTCTCGGTCATTGAAGCAATTGCAATTTATCGTAACATCGGAAAGAGTCAATATAAGAGCTTGTCAGCAAGCCTACATACACAACTATCATATAGTCTTTCACTATCGCTCACACTCATGCAATACTTATGTTTATGGAGTTTTAATCAGACATAAAGAAAGATAGGGGCTTATGGTGTTGCCTCCCAACCTTTTACCTCAAGGGTAATGTCAACAGTAATAGATCATGAAAACTTACATCCAAGTGGGTATATATATCATGATCTTTCCAACACAATGTGCTTGCCAAAGGATAAAATGAAAAAGGAAAAGGTGGTTCTCACCTTGACACTTATAAGACAAGAATAAAAGATAGGCCCTTCGCAGAGGGAAGCAGAGGTTGTCATGTGTTTTTATGGTTGGATGCACAAAGTCTTAGCATAGAAGAACTTCGCTTTATATTGCCACTTGTGATAAGGACCTTTATTATGCAGTCCGTCGCTTTTATTACTTCCATCTCACAAGCTCGTATAAAGCTAATTTCTTCCACACTAATAAATCATGCATATATTAGCGGGTTTACAACATGACAACATACTTGGAAGGATCTTTCTCAATCCATGGGTAGGTATGGTGGACTCTCATGGCAAAACTGGGTTTAAGGATATATGGAAGCACAAGTAGTATCTCTACTTAGTGCGAGGAGTGTTGGCTAGCATGAGAGGGAAAGGCAAGCTCAATATGTTGGAAGATCCATGACAATATACTTTATATCGGGTATAAGAAGACATAACCCATTATGTTGTCTTCCTTGTCCAACATCAACTCTTTAGCATGTCATACTTTAATGAGTGCTCACAATCATAAAAGATGTCCTAGATAGTATATTTGTATGTGAAGCCTCTCTTCTTTTATTACTTCCTATTAATTGCAACGATGACCAAAACTATGTTTGTCACCTCCCAACAACTTTTATTTATCATACTCTTGTATGTGAAGTCATTACTTCCCATAAGATCGATATGATCTCTTTGATTCTCTTTTTGTTTTCTTGCTCTTATCATGACCCAAGTGAGGAAATCAAGCCCTTGACTCAACACTAATCTTTATTATATAGCTCACGGACTCGATTACAAAGGATAAAGCTCACAAAGCAAATGCTCACAACTAGATCATGCTAACTTTATTCTAATAGATCAAGATACTACCAAAAGGATCGAACTAAGTAAAACGGTAAAGATAGGAGTGATGGTGATACGATACCGGGGTCACTCCCCCAAGCTTGGCAGTTGCCAAGGGGAGTGCCCATACCCATATGATTATGTCTCCTTCTTCAGGGTTGGTGATGATGGAGTTGCAAGTAGTGACGGGGGATCCTTATATATTGAGCGCAGGAGATCATCCAGCTTGCGGATAATACCTTTGAGAGTAGCTATGTAATCCTTCAACAAAAGATTTTCACTTGTGAGATGCTTGTTGCTGATCTGAGTTAACTCAAGCATCCTAAAAGCTTCTAGCTCAGCTGAGGTAAAGAGATTAGGAAGGGATTTGGGGATGTCTTCTTCTCCCGCTGCCGGAGCCGGATCTTCCACCTCCATCTTGATCTTCTTCTCCTTGTGGATCTCCTCGGGTCCTTCCCTCTTTAGATATATCTTCATTAGCCAAGCATCGTTGCCTTCGTTGTTGGAGGAGGGAGACGACATGATGCCTGGCTATGCAAACCTTAGCAGATAACAGCTCGAAACGAAAACAGATGAATTCTGCGTGATACAGAGGTCAAAACCTTCGGGAGTATATATAATGATTTTTTCCCGAACAAAAGGAGTAACCCACAAGAAAACGGAGTCCAGGGGGCACACGGGGTGCCCTCGAGGCAGGGGGCGCGCCCTGGGAAGGGGGGCGCACCCCCTACCCTCGAGGCTACCTCGTGTCTCCTCCGGAGTGCGTTTTTTTCTATTTTTCTAAATATTCCAAAACGGAGAAACATTGCCTTTAGAACTGTTTTGGAGTCGGTTCACTTAACGTATCATGTACCTCTTCCTTTTCGGAGGCAGAATTGTTCTGGAAAGTGTCCCTTATGTATTCCTCCGGGGTTATGGTTTCAATAATATTAGTTTCAACATTTATAGGATTGCCTGAGATATAATGTTTGATCCTTTGACCATTCACCACCTTCGGATTTGTGCCTTCAAAGTTGTTGATCTTTATGGAACCGGAACGATAGACCTCCTCGATAACGTAAGGTCCTTCCCACTTGGAGAGAAGTTTTCCTGCAAATAATCTTGAACGAGAGTTGAATAGCAAAACATAATCACCTACGTTGAACTCACACTTTTGTATCCTTTTGTCATGCCATCTTTTAACCTTTTCTTTAAATAACTTGGCATTCTCGTAGGCCTGGGTTCTCCATTCATCGAGACAGCTAATATCAAATAGCCTCTTTTCACCGACAAGTTTGAAATCATAATTGAGCTCTTTGATAGCCCAATATGCCTTATGTTCCAGCTCAAGCGGTAAATGACAAGCTTTTCCATATACCATCTTATATGGAGACATACCCATATGATTTTTGTATGCAGTTCTATAGGCCCATAATGTATCATCTAGTTTCTTAGACCAATTCTTTCTAGACCTATTAACTGTCTTTTGCAAGATTAATTTCAACTCCCTATTACTTAGTTCTACCTGACCACTAGTCTGTGGGTGATAAGGTGATGCAATTCTATGGTTGACATCATACTTAGCAAGCATCTTACGGAAAGCACCATGAATAAAGTGTGAACCACCATCATTCATTAGATATCTAGGGACTCCAAACCTTGGAAATATAACTTCTTTAAGCATCTTAATAGTGGTGTTATGATCAGCACTACTAGTTGGAATAGCTTCTACCCACTTAGTAACGTAATCAACAGCAACTAGGATATGTGTGTACCCATTAGAGGCAGGAAAAGGTCCCATATAATCAAAACCCCAAACATCAAATGGTTCAATAACGAGTGAATAATTCATAGGCATTTCTTGACGTCTACTAATATTACCAATTCTTTGACATTCATTACATGATAAGACAAACTTATGGGCATCCTTGAAGAGAGTAGGCCAATAAAAACCGGATTGCAATACCTTGTGTGCAGTTTTGTCTCCCGCATGGTGTCCTCCATAAGCTTCGGAGTGGCACTTGCGTAAGATCTGTTCCTATTCATGCTCAAGCACACAATGTCTAATAATACCATCTACTCCTTCTTTTTAAAGATGTGGGTCATCCCAAAAGTAATGTCTCAAATCATAGAAGAACTTTTTCTCTTGCTGGTATGTGAAGCTAGGAGGTATAAACTTAGCAACAATGTAATTAGCATAATTAGCATACCAAGGAGCAGTACGAGAAGTACTTATGATAGCTAGTTGTTCATCAGGAAAGCTATCATCAAAAGGTTGTGGGTCATCAAGTATATTCTCTAACCTAGACAAGTTATCTGCTACGGGGTTCTCAGCTCCCTTTCTATCAATAATATGCAAGTCAAATTCTTGCAGCAAGAGGACCCATCTAATAAGTGTAGGTTTAGCATCTTTCTTTTCCATAATGTATTTTATAGCTGCATGATCAGTGTGAATAGTTACTTTAGAATCAACGATATATGGTCTAGACTTATCACAAGCAAACACAACTGCTAGAAATTCTTTCTCGGTGGTAGCACAATTTCTTTGGGCACTATCTAGAGTTTTGCTAGCATACTGGATAACATTCAATTTCTTATCAACTCTTTGCCCTAAAACAGCTCCTACATCATAATCACTAGCATCGCACATACTCTCAAAGGGTAAATTCCAGTCAGGAGGCTGGACAATAGGTGCAGATATCAATGCTTTCTTAAGTATTTCAAATGCTTCTAGACAATCATCATCAAAGACAAAAGGAATATCTTTCTGTAAAAGATTAGTCAGAGCCCTGGAGATTTTGGAGAAGTCCTTAATGAACCTCCTATAAAACCCGGCATGACCAAGTAAACTTCGTATACCTTTGATATCCTTAGGGCATGGTATCTTTTCAATAGTATCCACTTTAGCTTTGTCAACTTCAATACCTCTTTCAGAAATTTTATGTCCCAAGACAATGCCTTCATTAACCATAAAGTGGCACTTCTCCCAATTCAAGACAAGGTTAGTGTCTTCACATCTCTGCAAAAATCGATCAAGGTTGCTTAAGCAATCATCAAAAGATGTTCCATAAACGGAGAAATCATCCATGAACACTTCAACAATCTTTTCACAAAAATCAGAGAATATAGCCACCATGCATCTTTGAAAGGTAGCAGGTGTGTTACATAAACCAAAAGGCATACGTCTATAAGCAAATGTACCGAAAGGACAAGTAAAAGTGGTCTTTTCTTGATCCCCCTTTGACACATGTATTTGAGAGAAACCAGAATAACCATCTAGAAAGCAGAAATGAGTATGTTTGGATAATCTTTCTAGCATTTGATCAATAAATGGCAAGGGGTAATGATCTTTCTTAGTAGCTTTATTTAACTTACGGAAATCAGTTACCATCCTATAACATGTAACTATTCTTTACGGGATCAATTCATCTTTATCATTAGGGACAACAGTCATACCTCCTTTCTTAGGAACACAATGGACATGACTTACCCACTGGCTATCAGCAATGGGATAGATAATACCTGCCTCTAGAAGCTTTAGAATTTCCTTCCTTACCACTTCTTTCATCTTAGGATTTAACCGTCGCTGATGATCAATAACTGGTTTATCATTTTCTTCCAATTTTATCTTGTGTTGACATATAGTGGGACTAATGCCCTTAAGATCATCCAGAGTATATCCAATAGTAGCTCGGTGCTTCTTCAGAGTTTTCAATAATCTTTCTTCTTCATGCTCTGAAAGGTTAGCACTAATAATAACATGATATATCTTCTTTTCATCAAGATAAACATACTTAAGATTATCAGGCAAAGGTTTAAGTTCAAACACGGGATCACCCTTGGGTGGAGGAGGATCCCCTAGGATTTCAACATGCAAGTTGTTTCTCAATACGTGTTCCTGTGTAAGGAATATTTCATCTATCTCCCTTCTCTCATTCATATGCATATCATTTTCATGGTCTAGCAAGTATTGTTCTAAAGGGTCATTAGGTGGCACGGCAATAGAAGCGAGACCAATAATTTCATCTTTACTAAGTGGTGCCTTTTCAAGGGGTTGTCTACGGAATTTAGCAAAGTTAAAATCATGAGACGTGTCCCCTAATCCGACAATGACAATATCTTTCACACAATCTATCTTGGCATTAACGGTATTCAAGAAGGGTCTACCAAATATAATGGGACAGAAAGCATCTTGTGGGGAACTAAGAACAAGAAAGTTAGCAGGGTATTTAACCTTCCCACATAAGACTTCAATATCTCTAACAATCCCAACTAGTGAAATAGTATCTCTATTAGCTAGCTTAATAGTAACATCAATCCCTTCTAACTCAACAGGTGCAATATCATGCATAATTTCATTATACAAGTCAAGAGGGATAATACTTGCACTAGCACCTACGTTACATAAACCATGATAGCAATGATCTCCTATCTTAACAGAGATAACGGGCAAGCCTACGATAGGTTTATGTTTATTCCTAGCATTGGGTTTGGCTATTCTAGCAAAATCTTCTTGGAGATAAATAGAATGTCCATCTAAATCTTCTAACAAGAGATCTTTAACCATAGAAACACTAGGTTCAACTTTAATTTGCTCAGAGGGTGTAGGTGTTCTAGTATTACTCTTACGAACTACAGTTGAAGCTTGAGCATGATCCTTTATCCTAACAGGGAAAGGTGGTTTCTCAATATAAGCGGTAGGAATGACAGGATCAACATTATAAGGGATAGTATTTTCTTCAACTTTAATAGGTTCAACTACTTTTACTTCAATAGGGGATGGTATTTAAACCACTTCTCCTTGGGGAGATCAACATGAGCAGCAAAAGATTCACAGAAAGAAGCTACTATCTCAGAGTCAAGTCCATAGTTAGTGCTAAACTCACGAAAAACATCAGTACCCATAAAAGCTTTAACACAATCAAACTTAGGGGTCATACCTGACTCCTTACCTTCGTTGAGATCCCAATCTTTAGAGTTGCATTTAATTCTTTCGAATAAATCCCATTTAAAGTCAATAGTCTTCATCATATAAGAGCCAGAACAAGAAGTATCGAGCATGGAGCGATTATTATGAGAAAGCCGAGCATAAATTTTTTGAATGATCATTTCTCTTGAGAGCTCATGATTGGGGCATGAATATAACATTGACTTAAGCCTCCCCCAAGATTGAGCGATGCTTTTTCCTTCGCGAGGCCATAAATTATAAATATAATTACGATCACGATGAACCTGGTGCATAGGGTAGAACTTCTGATGAAATTCCAACTTTAGACGATTATAGTTCCAAGATCCCATATCATTGCATAGCCTAAACCATGTCAATGCATCTCCCTTCAAAGATAAAGGGGAATCCTTCTTCTTGATAACATCCTCGGGCATACCTGCAAGCTTAAACAATCCACAAACTTCATCCACATAGATTAGATGTAAATCGGGGTGAAGTGTTCCGTCTCCTGTATAGGGATTTCCAAGCAGTTTCTCTATCATACCCGAAGGAATCTCAAAGCAAACATTTTCAATAGGTGCAGTAGGTTGAGGAGCAACTCTTTGCTCTTCTGCTCGGGGTGAAGATCCCCGAACACACCCCTCAAAGGATTTTGAGCCATAGTAACAAGTGACAATAAATTTCAGCATACTATATAAATTTTTCCTTACCAAATTCCACTTACCAAAGGCGCTTCACTCCCCGGAAACGGCGCCAGAAAACAGTCATCATGACCCACAAGTGTAGGGGATCTATCATAGTCCTTTCGATAAGTAAGAGTGTCGAACCCAACGAGGAGTAGAAGGAAATGATAGGCAGTTTTCAGTAAGGTATTTTCTGCAAGCACTGAAATTATAGGTAACAGATAGTTTTGTGATAAGATAATTGGTAGCAAGTGACAAAAGGTAAAAGTAAATAAGGTGCAGCAAGGTGGCCCAATCCTTTTTGTAGCAAAGGACAAGCCTGGACAAACTCTTATGCAAGGTAAAGCGGTCCCGAGGACATATGGGAATTATCGTCAAGCTAGTTTTCATCACGATCATCTCATTCTCGTTCGGTACTTTGATAATTTGGTATGTTGGTGGACCGGTGCTTGGGTGCTGCCCTTACTTGGACAAGCCTTCCACTTATGATTAACCTCTAATGCAAGCATCCGCAACTACAAAAGAAGTATTAAGGTAAACCTAACCATAGCCTGAAACATATGGATCCAAATCAGCCCCTTACGAAGCAACACATAAACTAGGGTTTAAGCTTCTGTCACTCTAGCAACCCGTCATCTACTTATTACTTCCCAATGCCTTCCTCTAGGCCCAAATAATGGTGAAGTGTCATGTAGTCGACGTTCACATGACACCACTAGAGGAGAGACAACATACACCTCATCAAAATATCGAACGAAGACCAAATTCACATGACTACTAATAGCAAGACTTCTCCCATGTCCTCAGGAACAAAAGCAACTACTCACAAGACAAAATATTATTCATGATCAGAGGGGTATTAATACGCATAATGGATCTGAACATATGGTCTTCCACCAAATAAACCAACTAGCATCAACTACAAGGAGTAATCAACACTACTAGCAACCCACAGGTACCAATCTGAGGTTTGGATACAAAGATTGGATACAATAGATGAACTAGGGTTTGAGAGGAGATGGTGCTGCTGAAGATGTTGATGAAGATAGCTCTCCCCAAGATGGGAGAGTTGTTGGTGATGACGATTTCCCCCTCCTGGAGGGAAGTATCCCCGACAGAACAGCTCTGCCGGAGCCCTAGATTGGTTTCTGCCTCGGTTCCGCCTCGAGACGGTGGCGTCTGGTCCCGAAAGCCTCCTCTTGATTTTTTCAGGTCAAAATGCTTCATATAAGAGAAGATGGGTACCTGGGGCCCACCGGCTGGCCCTCGAGGCAGGGGGGCGCGCCCCCACCCTCGAGGCCAGCCAGTGGCCCCTCTCGTGGGTTTCTTCCGCCAGATATTTTTTATATTTTCTGAAAAAATGTTTTGTGCAGTTTCGGGGCTTTTGGAGTTGTGCAAAATAGGTTTACAGAGTTTTCTCCTTTTCCAGCCCAGAATTCGAGCTGCCGGCATTCCCCCTTCTTCCTGTAAACCTTGCAAAATAAGAGGGAAAATGCATAAGTATTGTGACAAAACTTGTATGAACATCACATAATGCAATAAATATCAACTTATAAGCATGATGCAAAATGGACATATCATCTCGACTATGTCCTTCCATTTTAGAAATGGTCTCCTCATGAGCCTCGATCATGTCATTGGCCTCACCGAGTTGTTCCAAGAGAGCAACGAAGTGCTTCTTGGGTTTGCCCTTGAGTTTGCTCATAAACAACTCAAATTCATTCTCTTTCTCCTCTGCCCCCTCACTCTCATCAATACAATACATCAATGAAGGATTAGAGGTGATGGTAGTGTTGATGTTGGGAGTTACCTTGTTGGTGGCCTTAGACATGAGACACTTGGCGGTGATGTTCTCATTTGGTGAGTCAAAGAGAGATGAGCGTGGAGTAGTAGCAATAGCAATGATGGCCATGGTGACCATCTCATCATCTTCATCATCATCATCATCCTCAACATATTCTTCTTGGGCCACCAACCCTTTGGGAGGGGTCTTCTTGTTGAGGTTGTTCTTGTTGGGATAAGACTTGGCCTTGTCCTTTCGGATAAGCTTGCCTCCATAGTCTTATCTTTCTCATATGGGCAATCTACAACAAAGTGGCTCACATTCCCACAGTTGAAGCACGTCCTCACTCGTTGCTTGCCCTTGTTGCCACTTGAGTTGTTCTTGTTGAAGTTGGGCCTTGAGTTCTTCTTGTTGCCCCAAAATTGCCGTGATGCAAGAGCCATGTGCTCATGATAGGCATATTTGGTGTCCTCGGGGCAACTCTCATCATCATCCTCCTCTTCCTCTTCTTCCACACAAGCCTTGGCCTTCAAGGCAAGGTTAGGCTTCTTTGATCGTTAAGCTCTTAAAACCGCATTGTCGGCGGTTTTGTCCAAGATCCTCATGGTAACAAACTCATCCAACACTTCACTTGATGATAAAGTGTGGAAGTCCGGGCTTTGGCGAATGACGGAGGGCTTGGCCTTGTGGTAAGGCATCATGGCCTTGAGAAACTTGCTCTTGATCCAATTGTCATCCGTGTCCTTGCTCCCATGATCTCGAAGTGAAACCGCAAGAGTGGTTAATCTCTGATAAAGTTCACGGGGATCTTCATCTTCGATCATAGCAAACACATCGGCTTCATCTTGCACAACTTCATAGTTTGAGCGTTGAATGCTTGTGCTTCCCTTGTACATGGAACCAACATGCTCCCATGCTTCCTTGGCCACGGTGAAGGGTCGAAGATGTGCAATGTCTTCGGGAGGGATAGCATCTTGGAGTATGAAAAGAACGGACTCGTTGAATTGATGATCCGCAGCTTCTCTCGGAGTTAAGTTGTCGGGATCACGCGGGTAGAAACCTTGCTCAATGATTCTCCAAAGATTAGTAGAACAATGATTTAAATGACGTCTAAAGCGAAACATCCAAGTAGCAAAATCAGAATTTTTCACAAACTTAGGAGGTGGACCAACGGAATTTAAATGCGGAGTAGGAACGGGTCCTCCATAGTGGGTAGGAGGAGCGGAGTGGGCAAAAATCCCACTCCCATTCTTAATAACCGGGACTTGCTCACTACTAGCTTCTCCCTTGTCGGAATAGCCTCCGACACGTTGGTAGCGGGACGAACCACTTCCAACGGTGTGGTGGATAATTTGAGTCCCTCAAGTAATTCCTTAAACATGCCTTTGACCTCGGTCGCTAGTGATTCTTTCAATGTGTCCATCGCCACATTGAACTCCTCACGAGAGACCGCGGTTCCCTCATCGGGCGTAGGCAAGGACGGAGTTCCACCGGAGTGTCCCTCCGTCTCGACTACATTGTCACCCATACTCTTTGGACGGTAAAGTCCTTATAAAGAGACGAGGCTCTGATACCAATTGAAAGTATCGATATGGTTGACTAGGAGGGGGGGGGTTGAATAGGCAACTAACAATTTTTAGCTTTTCTTAAGCAATTCAAACTTAGCAACAAAGTAAGTTGTCTAGATAAGCAACTAGGTGGACAACTTAAAGGAAGCAACAAAAACAACTACACAAGCAAGCAAGCTAAGATATACCACGAAAGCTTGCACAAGTAAAGGAAAGAAATAACCACAAGTGGAGCCGGTGAAGACGAGGATGTGTTACCGAAGTTCCTTCCCTTTAAGAGGAAGTACGTCTCCGCTGGAGCGATGTGGAGGCACAATTCTCCTCAAGAAGCCACTAGGGCCACCGTATTCTCCTCACGCCCTCACACAATGCGAGGTGCCGTGATTCCACTAGTGGTGCCCTTGAAGGTGTAACATCCCAAATTTTCAATTTGGAATGTTTTACAATTATTAGCTAAGCATCTATGCATTTTTTTGAGTGTCATTTGGAAATTTCAGAGGCATTTGAATTTTATCTCACTTTGAATTCTACTTGGCAATTAAAATTTATTTCAAAAATCCCTGATGAGATACTTGTTCAAAAGTATGAGAGGAGCGAACATGACACTCCAAAAGGTCAGAAGAAAACAATGCCGAAAGTTTTGAATTCAAATTTGAGTTTCATTTGGATTTTTAGAAAAAAATGTTTTTTATAAAGTTTTTATTTAGCCTCTGAAAAATAGTTCATCATTTAGGATTTATTTTTCTGATTTTTTTTATATATATATATGTCCTATATAAAAATATTTTTTATTTTTCTCTTTTTATTTTTTTCCTTCTTTGTCTATTTCGAAAAAAAACCAGCCGGGCCAGCGCTGCGCAGCCCAGCAGCAAGGCCATCGCCGAGCCAGCGAAGGGAGCAGCGAGGCTAGTGTCGCCACATCTCCCTGTCTCACGTAACTCCTCTCTCTCTATTATTTTTTTTCTCTCTCCCCGACACTTGGACCCCACCCCATCTCTTCTTCTTCCCCTTCCACCAACGGACAACAGAGAAACGTATGCGTACTTCACTTCCTATGTCCCTTCGTTTCCAATTCATGGAAATCAATTCTCCAGTCCGTTTCACTTCCAAGGAAGATGTCCTATAAATAGCCACGACCCTCCTCGACCGATTCAGACGAAAATCCCTCGCCAAGTCCACCCCTACAACACGTACTCGACGTTCCAATCTCGCAGCAGAAGCTCTAGTTCATCGTCAGTTTCCGACGCCGGTGAGCCATCCCGAGCCCTATCCTTTTGGGTTCCGACTTCTCTTGATCGCTATCATCGTTTTGACAAGATTTTGTGATCCCTCTCCATCTACAGCCACCGCACCAACCTCCTTGTCTTCACCAGAGCACCCGGAGCACCAAGCTTTGCCGCTTCGTTCCGTCGCCGTTCGTCGTCTCCGATCAACACCAACTCCACCAACGGACGAGCCACTCTCCATCGCATCCCCTAGACACCTCCGCCTCCACCCACGATCGCCAGAGCCGCTGCCACCACCACGCCAGAGCCGCCGCCAACGCTCGTTTCTTCTCTGTAAGTTGAACGAACACATAACACATGTTCGTTCAGTTTAAAAAAATACGTTTTTTTCTTCTGTAGATCGGTTTTTCTGGTTTAGTTCGAACCGGACGATCAGTTTTTTTTATAAGCCGATGCTACCGAAACCTTTAGTTAGCGAACGTTCTCTCCAAACCCGCAGCAAACAATCAGGGAGCGCCACTTGTCGCTGGCAGATAATTGTTTTTTTCAGGATTTTTTTCCAATTTAGATTCTTTACCAAATCTTCTTTCTAGTATATCTTTTAGTCTATAGATCCGATTTAGTTGATTCTTTTTCCTACGGTTTCGTAGAAATATCCTCTATCAAGAGAACCAAACGAAATATATTTTTGAAAATTTTAAAATTTGAATTCAAGCAGATCTGAATTCAAACTTCGTTAGGCCATAACTTGAGTTTCGTAACTCCGTTTTGGGTGATTCTTTTTGCAAATTGAAGCTCGTGACATGTACCTTCTGTTAAAACCAAAATCAGATATATTTGTTTTTGTAAAAATTACATTCTGTACAGAAACTTTATTTTGGTGTTTTTGGAGTTTTTCGAAGTCTTTTATTTGTTTTCTTTTTGATTCTTTGCTTGTATGCTTATTGTATGTTATTGCTTGCTTACGCTAGATCATCCGGAGTGCGAAGCTTGCTACTACGAATCTTTAGAGTTCAACGAACGTCAGCAAGGCAAGTTCACACTTTGATCATAATTTTCAATACCCACTTTTTACTATGCATTAGTTTCACCCTCAAAGATTGCATGAGTAGGATTGGGAACTTGTGGATATGCTTTGTAGTTTATGTGGTAGGAACCTATGACCTTTTATAACCCCGGGTGTCGGTGTACTAAGGTAGGGGTACCTCAGTACCCCAACTTGTGCACGGGCAGTTGCAGCTTCCCGCGGCAGGGTTTACCGCGTGCTCGCCGGAGACCCTCATGCTCCCTATTAAACCATTCAAAAACAAAGTATACAAGAAAGAAGACCGAGACCCCGGCAAGAGGAGCTTGCCGGGAAGGCCGTACCAGGCTCAGGACTGCCCCACTAGCACAAGACCCTGGCAGGAGGAGCTTGCCAGGAAGATTAGAAGACACGCCTCGGCGCTATATGCGCTCCGGCAAGGGCCCGGGGAGCGGCAAGCTCCCGGGCCCGGCAAGATCAAGGCCCCGGCAAGCTGCTTGCCGGGAAGGTTGCGCTGTGTGCCCGCGCTCCAGCTCATCGGCCCACGCGTCGCCCTGGAGCTTATCCAGGGACGCGTGGCGGATGGGTGTGCAGCCTGGGGTACACGGTGGCACTCCACGGTGGTGGATCCATCGCCGTGGTAGACGGAGACGCAAGAGCGGGAGCTTTTGGGGTCGACGGCGACGGGCATTAAATGCCCTTGTCCCCCACTGTCAAAGTAGGTATAGACCACTGTTCTGCACTGTAGCTCCACTGTTCCCGCACTGTTACAACTACCACCTCTTTTACGTTTTTGCCCCTTGCTCCTACGTTCACACCTGTCGGTGACCCCTTACACTATAAAAGGAGGCCCATGCACAACGTGGAGGGGGTTCGGAACCTAGATCACTCTCGCGCTCGGTGTAGCTGCTTCTTCAAGCTCTCGAGCACTCAAACTTAATACACAACTAAGCAGGAGTAGGGTTTTACGCGTCTACCGCGGCCCGAACCTGGGTAAAACTGCCCGCGTGCTCGCTTCGATCTGCTCTTCGTGCTCCCTCTGCCCTCGTACCGCACAGACAAGGGGCTCCGGTCCCATAGGTGTTCGCGGCGGACAGTTTCCCCCGACATCTTTGGCGCGCCAGGTAGGGGGCGTCGAGGTTGTGCGAACCTGATCCGGCGTTCGCGCGGGCGCATTCTTCATCAACCTCTCCGAATTCATCAACTTCACCAGCGACAACTCCATGGCCCCGAAGAAGAAGGCTTCGGAGGTCGGAGGCCCGTCTGCGTCTCACCCGCCGCCACCAGAGCCAACGGTGGGCGGGGGAGACGCCGTCGGAAGGGTGGCCGCCGGTGAGGACACTCACGGCGCCACCAGATCCAAGAAAAGGACGGACGACCGAACCTCGGTCTCCGTGGACGCGCCGCGTCCATCTCAGCACACGACGACCCAGCAGCGCCATACCACGGGAGGCGGTATCCGCTTGCTGGGGCAAGGCCAAACCGGAGGCTCGCGGGACGCCCCGGACCCCCGTCCGGGCACAAGCAAAGCGAAGGCGCCGGCGCGAGACCCCGCTCCTTCTAACGTTGTTAGAAGTCCGAGCGTATCCCGCTCCTCGCACCGCTCACCCGCGTTCCCCTCCACTCCAGCAGAAGCGCTCGCAAGGGCGCAACTGCTCCTCGATTTCCCTCCAGCGGCCGACAAGGCCGAAGAATGGAGGGCCACCATCCGGAGCCTGATAGACTTCGCCAACAACGATTCTCCACAGCAGCCGTCGACCTCACGGCCGCGGCAAGCTGAGAAGACGAAGGCTGACGGCGACAAGACTGCCGGGGGTGCGACAAGCGTACACTCCCCGCCGCAGAAGCAGAAGACGCCGCCCCGCCGGAACAACGCCGACGATGGCTCTACGGCCTCGTCGGACCCGCGGGCTCGTCGGGACCAGCGCCAAGTCCTCGACGACCGGCGAGAAGAAGACGCTCGGACCACAATCGAGCGCCGCCGAGAAGCTCGGCGACAATCAGACAAGAGAGCTGGGAACACTGTCGACGCGCACGCGCCCGGTGAGCCAGGCGACTTGCCGTACGCGGCAGGCTGCCCTGCGTTCACCCGCGAGCTGCGGCGCGTCCAGTGGCCCAGCATGAAGAATTTTAAGCCCGACGTACCGGAGAAGTACGACGGCAAGACGCACCCCTCGGAATTCCTCAGCATCTATACCATCGCGGTGCAAGCTGCCGGGGGGGGCGCGACGAGAAGATCTTGGCGAACTACTTCCCGCTCGTGCTAAAGCCGAACGTCCGTTCGTGGCTTATGCACTTGCCGGAAGGTTCTATCTCTTCTTGGGCCGACCTTTGCCACCAGTTTGTCGGCGCCTTCACCGGCGGCCACAAACCTCACGGCCAGGAGAGCGATCTCCACATTCTGGCCCAGAAGGAAGGCGAGACCCTGCGCAAGTACATCCAACGCTTCAGCCGTGTGCAGCACAACATCCCTGATGTCCACCCTGCCGCGGTTATCAGCGCGTTCCACCAGAACGTGCGTAACCGCCGCATGCGTGAGGAAATGGCGATGACCAAGATTCGGGACGTCAGCGAGCTCTACGCTCTTGCTGACAAGTGCGCACGCGCAGAAGAGGGGAGGAGACTCCCCGGAGAGGATGCTGGCGCAGGAGGAAGCGACAGCGACGACGCCGCCCCGGCAAAGAAGAGCCGGCGGCGGAACAACAGAAGGAAGGGCAAGAAGGAGGTGCTTGCCGTCGAGAAGTCCGGCAAGGAGGCCCCCGCCAAGCAAGCGCAGGCTGGCGGCTCCGGCAAGGAGCCTGCCCCTGCAGCGGCGGCCGACAAGCCGGGCACCTCCGACAAGCAATACTGTAAGATCCACCGCACCAAGGGTCACGATCTCTCCAACTGCAAGCGCGTCGAGTACCTCGTCGAGCAGCAGAAAGCTGAGTACGAGAGGCGCGACAAGGAGAAGGCCCAAGGTGGCGGGGAGGAGACAAGCAAGAAGCGGCCGTTCAACGGCCGGGGAGGGCGCCGCGGCAAGGCCAAGCAGCGGCAAGGAGATCGACCTCTCCGGGGCCGCGACAAGGACGAAGAGGACGACGATGAAGACATGGAGGACGAGGATAACAGCGAGCAGGAATTCCAGAAGGCCACGGAGGTCCTGTGCGTCGACGGTGGCGC
Organism: Secale cereale; assembly: GCA_902687465.1. Classification (NCBI taxonomy): domain Eukaryota; kingdom Viridiplantae; phylum Streptophyta; class Magnoliopsida; order Poales; family Poaceae; genus Secale; species Secale cereale. The sequence goes on along the minus strand of LR738714.1, from coordinate 653,828,522 downwards.
CTCTCTGCACACCTCCCACCGCCAACTAAAGCAGTGGGTGCGTGAGGTGAATGCAGCAGAGCCGCCCGTGGAGTCGCGCAGGCTCCTCAAATGGTCCAGCACGCCCATCGTTTTTGATCTTGAGGATCACCCTGACCGCACCACTGCGGTCGGGTGCTTGCCGATGCTGGTTTCGCCCACCATCCGCAACCTCAAGGTCACCAAAATGTTGGTTGACGGCGGGGCCGGGCTGAACTTGATCTCCTCTGCTGTGATCAAGAAACTCCAGATTCCAGATGGCGAGCTCGAAGAGACCGGTTCATTCCAAGGAATCAAGCCGGGAAGGAGCAAGCCCAAGGGAAAGATCACTCTGCCGGTGACCTTTGGCGGGGAGCTCAACTTCAGGACTGAGCGTATCACTTTCGACGTCGCCGATATTCCATTACCCTATAATGGAATACTTGGCCGTCCTGCCCTCGCCAAGTTCATGGCAGCTTCCCATTATGCCTACAATGTGCTCAAGATGCCGGGGCCGATAAGCGTCATCACTGTCCATGGCGACAAGAAGGATGCGCTTATCTGCGCCGACAAGATCTACCGGGATGCGGCAGCTGCGGCCGAGAAGGATACTCTTGCCGCTGAAGCTCCCGGGGGGAAGAAGACGAAGACCAAGTCCGACAAGTGCTCTGGGACCCACTCCGGCAACCGCACCTCTTCGGAGTGCTGCGCTGCCGTCGAGGACGTTCCATCGAGCTCCACCGGCAAGAGTAAGAAAGGAATGGCCGCTCATCCGGCAACCAAGAAAGTGTCCGCCAAGGAGGACGGCACTGGTGGTACCTTCACCATCAGTGCCACCCTTGACAGCAAATAGGAAAGCGCGCTCATTGCCTTCCTGCGGGCGAATGTCGATGTGTTTGCCTGGCAACCATCTGACATCCCCGGTGTTCCCAGGAAGGTGATTGAGCACAAACTTGCTGTCTGTCCTCATGCGCGGCCCATCAAGCAGAAAGTGAGGAAGCAAGCCGTGGAGCGCCAAGAGTTCATCAACGAAGAAATCAAGAAGCTAGAGGCAGCAGGCCTAGTTAGAGGTGTGATCCATCCGACGTGGTTGGCAAATCCGGTCGTCGTGCGCAAGGCCAATGGGAAATGGAGACTGTGTATAGACTTCACCGATGTGAATAAAGCATGTCCCATGGATCCATTCCCTTTGCCGCGCATTGACCAGATCGTTGACTCCACTGCCGGATGTGAGCTACTCTGTTTTCTTGATGCATACTCAGGCTATCATCAGATTTTCATGGCCAAGGAGGATGAAGAGAAGACTGCATTTATCACTCCATGTGGCACTTATTGCTTTATTCACATGCCATTTGGATTGAAGAATGCAGGCTCAACCTTTGCAAGGGTAGTATACACTGCTTTCGAGCCACAGATCCACAGAAATGTAGAAGCTTACATGGATGACATTGTGGTGAAGAGCAAGAGCAAGGAAACCCTGATTCAAGACTTGGAAGAAACGTTTCAGAACCTGCGCAGAATACAGCTCAAGTTGAACCCTGAGAAGTGCGTCTTTGGAGTCCCCTCCGGCAAGCTTCTCGGGTTCTTTGTATCGCAGAGGGGGATTGAAGCCAACCCCGACAAGATCAAAGCCATTGAGCAGATAGAGGCCCCAAAGCGCGTCAAGGATGTCAGGAGGCTTGCAGGTTGTGTGGCTGCCCTCAGTAGGTTCATTTCAAAGTCTGCAGAACGCGCCCTACCTTTCTTCAAAATCTTGAAGAAGGCAGGTCCCATGAAGTGGACTCCAGAAGCGGAGGCGGCGCTGCAGGATTTGAAACGGTACCTGTCCTCCACTCCTATACTTGTCGCACCTAGACCACAGGAAAAGTTGTTGCTATACTTAGCGGCAACCAACCAGGTGGTTAGTGCTGCGTTAGTAGCGGAGAGGGAGTCCGACGAGGAGTCAGCACCACCGGCAAGCGAATCCAGCGACAAGCAGGGGGCTGCTCCGGCAAGCTCTGGCCCCGACAAGGATAACTCTGCGCAGGAACAGAATGAGGTGCAGAAGAAGATGGTGCAGCGCCCAGTGTATTTTGTGAGTTCCCTTCTCCAGGGAGCTAGGTCAAGGTACTCTGGTGTGCAAAAGTTGCTTTTCGGCCTCCTCATGGCCTCGAGAAAGCTGCGCCATTACTTCCAAGCCCATGAGATAACAGTGGTCACTCGCTTTCCGCTAAAGAGGATATTGCATAACCCCGAAGCGACAGGCAGGATCGTTGAGTGGGCACTGGAGCTGTCGAGCTTTGGACTCAAGTTTGAAAGTACTTCAACTATATAGAGCCGAGCTTTGGCAGAATTCATAGCTGAGTGGACCCCAACGCCCGATGAAGAAGTTCAAGAAACAAGTACACCTGTACAAGAAGCTACAAGTGAATGGATAATGTATTTTGACGGTGCCTTCTCGCTGCAAGGCGCCGGTGCTGGCGTGGTACTCATTGCGCCCACCGGAGAACACCTCAAATATGTTATCCAGATGCACTTTCCCAGGGAGCAAGCAACAAACAACACCGCAGAGTATGAAGGCTTGCTCGCCGGCCTCAGGATTGCGGCCGAACTTGGGATCAGGAAGCTGATTGTGCGGGGAGACTCTCAGTTGGTGGTCCGGCAAGTCAACAAGAGCTATCAGAGCCCTTTGATGGAAGCTTATGTCGATGAAGTGAGGAAGCTTGAGGAGCACTTTGAAGGTTTGCAAATGGAGCACGTCCCGAGAGCTCAGAATGAAATTGCAGATGGCCTTTCAAAGTGTGCCGCGATGAAGCTACCTGTGGAACCAGGGACCTTCTTGCTCAAGCTGACTCAACCATCCGTTACACCATCAATTGGGCAGTCCAAGAAGAGAAAGTTGGTCTCCGGCGACTATTTGCCGGCGGATCTTCCAGAAACCGCCGCCAAGGTCCCCAAGATCAACAACAACAACGCTGAGGAACAGTTTGCTCCTGCAGATCCTCGGGTCTGTACAGTTGAAGCAAGTGTTCCCGACAAACCTCGCCCCGGCGAGCTTGCCGGGGGACCAACAGCTCCGGCAGGGCCAGAGGTCCTCGCCGTAGAAGCTGAGGTTCCCGCAGCGGCCCTCGAGCCTTTAGCCCTTGCCGTCGAGCCTCAGGCTCCGGCATGGGCACAGCAAATCGTCCGTTTCCTTCAAGCTGGAGAACTTCCCGACGACCCAGAAGAAATAGAGAAGATAACCAGGCAGTCAAGTATGTACCAGTTCGTGGATAACGAACTGTACAGAAGAAGACTCAATGGTGTCAGGTTGAAATGCATCTCCAGGGAAGATGGACAGAAGCTGTTGACAGAAATACACGGAGGCATATGCGGCCACCACATTGGCGCAAGGGCGCTTGCCGGGAAGGCTTTCCGGCAAGGGTTCTTTTGTCAAGAAGCCCTCCAAGATGCAACTGCACTAGTAACCAAGTGTGAAGCGTGCCAGTTCCATGCAAAGCAGATTCATCAGCCAGCTCAAGCTCTCCAAACAATCCCTTTGTCCTGGCCCTTCTCGGTCTGGGGGCTCGATATCCTCGGCCCCTTCCCCCGAGCCGTCGGGGGCTTTGAGTACTTGTACGTTGCAATCGACAAGTTCACAAAGTGGCCAGAAGTGGAGCCGGTGAGAAAGGTGACAGCACAGTCAGCAGTCAGGTTCTTCAGGTCGATTGTTTGCCGTTTCGGGATCCCTAACAGGATCATCACCGACAACGGTACACAATTCACTAGTCGCACCTTCATGCAGTACGTCCAAGACCTTGGCGCCAAGGTCTATTTCGCTTCTGTTGCTCACCCGAGGAGCAACGGTCAAGCGGAGAGGGCGAATGCTGAAGTGCTGCGCGGACTCAAGACAAGGACCTTCGACAGGCTGCGCAAGTGTGGAAGAAATTGGATAGAGGAGCTACCGGCGGCTCTTTGGTCAATCAGAACGACACCAAGTCGAGCCACCGGACAGACACCTTTTGCTCTAGTCTATGGAGCAGAAGCAGTTCTCCCCACGGAACTCGTATACGGATCTCCTCGAGTGCTCGCTTATGATGAGCTCGAGCAAGAGCAACTGCGGCAAGATGACGCATTGCTCCTCGAGGAGGGACGTCTCCAGGCTGCTGTACGAGCTGCTCGATATCAGCAAGCCTTGCGCCGCTACCATAGCCGCAAGGTCAAGGCCAGGAGTCTCGAGGAAGGCGACCTTGTTCTTCGGCGTGTTCAGTCCGCCAAGAATTCCAACAAGTTGACGCCGAAGTGGGAAGGCCCTTATCGGGTGAGACAAGTCACGAGGCCCGGCGCTGTCCGCCTCGAGACCGAAGAAGGCTTACCGGTGAGCAACTCCTGGAACATAGAGCATCTTCGCAAGTTTCACCCATAAGGCGCGGTTGCCGTGATCCGCTCCGGCAACCACCTTTTGTACAAGCTTTGCCGCCGTTGCATGTAACCCTTTGTACAAAGCCGGGCGCAGACCCCGTGCATCAGGAAAGTTTCCGTGTTTTGCGCTATTTGCCTTTTGCATGCTTTTCCTTGTTATTTGCATGTGTTATTTGGCAAACTTGTGTGATACACAAGTCCGGTAAGAATTCCAACGCCGAAAGGCCATATACTTGTTTCCCTCTCCTTTTTCTTTCCTCTTAAGCAGAAGGAACGTTCCTCGCGCACAAGTTTGCCGGGGGGGAAGGAGGTTGAGGAGGAACCAAGTGCTGTTCAAGAAAGAGGAGCCTTACCGGAAAGCAAGCGATATATGAAAGCTAAGTTGTTAGAATTTGACCAGTTCAAATTTTAAAATTTTAGTTGTCTTCCTTGAACAATCACACTTTGTATGGAAAACCTGTTCGCGAAGGAACCTACCCGTAGCTTGCCGCACCCTTATCTTGCTTCCGAGTTCACTCAACGATCTAAGTGAGCTGCGACAAGTGTCGCGCCCTTGCTTCGTTTCCGAGTACGCTCAGCAAGCTAAGTGTGTTGCGATTAGCCGCGGCGAGGTTGCTTGCCGGTAAGACCTTAGCCAGCAGGCTGCTCAGAGTCCAGCACTCAGCGCCCGCGGCAAGGGTCCCTTGCCGGCAAGCTCCCCGGGAGCGTAGGGTGAAAAACATACAAAGTCAAGGATTAAGACAAGGAAGATAACATTGCACTGATTGATTAAAATGAGATAAATATCTTACAAAGGATAACTTGTCGCAATGGACTAATAAGTTCATGACATAATGTGCAGCAGTAAAGAGATAAAGATAACGGAGCCCTAATCTACGCGGTCGCCCTCCTTCCTGCCGAGCTTAGCCACCTTGGCGATGATGTGGGCGACCTGCTCCTTCAGGGCCTCCGTGTCCGCATCAGCCGGCAAGCTACGAAGAACGTTGGTGAGATTGATCCCCGGGTTGCGGTACACGATCTTCGTCAGCACCCGCTCCAGAGTTCCCGCGCAGAGCAGGCGCGACTCCTCGGCCAGCTGCGCGGGGATTCGGTTCCGGAGACCTGCAAGGGCCGGCGCGATTCCTCTGAAGAAGAGGCTGAGCTTGGCGCTGTGCGGGAGATTCGGATCCGGCGAGTAGATGAGATGTTCAACCTTCAGCGCCAGCAGCTCCTGGTCAATGTTGGACGCAGAAGATACCAAGTCTTCAGTCCATACCTCAATGGTCTGGCGGAAGAGCTCGGATGCTTTGTTGACGCTGTCCACCAAGGTCCGCTCCTTGCGGAGCTCCTCCTTCAGCTTGGTCTCTTGAGCCCGGGCAGCGTCGAGCGAATCCTTCAGAGTAGTGACCTTCAGCTCCAGGTCCTCGATGGAGTCCTTGGCGGCCTTCAACTTGTCGCCCCTCTTGGAAAGGCTCACCTGGAGCTCAGAATTTGTGTGGGCGTCCTTCTCGCGCTCCGTGATGAGCGCGACAACCTTCTCCGCGCTCACCTTCAGCGCCTTCTCCAGCTGTACGACCTTGGCGGCGAGCTCCTTCTTGGCGTCTTCCGCGGCAACCGCGGCGGCTTTCGCCTCCTTCAATTCTCCGCCAAGGGCCGCCTCGCGAGCGGCAAGGTCCTCCTCATGGGAGTCGAGCTCGACCTTCCGCTGCGCGAGCTCTCCCTCTCGCCGGGACAGCTCCACCCCGGCGAGCCGCTGCTGTTCCTCAGCTTCGGCCTTCTCCAGCACCCATTCTTGGTACTCGCCGGCGAGACGCTCGCGCTCCTCCGCCACCTCGCGGAGGGCCGCCTGGTTGGCGGCGCTGAGCTCTGCCGCGCGCTTCTCCATCTCCGCAGCGGCCTTGGCGGCAAGGGCTTCCCGGGAGGCGAGCTTCGCCTGCCTGGCCCGGTAAAGGGCCAGGAGCTGGTGGAGCAGCTTCTCCTCCTCCGGCCCTTCGCTCCCGCCGGGCGCCTCGACGATTTTCAGGCCCGCGGAGGCGAGGACTTCTCCGTCAAACGCCTCGCCCTCCGCGGGAGCTCGCGATGAAGACCCCCAAGGCATCTGGATGAAGACGCCATTGGGGGCCTCAAGGTAGTAACCCTGCTCCTTGCTGGCGGAGGGGTCGGCGGCCGGTGCAGCATCTGATGCTCCCGCCGCCTCCGGGTCGGCGGTGCGGTCGCCGTCCCCCTCCCCGGCCGCTGCGTCCGCAGCCGGAGCAGTCTCCTGCACGGCCGGCTCGGCGGCCTCAGCCATCTCCTCGGTGGCAGGAGCGTCACCGCCGCTGCCCTGCGCGCCCTCCTCCTCGAGGTTGATAACCTCCGTCTCCATGGGCTCAGGAGGAGGAAGATCTAAAAAGAAGAAGAAGAAAAAGAAGTTCAAGTTCAAGCAAATATCCAAAAAGAGGCAAGGCCAAGAAGACAAACTACAGAACATACCTTGGCGGACGTCCTCAGCGGCGGGCTCCCTCGCCGGGGAGCTCGGCCTTGGCGGAGTGGCCACCCTCGCCGGGCTGCTCGCCCTTGGTGGGGTACTCTGCCTTGGCGGAGTACCCGCCCTTGGCGGAGCACTCTCCCTTGCCGGAGAGTTCTGCCTTGGCGGGGACGGCGGGGCCTGCGGCTCCTCGACGACAGTCTCCGGGCGCTCTTCCCGCTGTGGCTCCACCTCTGCACAAATCAAGACAAGAAACGTCAAGATGATAAAAGAAGACAAGATCCCTAAGCGCCTCCCGACAAGCGGAAAGATGGACCCCAGACTTACGCTGGGGGCTGCGCTGGGGGCTGCTCCTCGGAGCAGCGCTCGGGTCCGGCAGGCTCGGCTCCGGCACGCCTCCTGTTGCCGCGGCGGCTGAGTCTCCCGTGGCCTCGACCACAGGCACCTTGGCCTTCTTCGCCGCGCGCTGAGTCAAGGTCCTGAAATCAAAGCAATGAACAGAGTCAGCATCAACAGAAATCAAGACAAAAATCGAGAAGGTGTAAGGTCCTGGATCCTTACTCCTGGTCCTCCTCGTCGTCCTCGCTCAGGGCGGAGAAGTCATACTCCACCGTCGGCGCGTCGGCGCGAGGAGCGGAAGACGAAGATTCCCTCGCGCGCTTGGTGGTCCCTGGGGCTGGGGGCTGCGAAGACCCAGCCCCCGTGGTAGCCGGCGCCCGAGGAGCGGGCGGAGCCATTGCTCCGCTCCGAGAAGACCCCTGTCGGCCCGGCGCCGGCCTGCGAGGCGCCTCCGTCGTGGCCCGCGCGCGGGCCGCCTCTGCTGTGGCTGGCACGCCGGTCGCCCTTGGCGCAGCTTGGCTCCCCCGGGGAGCTGCCCGGCGAGCTGGTTGTTGCCGGGGCGCCTGCGCCCTCTCTCCCGTCGCCGTCTTGCGGAGACGCTTTGGTGGAGACTGCCTTGGGCTTGCCGGGGGCGGGGAGCTCTCCGAAGAGGAGAGGTCGTCGGCGTAGAGCTCCGTGGATCCGCCGGAGTCCTCGGCCTCCTCCTCCTCCTCTTCCCCGGCCGGCTCGCTGGGCCCAGCGCCCTGCGCTGCGGCCTCTTTTCCCTTGCCGCCTCCGCTTCCTCCGGCGCCTCCGCTCCTCGCGGCGCCTCTGTTCCCTCCGGCGGCACCCTCCATTGCCGCGGCCTCGGCCACGATTCCGTGGATCCTGGAGTGCCTCAGCGAGGGGACCCCGGCGAGCGCGTCGGGAGGGAGCTGCAGCAATCTGCGGATCTCCGCCTCCTCCGCCTGGCTGGACGCGTCCGCAACCTCTGCCTCTTCAGGCGTGTATCCAAAAATTCCTGCCGCTGCGGCTGCAGCGGCCTCTTCAGCCCGAGAAGCCATGTAGGCAATCTCCTGGTCGGTGGTGTCCCGCGTATGCTCCTTGAGGTCATTCTTGTTCTTCGCCACCTCCGCGAGGTTGTCGTAGAAGTTGAGGACGTCAATGGGCTTGGGCGCGATCCACGTGCGGTCCACGCCGTGCGAGTCGCACGCGGGCATCATGGCGAGGATACGGTCCCGGACGATGTTGTTGCAGAGCGGCACCACTTCCCGGGGAGGTTTGAACCACTCAGGGTGTGCCGGGTCGTACTTGAAGAGTTCCCGGACCATCCCCTTCAGCTCCAGCGTGGTGAAATTGAAGTTGAGCCCGGGGCGCAGCCGCATTATATCCGCCGGGCCGCCGTACTCCCAGGCCGGCCTCTTCCTGTCTTGGAGAGGGGCGATGCGGCGGCGGAGGAAGTCTGCGCCCACCTCTGCAACGGACAGTTTCGCCATCCGAAGACGAAGAATCCGGACAAGGGCGATGTCGAGCTTGATGTCGTCCGAATCTAGTTCGCTCCAGTCCCTGCCGCGCACGATGGGCGTTGTGCGCGGCGCGGTGAAAGCTTGCGGCTGGTCTTCGACGATCCAGCACCACTCCGCTCGCCATTCCTCCCACTTGCCGCGGAGCTCCCCCGGCAAGTACGCTCCCTTTTTATTCAGACGGAAAACCCAAGAAATTCCTCCGGAGAGGGGGGCATCGGCCTCGGCTCTAGGAGTGAAGAAGTGCCTAAAAAGCGCTACGTTTGGGTGTACTCCTATGAAGTTTTCGCACATGTGTGCGAAAACCGCCATGGTGAGGATGGCGTTGGGGGTGAAGTCAAGCAGATGGAGGCCGTATGTGTTCATAATGTCGCAGAAGAAATCAGAGAAAGGAGGGCAGAGACCGCAGTGAAAAAAGGCTGCGAAGAAGTAGTACCCGCCGGGATATTCGTCCTTGGCGGCGGCTGGATAAGCTCGCGTGCGGGGGTGCGCCTTGGTGTCCTTGGCCCAGAACAAGTAGTACTTGTTCCAGAGCTCCCGCACGCCGAGCTTCGGCGGGAAGACGAGGTGCTTCTTCCGGTACGCGGCGAGCTTCGCCGCTTGCTCCGACTTCTCCCTCTTGGCTTTCTCCGCCTTCGCCTTGTCGGTCTTTGGGGCCATGGCGGACGCGGCGGAAGGAGGGGGACGAAGAGCTCGGCGGCGGCGGAGGTGTGGAAGCAGAGCGCAAGAGAGATCTCTGGAGGAAGGAGACGATGCAATGAAAGCGCAAGGAGGGGAACCGCGCCCGCTTCCTCTACTTTTATGGGGGAGTGGGGGGCGTTTCGCCCTTTCCATTAAGAGATCGTGGGCACGTCCCATCCCACGACGCCGCGATCGACGCGTGCCGTTACGGTGGGGTGCGGCGGATACGGAAGTGGATTCGGCGCGCCGCGGGCCGCGGGTGCCCGTGCACTGTTTTGGGCCTGGCCCAACAGCGCTCGGCACCATGTGTGGCCCAGGCCCGGGGGCTCCTGTCGGTGTACTAAGGTAGGGGTACCTCAGTACCCCAACTTGTGCACGGGCAGTTGCAGCTTCCCGCGGCAGGGTTTACCGCGTGCTCGCCGGAGACCCTCCTGCTCCCTATTAAACCATTCAAAAACAAAGTATACAAGAAAGAAGACCGAGACCCCGGCAAGAGGAGCTTGCCGGGAAGGCCGTACCAGGCTCAGGACTGCCCCACTAGCACAAGACCCTGGCAAGAGGAGCTTGCCAGGAAGATTAGAAGACACGCCTCGGCGCTATATGCGCCCCGGCAAGGGCCCGGGGAGCGGCAAGCTCCCGGGCCCGGCAAGATCAAGGCCCCGGCAGGCTGCTTGCCGGGAAGGTTGCGCTGTGTGCCCGCGCTCCAGCTCATCGGCCCACGCGTCGCCCTGGAGCTTATCCAGGGACGCGTGGCGGATGGCTGTGCAGCCTGGGGTACACGGTGGCACTCCATGGTGGTGGATCCATCGCCGTGGCAGACGGAGACGCAAGAGCGGGAGCTTTTGGGGTCGACGGCGACGGGCATTAAATGCCCTTGTCCCCCACTGTCAAAGTAGGTATAGACCACTGTTCTGCACTGTAGCTCCACTGTTCCCGCAGTGTTACAACTACCACCTCTTTTACGTTTTTGCCCCTTTCTCCTACGTTGACACCTGTCGGTGACCCCTTACACTATAAAAGGAGGCCCATGCACAACGTGGAGGGGGTTCGGAACCTAGATCACTCTCGCGCTCGGTGTAGCTGCTTCTTCAAGCTCTCGAGCACTCAAACTTAATACACAACTAAGCAGGAGTAGGGTTTTACGCGTCTACCGCGGCCCGAACCTGGGTAAAACTGCCCGCGTGCTCGCTTCGATCTGCTCTTTGTGCTCCCTCTGCCCTCGTACCGCACAGACAAGGGGCTCCGGTCCCATAGGTGTTCGCGGCGGACAGTTTCCCCCAACACCGGGATATATTCGTTATATCATATATTGCTTAGCCATGCTCGTAGACGGGGATTGGTATGTGTGATCCATGCAAGTTGCGAGAGATAATAATTTTCGGGACAACATAAGGTGGCAACTTTAATACACATCTGGGTGGATTGTTTGGGGCACCTGGAGAAACCAGTGCTTGCCCAAGGGGAATCCCGGAGTACCCGTGTGATTACCCTAGGTCCGCCACCCAGGCTCAAAGGGATCATAAGATATTTCATGCCTAGAAACTTCCGTGTGCAGCCACAAGCCATTATGGGCTCTGGCATAGTTGAGTAAGTTGTGTGACCTCTTTCCGTGGTAGACTAGCTGATGTAGGGGAAAGTAGGTGTACCGGTCTACCCAGGGTTTGGAGGAAATACTTCAGAAAGACTATGTCTCGATCTTCCGATCATGGAGGTGGTCGAGTCTTGTGGGGAAAAGTGCGCAAACCTCTGCAGAGTGTACAAACTAATCATGATTAGCCGTGTCCCCGGTTATGGACAACTTGAGTATCTGGAAGTGAATTATTTGTTGATCTAATCACTCTATTTAATGAAATTATTGGGTTACTAATAACTTGGGAATTTTGGGATTGAGTTGGAGGAACCTTCTCAATAATGACATTTTAATTTTGTAGTAAATAAAAATTTATTCCTTTGTTGTAGGAAAAAATAGGCTTTATGCAAAAATTAAACTTAGAGCCTCCACCAGCTAAATTTGCATATAGAGATAGTTTTTTTCATTATTATTATTATTATTATTATTCTGTGGTGTGAAATTGCCAGCATATTCCATGTGCTGACCTACACGGCTGCAACGTCTCATGTTGCAGAGTTTTCCAACGAGGAGTAAAGGTGCGATAGGTCGTTGTTCTGCACTCAGTTTGCCGTGGAATTGGATGGACTCATTTACCTTCGATGCTTCCGTAGTTATTTTTATTTAGATGGCCTTTGGCCATATTATTGTAATAAATACTCTTTTTATGACCTCGATGTCATAAAGTGTGTGATTGAACTCTGTTATAATTCTTCGAGTACTGTGTGTGTCAGCATACCGATCCAGGGATGACACTTAAGCACAGAGACTTCGATCCATTTGGGTCGGGTCGCTACAGAAGGCGGCGACCGAACCTTTGCAAACAAGGTTGGGGCAATCTCCACAACCGAATTGGAGGCTCCCAACGATACCACGAAGCTTCACCACAATGGAATATGGCTCCGAGGTGACCTCAACCATCTAGGGTGCTCAAACACCCAAGAGTAACAAGATCCACACGGGATTAGTGGGGGGAATCAAATATCTCTTGGTGGAAGTGTAGATCGATGCCTTCTCAAGAAATCCCAAGGAAATCAACAAGTTTGATTGGCTAGGAAGAGAGATCGGGCGGAAATGGAGCTTTGAGCAACAATGGAGCTTGGGGAGGAAGAGGTAAGTCTTCTTGGAGAAGAAGACCCCCTATATATAGTGGATGGACAAATCCAACCGTTATCCCCCAAATCTGCCCGCAGAGCGCAGTACTACCGCACATAAGTTGCGGTACTACCGCACGGCCCAACGGTACTACCGCTCTGGGTGCGGTACTACCGCTGGTGTGGTACAAGCCAGTACTAGCCCTGTTGCGTTAAAACACCGGGCGGTAGTACTGCCGGAGCGGTACTACCGCACGTCATTGCGGTACACCGCAAGGCAGGGTCAGACTGGCCGAGGAGAAGCGCAGACTAAATAAAATACATCCGCAGCTACATCCACAGAGTTACGGTCATTGCAAAAACCCGACACGGTACTACCACTTGCACGAAGTGGTACTACCGCGTAGGACGCGGAAGTAAAAAATTACTTCCGCACCTACTACCGTACTAGTTACGATGCTGGGCCGGTCACACGGTACTACCGTATAGTGCGGTACTACCGCATCCCTGAAGCGGTACTACCGTGTGGCCGTGTGGTACTACCGCATACTTTGAGCGGTACTACCGCATGCCAAGCAGTGGTAGTAGTAGGATGCCACTGTTTTTGTACCGACAAGGAAAACAGCCGGAGCTCCAGAGAAGCAAAGGAAAGGTGGTGCGAATAAATAGACATGTATGTGTTGATTCCACCCAAATCTTTCCGAAGCGGACCCCCTCTTAATAGTACGGCTTTCCTATGACTCAATTCCACCAAAAAGAAACAAAAGGAAACACCATCTTCCATAGGTTCCGAGGGGCACTTAATCGTCTTGTGCCTAGGTGAGATATATCTGAAAAGCTCAGTGCACACGATTAGTCCGCAAAAGCATTGCCACCAATCACCAAAACTACTTAGGGAGAAATATACCCTTACAACGACTGTCACAAATAAACTATATGAATGTTGGACCTGGCCGATTCTGGCTGAAAATTATGGGGAAGAACCGAAACAATCTTACTTGCCAACTTGGGAAACAACTCACTACGAGGGGTCATTTTAGATAGAGAACCTAACAAACTGCTCCAAGCAAGCGATCGATGTCGCAGTTTAGGCCCTCCTTTGACAGCAAGCTGAATCTTGAGAATTGGTTAGGTGAACCACTTCTGTCCTCGGCTGAAGATGTATGCGCCTTGCCACAGATTCCTATAAAAAGGATACACAAGGCTGTAAGGTTGCACTGCATTTTTAACCTGGAATGAACGTGATCATCACAAACTTTGGCTTAAGATTGTTTCAGAATTGAAGCAAAGTATCACAGAATAAATTTAGTGAAACAGATAAATTTTGTCTACCAAGACTTCAATAGGCATGGTAAATTACCATACCATTAATTCATCCCAAATAGAGCTACCCGACTGTACACTGAACTTGTGGCTTGGTCGCTACAGGAGAGAGATGCATACACCTGGTTGCTACTTTTTGATCTCGTTCACCAAATAGCAGTGGGTTGGCAAGCCAAGAACCTCATCACTCATAGACTATTATAGCATCCATCTCTTCTGGATTTCCGCCACCAATGCCTATTTTTTGATAGGAAACCCAAAGATAGAAGATCTATGGCTGCCAATGTTTATTCATTACCACCCTTATTACTACGTCTATTTCCAAGTTACTCTATGTAACCTCTGAGGATATATAAGGGGCGGTAACTAGATCAAATGTATCGATCAACTATTCTGCCAATTATTGGTTTAGTATATACTCAAATTCCCGCGAGTTCTTCCTGATCCATACATTCCCCCTGATTCTGCTCTTGATTTCTACTCAAATCGATGTGTCATCCATCTGGGATTTGACAAACTCTCCTCGGTCGCGGCGGCAAGGATGGGAGGCGCGGGGAATGACGGCGGTGTGTTTTGGCGAAGGGGTGGGAGAAGAGACTGGCGAACGAGGACGACAACGGTTATCTGCAATGCAACCTGAAATGACTTGGATAGGGCCGGATGGCTGGACCGGGTCGAGCTGGTATCTAGATAGACCATGCCACAACAAATTGTTGGATAGGAAGGCGATGGGGGCTTCAGGCGCCCGTCATAGCATGTTCAGCAAACGGGCACACACCCTCTCCTCCGCACTAGGCCGACCCATCTTCCCTTCTTTTACATTTCTTTTTTTAATGACAAAAAACTACGCAAGCCCGCCACAGTGTGATTTGAACCTACGACCTTGTGGTCATTCGTACCCAACCGTCCTTAACTGATGTGCCCATTTAATTCTTCTTCTTTCTTTTTATTTTTTATTTGAAATAATTTTGTATGGTTTTTTTATTCTTCTTCCTTTTTCTTTTGCTAATTGCATGATTTTTTAAATTGAATGAATATTTTTCAAAATTGAATGATTTTTTTTTTCAAAATTGATGAACTTATTTTAAAAATCCATGTTTTTTTCAAATTGATTAACTTTCTTCAAATCAATGATTTTATTTCAAAATTGATAAAATAATCAAATTGATGAACTAATTTTTAAATCGATGAACTTTTATAAAAAAATCAAAGGATTTTTCTCCAAAATAGATGAACATTTTTCCAAATCAATGATTTTTTTCAAATTCGATGAACATATTTCAAAAGGATGAATTTTCTCAAATTCATGAATATTTTAAAAATCCTTTAACATTTTTATTTTCATTAACTTATCGTTTTTGTGAATTTGTCTTTTTTTCATAAGTCAATGGTTGACTGGTATTTTTTTAGGCTAACGTCAATCAGTAAATGCAATCGATCGAACGATATGTATCTTTTTAGTCTAACGTCGATCAGTAGATGCTATCGATCGAACGAACCAGGAATTATCGTGTGCTCGTTGTGGGCTAACCCACGAAAGATGGAGCATGGCGCCAGAAAATTCTATCTGGCGCAGCAGATTGCTGCTATTTCTCACAGGCCGAGTGGCTGAACAACGCATTTAGACCGGACTAAAATGATAATGAGAGGCAACTACGCAGCACCAGTAGGCAACTTCAGAGTGTTTGTAGACAACCTAGACGAACAGTGAACCGAGCAACTAATTAGCGATGACATGCAACCGGGCAGCATTGTTAGGCAATTAATTATCATTGTCAAGTCCCCGTGATTTGGGGGCAATTTCTTGGATTCATTTTGAACAGGTTTTTACATTTGTGTTTTTTGTAATATAGTTGCTTGGTTTTGCTAGACAATTTGTTTGATTTTTGTGCTAGAACAATTTTCATTTTTGTGTTTTCTTTGTAATTGACTTGTTTTGGATTTTTGCTAGAATAGATAAGTTGCATGGAAAGGGGAGGTAAGATAGTTGTCCACAAAGACTATTCAAGTTGGTCATACGTTTTTTCTGTCTAAAGTAGACAATCTAACTAGGAATGCTAGGGACAATTGCTTGGTTTTGCTAGGATAATTTTTTCATAGGTGTTATTTAGTAATGCAGTTGCTTGGATTGGATAGTACATCTGCTTGGTTTTGTAGGATAGTTGCTCGGTTATGCTAGAATAATTTTGCATTGTGGTTTGGTAATACATTTGCTTGGTTTTGCTATAAATAGTTTTGCATTGTGTTTTGGTATTACAATTTCTTGGACTTGCTAGGATAATTGCTTCGATTTTTTGCTAGGAATAGTGGCTTTGGATCTTGCTAGAACAATTGTGTGGATTTCTGCTATGGGGGTAGTTGCTTAGAGTTTGCTAGAACAATTGCTATACACAGATGTGTATTGTTGCACACCCACACAAGATGAGTTGGACTTGCACAATTTTTTTTTTTTTGATTTTATCATTTTACACAAAACCAACTAATAGGAAACACACATGAGTTGCTTGTTGAATGGAATGGAGTTGCACAGAACACCCCAAAATTTGCTATTTTTTGTGCGATACTCAAGTGCATAACGATCTTAAAGTTATTGTCCTTGTTTTGCCTCCAATAGCCCCATCAAGGGTGAACTTAGAATTTTCCATATGTAGCACTAAAGATGTATCATGTTTTGTTTAGTTTTTTCTTTTTTAGACAAACCAACCTAATAGGCGGTCTTATTGAAGAAAAAAAATGAAGTTTCTTTCCTATAGCACTAAAGTTGCCTCGAAAAAAAGTTTGACGAAACGTATCTATATGAGATTTAGTTTCGAAGAACTCATCGCGAGAAATCCAACTGTGAAAACGAAATTGAATTTCACCACTTAAATCAGAAGTTGTAGTTTTTTTCACCTTTTGGGTCCCCAAATAAATGCACGCGAGGACATGATTCCTTTTTTAATGAACTGTGTGGTGCGCGTCAGCTGCTCTTTCCACTTCTGGATAAGCGCTAGTTCCCACCAACTAGCGCTCGGGCGCCCGGTAGCCATGTCCGACTATTTATACAGATAGCGTAGGAACTACCCATCCGCTTTTGGGAAGTTTATTCCTTGAACTAGTTTGTTATTTTCTTCTACCGGTTTTCTTGTATCTATTTATTTATTTGTTTCTTATTTTCCTGTATCTTTTTTTCCTCTTTAATTTTCATTTTCTTCTTTCCTTTTTCTGTATAGTTTCCATTTCCTTTTCATTTAAAAATTGCTCATGATTTCATAAAATCTTTGGAAATTCCAAAATATGTTAGAATTTTTTAAAGTTTGTTCAAAATTTTAGAAAAAAGTGTTTTCCAAATTTTAAAATGTATGGAAATTTCAAAAAATAAATATTGTTTTCTGAAAACTCATCATAATATTAAGAAATCTTTCGATTTTCAATATGTTCTTAAAATTCATAACATGTTTTTGTTTTCGAAAACATTCGGGTGTTTTAAAATGGTCTAGATTTCAAAAAAGTTCGCGAGTTTACAAATTTGTTCAAAATTTCAACAAATATTTGAGTTCTCGATTTTTTATACATTAAAAAATATACAAGGATTTCAATAAAGGTTGTTGTTTTCTTTGAAATATTTAGAATATTAAATATTATTGCCATTTTTAGTTTGTTTCTAAAAGCTAAAAAATGCTTCAACTTTCAAAAAATGTTCAAAAGTTTCAAAAAATGTTTGCACTTTTGAAAAATCATTCAGAATATAAAATAATGTTCGATTGTCAAATTTTGTTCTCAAATTCAAACAATGTTCACATCTTTTAGAAATATTGTGTATTTTCAAAAATGGTTTCTATTAAAAAAATTCATATTTTTATTGATTTTTCAAATTTGTTTGAGTTGTTCAAACAATTGATGGATTTTCAAATGTTACTCGCTTTTTATTTTCACAATTTCATAGAAAATGTCAAAAAATATTAATCCAAGAACTGCTCAGATGCTCTACTTAGTTCTTATACATACACTGCCCTAGTTAGTCAGCAACGCTTCTTGGTTAACAGCTCTCGTTGTCAAGTAGTAGGTCCAGAGTTGGGTGAAAAATGCGTCAAATAGGAGCTCCCATGGGAGACGTCGTTGTTTTGCTTTAAAAAGGTAGACGCCGTTGTACACTTTCTTTTCGTCTCCTACCCCAAATCTGACGTCTTCTTCTCCCCCGTCTCAGTCTCGCCGTTTATTCCATCGGGTAGTCATAGAGTGGGTGTTCAATTTGATCGAGGGTGGTGAGCAGAAGACGACTGGAGGTGGCGACCAACAATGGCCATGGTATATGCCAAATAATATTTATAGGTTTTTTGCAAGTGAGTTGACAATTCAACCACAACTGAAACAAATTATTGCTTGCAAGAATTATTGGCAATGACAATACGATGAATGAAGGGGTGTATGTGGCAAAGAAGTATCAACAACAGAAATACCAGAGAGTTGGCAAGTACAAGTAACTTAAAGAGAGCAACAATAGTATTAAAAACGCATGCATATGGATGGATATTGAGACATAGCATGGATTTTTTTCTATACGTAATTCACGGGGTCACACTAGCTCATGTTCACAAATTATTGTAGGCATGTATTCCACAAAATTGAGAAATGTTCTTAAAAAGAACCCGTCTCTCATCTACAGTCCACCCCCTTGCTTCAGGGTCCATAAGTAAACTAAGGGTTATTAAGGTTACCTTGCGGTTCAACCAGATCAATGCATTAACACTATATGAATAAATGTTACCATCAAATTACAATCATTATATTCCCTTTGATGACATGGTTTGCCACCATGAGGGTCTTCAGATAAAAACTACAATGGGTGCAGATGACTTGCAGGTACAACCATGAATAAATAGACATGAAAGACATATTGATCCAGATCTCGAATCATATTACTCAGACCCTAGTAATAAGCATTGGGCATAGCAAAGTCATAGCAACATCAATTCTCGAACAATCATTACACTAGGGATCATTCCCTCATTAATCTGATGTCTAATACATGATATATCTCATCTAATTCTCGTCCATCACATGTGCCTACAGTGGATTACTCACACAGTTGGGGTGAGCATAATGACGGTGTTGGAGAAGTAGTTGACGGTGGTGATGATGTAATGCCCCGACCAAACCCAGCGGTTCCTGATCGTTCTGCCTAGGATCTAGAGTGGCCACACATACCAACACTAGGATCTAGAGTGGCCACACATAGCAACACTAGGGGGTTCATGGTTGGGGCATGAATATAACATTGACTTAAACCTCTGCCAAGCTAGCGATACTTTCTCCTTCACAAGGCCAAAAATTGTATATATAATTCTGATCATGATGAACTAGTGTTGGGAAACATAGCATGCAATTTCAAAAAAATCCTACGATCACGCAAGATCTATCTAGGAGATGCATAGCAACAAGAGGGGGATAGTGTGACCACGTACCCTCGTAGACCGAAAGTGGAAGCGTTTGACAACGCGGCTGATGTAGTCAAACTTCTTCTAGCTCCGACCGATCAAGCACCGAACGTACGTCACCTCTGAGTTCTGCACACGTTCAACTCGATGATGTCGCTCGTCCTCTTGATCCAACAAAGGAGTCGAGGAAGTTGATGAGTTCCATCAGCACGACGACATGGTGACGGTGATGGTGAAACGATCCGCGCATGGCTTCGCCTAAGCACTACAAGAATATGACCGGAGGCGTAAACTTTGGAGGGGGGCGGCGCACACGGCTAACAACAGTTGTTGTGTTTTCTAGGGGTGCCCTCCCCACGTATATAAAGGAGGGAGAGGGAGAGGGGCAGCCTAGGGCACGCCTCAAGTAAGAGGAATCCTACTTGGGGTCCTCTCTCCTATTCCTATTCAGATTAGGAAGGGAAGAGGGGGAAGGGGAAATTCTATTCCCTTTTTCCTTTTCCACCTTCCCCTTTCCTTCTCCAAATTGACCAGCCCATATGGGGGGCGCACCAGCCCCTTTATGGCTGGTGTGTTCCCCTCTTGGCCCTTAAGGCCCATATCTTTTGCCGGGGGTGCCCGGAACCCCTTCTGGTGACCCGATAAGTACCCGGTGCATCCCGAAACGCTTCCGGTGTCCGAATACCATCATCCTATATATCAATATTTACCTCTCGACCATTTCAACTCCTTGTCATATCTGTGATCTCATCCGGGACTCCGAACAACATTCGGTCACCAAACACATAACTCATATAATATAATATTGTCATCGAACGTTAAGCGTGCGGACCCTACGGGTTCGAGAACTATGTAGACATGACCGAGACACTTCTCCAGTCAATAACCAATAGCGGAACCTGGATGCTCAAATTGGATCCCACACATTCTACGAAGATCTTTATCGGTCGAACCGTTATGACAACATATGTTATTCCCTTTGTCATCGGTATGTTACTTGCCTGAGATTCGATCGTCGGTATCTTTGTACCTAGTTCAATCTCGTTACCGGCAAGTCTCTTTACTCGTTCCGTAATGCATCATCCCGTAACTAACTCATTAGTCACATTGCTTGCAAGGCTTCTTATGAGGTGCATTACCGAGAGGGCCTAGAGATACCTCTCCGATACTCGGAGTGACAAATCTTAATCTTGATCTATGCCAACCCAACAAACACCTTCAGAGATACCTGTCTAGCATCTTTATAATCACCTAGTTACATTGTGACATTTGATAGCACACAAGGCATTCCTCTGGTATCCGGGAGTTGCATAAGCTTATAGTCGGAGGAACATGTATTTGACATGAAGAAATCAATAGCAATAAATCTGAACGATCATTATGCTAAGCTAACAGATGGGTCTTGTCCATCACATCATTCTCCTAATGATGTGATCCCGTTCATCAAATGACAACACATGTGTATGGTTAGGAAACTTAACCATCTTTGATCAATGAGCTAGTCTAGTAGAGGCTTACTAGGGACACAATGTTTTGTCTATGTATCCACACATGTATCAAATTTCCGGTTAATACAATTCTAGCATGAATAATAAATATTTATCATGATATAAGGAAATATAAAATAACAACTTTATTATTGCTTCTAGGGCATATTTCCTTCAGTCTCCCACTTGCACTACAGTCAATAATCTAGTTCACATCATCATGTGATTAACAACAATAGTTCACATCGCCATGTGACCAACACCCAAAGGGTTTACTAGAGTCAATAATCTAGTTTACATCTCCATGTGATGAACACCCAAAGAGTACTAAGGTGTAATCATGTTTTTCATGAGAGAGAAGTTTAGTCAACGGGTCTGTCACATTCAGATCCGTATGTATTTTGCAAATTTCTATGTTTACAATGCTCTGCATGGAGCTACTATAGCTAATTGCTCCCACTTTCAATATGTATCCAGATTGAGACTCTGAGTCATATGGATCAGTGTTTAAAGCTTGCATCGACGTAACCCTTTACGATGAACTCTTTATCACCTCCATAACCGAGAAACATTTCCTTAGTCCTCTTAGGTAACTATGGATAATTTTGACTGATGTCCAGTGATCCATTCCTGGATCACTATCGTACCCCCTTACCAAACTCATGGCAAGGTACACAATAGGTCTGGTACACAGCATGTCATACTTTACAGAACCTATGGCTGAGGCATAGGGAATGACTTTCATTCTCTCCCTATCTTCTGTCGTGGTCGGGTTTTGAGTCTTATTCAACTTAATACCTTACAACTCAGGCAAGAACTCCTTCTTTGACTGATCCATTTTGAACTCCTTCAAAATCTTATCAAGGTATGTACTCATTGAAACATCTTATCAAGCGTCTTGATCTATCTCTATAGATCTTGATTCCCAATATGTAAGCAGCTTCACCGAGGTCTTCCGTTGAAAAATTCTTATTCAAGTATCCTTTTATGCTATTCAGAAATTCTATATCATTTCCAATCAGTAATATGTCATCCACATATAATATCAGAAATGCTACAGAGCTCCCACTCACTTTCTTGTAAATACAGGCTTCACCGTAAGTCTGTATAAAACCATATGCTTTGATCACCTCATCAAAGCGCATATTCCAACTCCGAGATGCTTGCACCAATCCATAGATGGATCACTCGAGCTTGCACACTTTGTTAGCACCTTTAGGATTAATAAAACCTTTTGGTTGCATCATATACAACTCTTCTTTTAAGAAATCCATTGAGGAACACATATTTGACATCCATTTGCCAGATTTCACAAAATGTGGCAATTGCTAACATGATTCAGACAGACTTAAGCACCGCTACGAGTGAGAAAATCTCATCATAGTAAACACCTTGAACTTGTTGAAAAACCATTTTGTGACAAGTCGAGCTTTGTAGATAGTAACACTACCATCAGCGTTCATGTTCCTCTTGAAAATCCATTTATTCTCAATGGCTTGCCGATCATCAGGCAAGTCCACCAAAGTACACACTTTGTTCTCATACATGGATCCTATCTCAGATTTCAGTGCCTAAAGCCATTTATCGGAATCTAAGCTCATCATCGCTTCCTCATAGTTCGTAGGTTCGTCATGGTCTAGTAACATGACTTCCAGAACAGGATTACCGTACCACACTGGTGTGGAACATGCTCTGTTCGACCTACGAGGTCCAGTAGTAACTTGATCAAAGTTTCATGATCATTATCATTAGCTTCCTCTCTAGTGGTGTAGCCATTACTGTAACTGATTCGTGTGATGAGCTAATTTCCAATTCGAGAGAAGGTACAATTACCTCATCAAGATCTACTTTCCTCCCACTCACTTCTTTCGAGAGAAACTCCTTCTCTAGAAAGGATCCATTCTTAGCAACAAAGATCTTGCCTTCGGATCTGTGGTAGAAGGTGTACCCAACAATTTCTTTTGAGTATCCAATGAAGACACACTTCTCCAATTTGGGTTCGAGCTTATCAGGCTGAAGCTTTTTCACATAAGCATCACAACCCCAAACTTTAAAAAGTGACAGCTTAGGTTTCTTGCCAAACCATAGTTCATACGGTGTCGTCTCAATGGATTTAGACAGTGCCCTATTTAACGTGAATGCAATTGTCTCTAATGCATAACCCCAAAACGATAGTGGTAAATCGGTAAGAGACATCATAGATTGCACCATATCTAATAAAGTACGGTTACGATGTTTGGACACACTATTACGAAGTGGTGTTCCAGGTGGCGTGAGCTGTGAAATTATTCCACATTGTTTCAAATGAAGACCAAACTCGTAACTCAAATATTTGCCTCCACGATCACATCGTAGAGACATTATTTCCTTGCTACGATGATTCTCTACTTAACTCTGAATTTTTTTAAACTTTTCAAAATGTTTCAAACTTGTGTTTTATCAAGTAGATATACCCATATCTGCTCAAATCATCTATGAAGGTCAGAAAATAACGATACCCGCCGCGAGCCTCAACACTCATCGGACCGCATACATCTGTATGTATTATTTCCAATAAGTCATTGGCTCGCTCCATTGTTCTGGAGAACAGAGTTTTTGTCATCTTGCCCATGAGGCATGGTTCTCAATTAAGGATGGCAATGGGTAGGGTTTGGATCGGGTTGAATAATATCAAATCCATACCCATATCCATGAAGACAGTTTTTGCCCGCCCATGAAAAAATCCATGGGTGAAAAATTGTATCCATATCCAAACCCGATGGATATCCATACCCACTGGATATCCATTGGGTCCTCTCTAGACATATAAATAAGACATAACACAATGTTAACATAAGCTCTTCCATTCTTCACTTCGTGGCACGCTAGGCTTCACTTATGGTAAATCAACGTCCACTAACAACATAAGACCATCTAGTATTTTTCTAACAGATGAGAATGATGAGTCATTTAACAAAAAGATAAAATTATGGGAAGGGTGTTGGGTATGATACAGAGGGGATTTAATGTCAACCAATAAAAGTTATGGCGGGGATTGTGTAATTTCTTATCCATGTCTTGGATAACAAAGTGTAAAATTGCACTGGGACATGTGACTATGGGGTAGGGATAGCAGATTTTTGCCCATAAGTCATACTATCGGGTCGGGTTTGGATATACCCACGGGTACAAGATTATATCCATGACCTACCCATGAGTAATCGGGTCGGGTTTGGGCGCTGCCCATGGACACAAAAGTATATCCAAACCCAATCCATTCGGGTTGGATATCCATGGATATCCATGTCCATGGATAAAATTGCCATCCTTATTCTCAATCATCAAATGATTCATAATAAAGTGATTTCAAAAGTCCATCAGATGGAGTTTCTTCATGCGCCAATATGACCTAAGTGCCACAAGTATGTTGCAGTATCATTATCAACTATGCATCTTTTGGTTTCAATATTATGAATATGTGTATTACTATGATCGGGATTCAATAAACCATTCACCTTGGGTGTATGACCGTAGAGGGTTTTATTCATGTAAACAGAATAACAGTTATTCTCTGACTTAAATGAATAATCGTATTGCAATAAACACGATTCAATCTTCTGCATGCTTAGCACAAACACCAAATAACATTTATTTAGGTTTAACACTAATACCGAAAGTACATGGAGTGTGCGATGATGATCATATCAATATTGGAACTACTGTTTAAGAAATCTTCCGATTCAGCGATTTATCGTCCGATTTATCGCTACTCTTGGGGTGAATGATAATATTATGCCTTATCTTCACCATTTATCGTTTGGGCCAATTTATCGCTATGACAAGCGATTTATCTAGAATCTACCGATAAATCAGGCCTATTCATAACACAATGTTTGCAAAAACTATGTTTATTTGTGTTGGTGGACCTTGTTACGCAATATGTACTGTTGTCCTATTTTGTTCGTCACTATACAAGGATTCAAAGGCTAGGAATCAAGGTAACACTTCTGTCCAATATTGTTTTGGTGTTGAATATAGAATATTTTAGTGTTGGGAACCTGAGATTTGCAAAGAAAATAGCCGATTAATAGTTGACCGATAAAATCGCTTAATCGTCCGATTTTCGATTAATCTATAATCCACAACTGTCCGAGACGATAACGATAAGAGATATCCTCAACATTGTCCAACGCACATCGTCATCTCACCTTCAACTAGTCTCCATTTATTCTGCAACTCCCGTTTCGAGTTACTAATCTTAGCAACTGAACAGGTATCAAATACTCACGGGCTACTATGAACACTAGTGAGGTACACATTAATAACATGTATATCAAATATACCTTTGTTCACTTTGCCATCCTTCTTATCCGCCAAATATTTGGGTAGTTCCGCTTTTAGTGACCATTTCCTTTGCAGTAGAAGCACCTAGTTTCAGGCTTGGGTCTAGCTTTGGGCTTCCTCTTGCTACTTCTCGATCTTGCGTTTTATTCCCTCGAAGAGGAAAGGGTGATGCAGCACAGTAGCGTAAGTATTTCCCTCAGTTTTTGAGAACCAAGGTATCAATCTAGTAGGAGACCATGCGTGAGTCCCTCGTACCTGCACAAAGCAATAAGAACCTTGCAGCCAACACGATAAAAGGGTTGTCAATCCCTTCTCGGTCACTTAGAAAAGTGAGATCTAATAGATTTGAAAAGATAATATTTTTGGTATTTTTGGTATAGAGAAAAAGTAAATAATGCAAAGTAAAGCAAATAGTTGATGGAAGATTAATATGATATAGATAGACCCGGGGACCATAGGTTTCACTAGTGCCTTCTCTCGTGATAGCAGGTTTCTACGGCGGGTGAAAAAATTACTGTCGAGCAATTGATAGAAGAGCGCATAGTTATGAGAATATCTAGGCATGATCATTGTATATAGGCATCACGTCTATGACAAGTAGACCGAAACGATTCTGCATCTACTACTATTACTCCACACATCGACTGCTATCCAGCATGCATCTAGAGTATTAAGTTCATAAGAATAGAGTTACGCCTTATGTAAGATGACATGATGTAGAGGGACAAACTCAAGCAATATGATATAAACCCCATCTTTTTATCCTCGATGGCAACAATACAATACGTGCCTTGCTGCCCCTGCTGTCACTGGGAAAGGACACCGCAAGATTGAACCAAAAGCTAAGCACTTCTCCCATTGCAAGAACTATAGATCTAGTAGGCCAAACAAAACCAATAATTCGAAGAGACTTGCAAGGATATTTAAAACATACATAGAAGATTTCAGAAAAGAATCCAATATTGTTCATAGATAATCTTGATCATAAACCCACAATTCATCGGATCTCGACAAACACACCGCAAAAAGATTACATCGAATTGATCTCCTCGAAGATCGAGGAGAACTTTGTATTGATATCCAAAGAGAGAGAAGAAGCCATCTAGATAATAACTATGGACCCGAAGGTCTGTGGTAAACTACTCACAACTCATCGGAGAGGCTATGGTGTTGATGTAGAAGCCCTCCGTGATCGATGCCCCCTCCGGCGGAGCTTCAGAACAGGCCTCAAGATGGGATCTCACGGGTACAAAAGGTTGCGGCCGTGGAATTAGGGTTTCGTGCTCCTCCTCGATAGTTTCAGGGTACGTAGGTATATATAGGCTGAAGAGGGACGTCGGGGGAGCAACAGGTTGCCCATGAGGGTGGGGGCGCGCCCCCTGCCCTCGTGGCCACCTCCTCCGCTTCCTGGCGTGTACTCCAAGTCTTTCGTGTTGATATTGTTCCAAAAGTAACACCCCGAAGGTTTCATTCCGTTTGGACTCTGTTTGATATCCCTTTTCTGCAAAACACTGAAATAGGCAAAAAACAGCAATTTGCACTGGGCCTTGGGTTAGTAGGTTAGTCCCAAAAATAATATAAAAGTGTATAATAAAGCCCATTAAACATCCAAAACAGAATATATAATAGCATGGAACAACAAAAAATTATAGATACGTTGGAGACGTATCAAGCACCCCCAAGCTTAATTCCTGCTCGTCCTCGAGTACGTAAATGATAAAAACAGAATTTCTGATGTGGAATGCTAACCAACATAATTCTCAATGTAATTTTATTTATTGTGGCATGAAAATTCAGATCCGAAAGATTCAAGACAAAAGTCTATATTGACATAAGAATAATAATACTTCAAGCATACTATCAAAGCAATCATGTCTTCTCAAAATAACATGGCCAAAGAAAGTTCATCCCTACAAAATCATATAGTTTGGCTCTGCTCCATCTTCACACAAAATACTCAAATCATGCACAACCCCGGTTTCAGCCAAGCAATTGTTTCATACTTAAAAAATTTCAAAATTTTTCAACTTTCACGCAATACATGAGCGTGAGCCATGGACATAACACTATAGGTGGAATGGAGTGGTGGTTGTGGAGAAGACAAAAGAGGAAGATGGTCTAACATCAACTAGGCGTATCAACGGGCTATGGAGATGCCCATCAATAGATATCAATGTGAGTGAGTAGGGATTGCCATGCAACGGATGCACTAGAGCTATAAATGTATGAAAGCTCAACAAAAGAGACTAAGTGGATGTGCATCCAACTTGCTTGCTCACGAAGACCTTGGGCATTTGAGGAAGCCCATCGTTGGAATATACAAGCCAAGTTCTATAATAAAAATTTCACACTAGTATATGAAAGTGACTAAATAAGAGACTCTCTATCATGAAGATCATGGTGCTACTTTGAAGCACAAGTGTGGAAAAAGATAGTAGCATTGTTCCTTTTTTTTCTTGTCTCTTTTTTTTCTTTTTCTTTTTTTTTACTTTTTTTGTGCCTTTCTTTTTTTCTTTGGCCTTCCCCTTTTTTTTTCTTTTTTTCTTTGGGACAATGCTCTAATAATGATGATCATCACACTTATATTGATTTACAACTCGATATTACAACTCGATACTAGAACAAAGTATGACTCTATATGAATGCCTCCGGCGGTGTACCGGGATGTGCAATGAATCAAGAGTGACATGTATGAAAAATTATGCATGGTGGCCTAGCCACAAATATGATGTCAACTACAGGATCATGCATGGCAATATGACAATGATGAAGCGTGTCATAGTAAACGGAACGGTGGAAAGTTGCATGGCAATATATCTCGTAATGGCTATTGAAATGCCATGATAGGTAGGTATGGTGGCTATTTTGAGGAAGGTATATGGTGGGTGTATGGTACAGGCGAGAGTTGCGCATGTTGGAAATATGCCCTAGAGGCAATAATAAATTGGTTATTATTATATTTCCTTATTCATGATAATTGTTTATTATCCATGCTAGAATTGTATTGATAGGAAACTCAGATACATGTGTGGATACATAGACAAACACCATGTCCCTAGTAAGCCTCTAGATGACTAGCTCGTTGATCAATAGATGGTTACGGTTTCCTGACCATGGACATTGGATGTCGTTGATAACGGGATCACATCATTAGGAGAATGATGTGATGGACAAGACCCAATCCTAAGCCTAGCACAGATCGTGTAGTTCGTATGCTAAAGCTTTTCTATATGTCAAGTATCTTTTCCTTAGACCATGAGATTGTGCAACTCCCGGATACCGTAGGAATGCTTTGGGTGTACCAAACGTCACAACGTAACTGGGTGGCTATAAAGGTGCACTACAGGTATCTCTGAAAGTGTCTTTTGGGTTGGCACGAATCGAGACTGGGATTTGTCACTCCGTATGACGGAGAGGTATCTCTGGGCCCACTCGGTAGGACATCATCATAATGTGCACAATATGTGATCAAGGAGTTGATCACGGGATGATGTGTTACGGAACGAGTAAAGAGACTTGCCGGTAACGAGATTGAGCAAGGTATCGGTATACCGACGATCGAATCTCGGGCAAGTGCTGTACCGATAGACAAAGGGAATCGTATACGGGATTGATTGAATCCTTGACATCGTGGTTCATCCGATGAGATCATCGTGGAACATGTGGGAGCCAACATGGGTATCCAGATCCCGCTGTTGGTTATTGACCGGAGAGTTGTCTCGGTCATGTCTACATGGTTCCCGAACCCGTAGGGTCTACACACTTAAGGTTCGATGACGCTAGGGTTATAGGGAAAGTATGTACGCGGTTACCGAATGTTGTTCGGAGTCCCGGATGAGATCCTGGACGTCACGAGGAGTTCCGGAATGGTCCGGAGGTAAAGATTCATATATGGGAAGTCCTGTTTTGGTCACCGGAAAAGTTTCGGGCGATATCGGTAATGTACCGGGACCACCGGGAGGGTCCCGGGGGTCCACCAGGTGGGGCCACCAACCCCAGGTGGCTGCGTGGGCTAAGTGTGGGAGGGGACCAGCCCCAAGGGGGCTGGTGCGCCCCCCCACCAAGTCTCTAGGCGCATGGAGAGGGGAGGGGGGCAAACCCTAGGTCCAGATGGGCCTTAAGGCCCACCCTAGGGCGCCCCCTCTCTCTCCCCCCCTTGGCCGCACCCTAGATGGGTTCTGGGGGGCTGCCGCCACCCCTAGGGAGGAAACCCTAGATGGGGGCGCAGCCCCTACCTCCCCCCTATATATATGTGAAGTTTAGGGCTGCCCAGAACAAGTTTTGACCTCGGTCGATTGGCGCAGCCCTACCTCTCTCCCTCCTCGACATGATTTTGAAGGAGTTCAAAATAGATCAGTGAAAGAAGGAGTTCTTACCTGAGTTGTAAGGTGTGAAGTTGAGTAAGACTCAAAACTTGACCACGGCAGAAGGAAGAGGAAGGACGAAGGTCGTCCCCTATGCTTTTGTCATAGGCTCTGTACGGTATGCCATGCTAAGTACCGCACCTGATGTGTGCCTTGCCACATGTCTGGCAAGAGGGTACAAAGGTGATCCAGGAGTGGATTACTAGATAGTGGAGGAGTAAGGAAATGTTTCTCGGTTATGGAGGTGATAAAGAGTTCGACGTAAAGAGTTACGTCGATGCAAGCTTAACACCTATCCGGATAACTCTAAGTGGAGATACCGGATACGTATAATGGAGCAACAGTCTGGAATAGCTCCAAGTGGAACGTGGTAGCAGCATCTACGATATGACATAAAGTTTTGCGAAGTACATAGGGATCTGAATGTTGCAGACCCGTTGACTACAACCTTTCTCACAAGCATAACATGATCAAACACAGAACTCATTGAGTGTTAATCACATATTGATGTGAACTAGATTACTGACTCTAGTGAACTCTTTGGATGTTGGTCACATGGCGATGTGACCTGTGAGTGTTAATCACATGGCGATGTGAACTAGATTATTGACTCTAGTGCAAGTGGGAGACTGTTGGAAATATGCCCTAGAGACAATAATAAATTGGTTATTATTATATTTCCTTGTTCACGATAATCGTTTATTATCCATGCTAGAATTGTATTGATAGGAAACTCAGATACATGTGTGGATACATAGACAAACACCATGTCCCTAGTAAGCCTCTAGATGACTAGCTCGTTGATCAATAGATGGTTACGGTTTCCTGACCATGGACATTGGATGTCGTTGATAACGGGATCACATCATTAGGAGAATGATGTGATGGACAAGACCCAATCCTAAGCCTAGCACAGATCGTGCAGTTCGTATGCTAAAGCTTTTCTATATGTCAAGTATCTTTTCCTTAGACCATGAGATTGTGCAACTCCCGGATACCGTAGGAATGCTTTGGGTGTACCAAACGTCACAACGTAACTGGGTGGCTATAAAGGTGCACTACAGGTATCTCCGAAAGTGTCTTTTGGGTTGGCACGAATCGAGACTGGGATTTGTCACTCCGTATGACGGAGAGGTATCTCTGGGCCCACTCGGTAGGACATCATCATAATGTGCACAATATGTGATCAAGGAGTTGGTCACGGGATGATGTGTTACGGAACGAGTAAAGAGACTTGCCGGTAACGAGATTGAGCAAGGTATCGGTATACCGACGATCGAATCTCGGGCAAGTGCTATACCGATAGACAAAGGGAATCGTATACGGGATTGATTGAATCCTTGACATCGTGGTTCATCCGATGAGATCATCGTGGAACATGTGGGAGCCAACATGGGTATCCAGATCCCGCTGTTGGTTATTGACCGGAGAGTCGTCTCGGTCATGTCTGCGTGTCTCCCGAACCCGTAGGGTCTACACACTTAAGGTTCGGTGACGCTAGGGTTGTAGAGATATAAGTATGCGGAAACCCGAAAGTTGTTCGGAGTCCCGGATGAGATCCCGGACGTCACGAGGAGTTCCGGAATGGTCCGGAGGTAAAGATTTATATATAGGAAGTCCTATTTTGGCCACCGGAAAATGTTCGGGATTTTTCGGTATTGTACCGGGAAGGTTCTAGAAGGTTCCGAAGTGGGGCCCATCTGCATGGGGGGACCCACATGAACGTGTGTAGTGGGGGCAAGGCCCCACACCCCTGGTCAAGGCGCACCAAGATCCCCCCTTAGAAGGAATAAGATCATATCCCAAAGGGATAAGATCAAGATCCCTAAAAAGGGGGGGATAACAATCGGTGGGGAAAGGAAATGATGGGATTTCTTTCCCCCACCTTTGCCAACGCCCCAATGGACTTGGAGGGCAAGAAACCAGCCCCCTCCACCCCTATATATAGTGGGGAGGCGCATGGGAGCAGCACCCCAAGCCCTGGCGCCTCCCTCTCCCTCCCGTGACACATCTCCCTCCTCCCGCAGCGCTTGGCGAAGCCCTGCTGGAATCCCGCTACTTCCACCACCACGCCGTCGTGCTGCTGGATCTCAATCAACCTCTCCTCCCCCTTGCTGGATCAAGAAGGAGGAGACGTCCCCGCTCCGTACGTGTGTTGAACACGGAGGTGCCGTCCGTTCGGCGCTAGGATCATCGGTGATTTGGATCACGATGAGTACGACTCCATCATCCCCGTTCTCTTGAACGCTTCCGCTCGCAATCTACAAGGGTATGTAGATGCACTCACTCTCCTTTATGCTCGTTGCTAGATTACTCCATAGATAGATCTTGGTGACGCGTAGGAAATTTTTTGATTTTCTGCTACGATCCCCAACAGTGGCATCATGAGCTAGGTCTATGCGTAGTATCTTGCACGAGTAGAACACAAAGTAGTTGTGGGCGTAGATCATGTCAATTCTCTTGCCGTTACTAGTCTTATCTTGATTCGGCGGCATCGTGGGATGAAGCGGCCCGGACCGACCTTACACGTACTCTTACGTGAGACAGGTTCCACCGACTGACAAGCACTAGTTGCATAAGGTGGCTAGCGGGTGTCTGTCTCTCCCACTTTAGTCGGATCGGATTCGATGAAAAGGGTCCTTATGAAGGGTAAATAGAAATTGGCATATCACGTTGTGGTTTTGACGTAGGTAAGAAACGTTCTTGCTAGAAACCTATAGCAGCCACGTAAAAACTTGCAACAACAATTAGAGGACGTCTAACTTGTTCTTGCAGCATGTACCGTGTGATGTGATATGGCCAAAAGGATGTGATGAATGATATATATGTGATGTATGAGATTGATCATGTTCTTGTAATAGGAATCACGACTTGCATGTCGATGATAATGACAACCGGCAGGAGCCATAGGAGTTGTCTTATTTATTGTATGACCTGCGTGTCACTGAATAACGCCATGTAATTACTTTACTTTATTGCTAAACGTTAGCCGTAGTAGTAGAAGTAATGTTTGGCGAGACGACTTCATGGAGACACGATGATGGAGATCATGATGATGGAGATCATGGTGTCATGCCGGTGACAATGATGATCATGGAGCCCCGAAGATGAAGATCAAAAGGAGCAAAATGATATTGGCCATATCATGTCACTATTTGATTGCATGTGATGTTTATCATGTTTTTCATCTTATTTGCTTAGAACGACGGTAGTGAATAAGATGATCTCTCACTAAAATTTCAAGAATTGTGTTTCCCCTAACTGTGCACCGTTGCTAAGGTTCGTTGTTCCGAAGCACCACGTGATGATC
The DNA here is from genome assembly GCA_902687465.1 of Secale cereale. Taxonomy (NCBI): domain Eukaryota; kingdom Viridiplantae; phylum Streptophyta; class Magnoliopsida; order Poales; family Poaceae; genus Secale; species Secale cereale. The sequence goes on along the minus strand of LR738714.1, from coordinate 653,796,250 downwards.
GGGTGTGATAGGTTCTAACGTTCGCATACAACGGGTGTAAGCCAGATTTACACACGCAATACACTTAGGGTTGACTTGACGAGCCTAGCATGTACAGACATGGCCTCGGAACACGGAAGACCGAAAGGTCGAACATGAGTCGTATAGAAGATACGATCAACATGAAGATGTTCACCGTTGATGACTAGTCCGTCTCACGTGATGATCGGACACGGCCAAGTCGATTCGGATCATGTATCACTTAGATGACTAGAGAGATGTCTATCTGAGTGGGAGTTCATTAGATGAACTTCATTGTCATGAACAATAGTCTAAGTTGTCTTCGCAAATTATGTTGTAGACCAATAACTGCGTTGTAGCTCCCTGTTTAATACGATCCTAGAGAAAGACTAAGTTGAAAGATATTGTAAGCAATGATGCGGACTGGGTCCGTAGTCCGAGGAGTGTCCTCACAGCTGCACAGAAAGCTTACGTCTTTGATGCACCGCTCGATGTGCAAACCCCTACAACATTGTCTGTGGATGTTGTGAACACCTGAGAGACACGTCCTGATGACTACTTGATAGTTTAGTGCACCATACTTTACGGCTTAGAATCGGGATTCCAATGACGTTTTGAACGCCATAGAACATATGAGATGTTCTAAGAGCTGAAATTGGGATTTCAGGCTCATGCCCGTGTTGAGAGGTATGAGACCTCTGACAAGTTCTTTTGCCAAAAAGATGGAGGAGAATGGCTCAACTAGTGAGCATGTGCTCAGAATGTCTGGGTGCTAAAATCACTTGAACCAAGTGGGAGTTAATCTTCCAGGTGAGATAGTGGTTGACATAATTCTCTGGACACTATCACCAAGCTACTAGAACTTCGTGATGAACTATGACATGCAAAGGATGGAGATGATCCCGGAGCTATTAGCGGTTCTTAAGACCGCGAAAGTAGAAATCAAGAAGGAGCATCAAGTGTTGATGGTTTAACAAGATCACTCGTTTCAAAAAGGGGCAAGGGCTAGAAGGGAAACTTCATGAATGGCAAACCAGTTGTCGCTCTAATGAAGGAACCCAATGGTTGAACCCAAACCTCGAGACTAAGTGCTTCTATTGTAAGGGGAACGGTCACATGGTAGCGGAACTACCCCAAATACATGGTAGATAAGAATAGCTGGAAACTTCAACAAAGTATATTTGATATATGTATTATTGATGTGTACCTCACTAGTACTCCTTGTAGCACCTGGGTATTGGATACCGGTTCAGTTGCTATTATTAGTGACTTGAAGCAAAAGCTACGGACTGAACGGAGACTAGCTAAGGGCGAGGTGACGATGTGTTGGAAGTGTTTCCAAGGATGATAAGATCACCATCGCACGCTCCCTCTATTTTCGGGATTAGTGTTGAACCTAGATAAATGTTATCAGGTGTCTACGTTGAGCATGAATATGATTAGATCATGTTCATTGCAATATGGTTATTCATTTAAGTTAGAGAATAATGGTTATTCTGTTTACATGAATAATACCTTTATGGTCATGCACCCAATGGTTTATTGAATCTCGATTATAGCAATACACATGATGATAATATTAATGCCAAAAGATGTAGAGTTAATAATGATAGTACCACTTTCTTGTGGCACTGCCGCTTAGGTCATTTTGGCATAAAATGCATGAAGAAACTCCATGCTGATGGACGTTTGGAGTCACTTGATTTTGAATCACTTGACACATGTGAGCCATGCCTCATGGGCAGGATGACTAAGACCCCGTTTTCAGGTACAATGAAACGGGCAAGTGACTTGTTGGAAATCATACATGCTGATGTGTGTGATCCAATGAGAATTAAGGCGTGTGGTGGATATCATTATTTTCTCATCTTCACTGACGATTTGAGTAGATATGGGTATATTTACTTAATGAAGCAAAAGTCTGAAACGTTTGAAAAGTTCGAGCAATTTCAGAGTGAAGTTAAGAATCGTCATAACAAGAAGATCATGTTCCTACGATCTGATCAAGGGAAGATTTTCTGAGTTGTGAGTTTGGCAATCACTTAAGACATTGTGGAATTGTTTTGCTGTTGAAGCCACCTAGAACACCACAGCGTAATGGTGTGTCTGGACGTCATAATCGAACCTTATGAGATATGGTACGATCTATGATGTCTCTTACCGATCTACCGCTATTATTTTGAGGTTATGCATTAGAGACAGCTGCATTCACTTTAGATAGGGCACCATCTAAGTCCGTTGAGACGACGTCGTATGGTTTGGCAAGAAACCGTAGTTGTCGTTTCTCAATGTTTGGGGCTGCGAGGCTTATGGCTTCAGCCGGGAAAAGCTCGAACCCAAAGCGGACAAATACATCTTCATGGGATACCCACTGGTAACGGTTGGGTATACCTTCTATCTCAGATCCAAGGACAAAAATGTTTGTCACTAAGAACGGGTCCTTTCTCGAGAAAGAGTTTCTCTCGAAAGAATTGAGTGGGAGGAAGATAGAACTTGATAAGGTTTTCGAACCCTCACTTCAACCGGAGAGTAGTGCAACACAGAAAGATGTTTCTGTGGAACCTACGACTGTTGAAGAGGAAACTAATGATAGTGATCATGAAGTTTCGGATCAAGTTGCTATCAAACCTCGTAGGTCGACAAGGATAAGTACTACTCCTGAGTGGTACGGTGATCCTGTCTTAAATGTCATGTTGTTGGACAACAATGAACCTACGAACTATGGAGAAGCGATGGTGGGTCCATATTCCGACAAATGGTTAGAAACCGATAAATCCAAGATAGGATCCATGTATCAAAACAAAGTATGGACTTTGGTGGACTTGCCCTATGATCGGCAAGCCATTGAGACAAATGGATCTTTAAGACTAAGACGGACGTGGACGGTAATGTCACCGTCTATGAAGCTCGACTTGTGGCGAAGAGTTTTCCACAAGTTCAAGGAGTTGACTACGATGAGATTTTCTCACCCGTAGCGGTGTTTAAGTCCGTCGGAATCATGTTAGCATTAGCTGCATTTATGAAATCTGGCAGATGGATGACAAAACAAGTTTCCTTACCAGTTTTCTTAAAGAAAGGTTGTATGTGATACAATCAGAAAGGTTTTGTCGATCCTAAGGATGCTAAAAGGTATGCTAGCTCCAGCGATCCTTCCATGGACTAGAGCAAGCATCTCGGAGTCGGAATATACACTTTGATGGAGTGATCAAAGTTTTTGGGTATACAAAGTTTGTTAGAAACTTGTATTTGCAATAAAGTGAGTGGGAGCACTACAACATTTCTGATAAGTATATGTGAATGACATATGGTTGATCCGAAATGATGTTGAATTTCTGGAAAGCGTAAAGGGTTGTTTGAAAGGAGTTTTTCAAAGGAAGACCTGGATAAAGCTGCTTACATATTGGGCATCAAGATCTATAGAGATAGATCAAGACGTCTGATGATACTTTCAAAAGGAACACACACCTTTGACATGATTTTGAAGGAGTTCAAAATAGGTCAGTTAAAGAAGGAATTCTTACCTGAGTTATAAGGTGTGAAGTTGAGTAAGACTCAAAACTTGACCACGGCAGAAGGAAGAGGAAGGATGAAGGTCGTCCCCTATGCTTTTGTCATAGGCTCTATACGGTATGCCATGATGAGTACCGCACTTGATGTGTGCCTTGCCACATGTCTGGCAAGAGGGTACAAAGGTGATCCAGGAGTGGATCACTAGATAGTGGTCAAAAATTATCCTTGGAGGAATAAGGAAATGTTTCTCGGTTATGGAGGTGATAAAGAGTTCGACGTAAAGAGTTACGTCGATGCAAGCTTAACACCTATCTGGATAACTTTGAGTAGAGATACCGGATACGTATAATGGAGCAACAGTTTGGAATAGCTCCAAGTGGAACGTGGTAGCAGCATCTACGATATGACATAAAGTTTTGCAAAGTACATAGCGATCTGAATGTTGCAGACCCATTGACTACAACCTCTCTCACAAGCATAACATGATCAAACCCAGAACTCATTGAGTGTTAATCACATATTGATGTGAACTAGATTAATGACTCTAGTGAACTCTTTGGATGTTAGTCACATGGCGATGTGACCTATGAGTGTTAATCACATGGCGATGTGAACTAGATTATTGACTCTAGTGCAAGTGGGAGACTGTTGGAAATATGCCCTAGAGGAAATAATAAATTGGTTATTATTATATTTCCTTGTTCATGATAATTGTTTATTATCCATGCTAGAATTGTATTGATAGGAAACTCAGATACATGTGTGGATACATAGACAAACACCATGTCCCTAGTAAGCCTCTAGATGACTAGCTCGTTGATCAATAGATGGTTACGGTTTCCTGACCATGGACATTGGATGTCGTTGATAACGGGATCACATCATTAGGAGAATGATGTGATGGACAAGACCCAATCCTAAGCCTAGCACAGATCGTGTAGTTCGTATGCTAAAGCTTTTCTATATGTCAAGTATCTTTTCCTTAGACCATGAGATTGTGCAATTCCCGGATACCGTAGGAATGCTTTGGGTGTACCAAACGTCACAACGTAACTGGGTGGCTATAAAGGTGCACTACAGGTATCTCCGAAAGTGTCTGTTGGGTTGGCACGAATCGAGACTGGAATTTGTCACTCCGTATGACGGAGAGGTATCTCTGGGCCCACTCGGTAGGACATCATCATAATGTGCACAATATGTGATCAAGGAGTTGATCACGGGATGATGTGTTACGGAACGAGTAAAGAGACTTGCCGGTAACGAGATTGAGCAAGGTATCGGTATACCGACGATCGAATCTCGGGCAAGTGCTATACCGATAGACAAAGGGAATCGTATACGGGATTGATTGAATCCTTGACATCGTGGTTCATCCGATGAGATCATCGTGGAACATGTGGGAGCCAACATGGGTATCCAGATCCCGCTGTTGGTTATTGACCGGAGAGTCGTCTCGGTCATGTCTGCGTGTCTCCCGAACCCGTAGGGTCTACACACTTAAGGTTCGGTGACGCTAGGGTTGTAGAGATATAAGTATGCGGAAACCCGAAAGTTGTTCGGAGTCCCGGATGAGATCCCGGACGTCACGAGGAGTTCCGGAATGGTCCGGAGGTAAAGATTTATATATAGGAAGTCCTATTTTGGCCACCGGAAAATTTTCGGGATTTTTCGGTATTGTACCGGGAAGGTTCTAGAAGGTTCCGAAGTGGGGCCCATCTGCATGGGGGGACCCACATGAACGTGGGTAGTGGGGGCAGGGCCCCACACCCCTGGTCAAGGCGCACCAAGATCCCCCCTTAGAAGGAATAAGATCATATCCCGAAGGGATAAGATCAAGATCCCTAAAAAGGGGGGATAACAATCGGTGGGGAAAGGAAATGATGGGATTTCTTTCCCCCACCTTTGCCAACGCCCCAATGGACTTGGAGGGCAAGAAACCAGCCCCCTCCACCCCTATATATAGTGGGGAGGCGCATGGGAGCAGCACCCCAAGCCCTGGCGCCTCCCTCTCCCTCCCGTGACACATCTCCCTCCTCCCGCAGCGCTTGGCGAAGCCCTGCTGGAATCCCGCTACTTCCACCACCACGCCGTCGTGCTGCTGGATCTCAATCAACCTCTCCTCCCCCCTTGCTGGATCAAGAAGGAGGAGACGTCCCCGCTCCGTACGTGTGTTGAACACGGAGGTGCCGTCCGTTCGGCGCTAGGATCATCGGTGATTTGGATCACGACGAGTACGACTCCATCATCCCCGTTCTCTTGAACGCTTCCGCTCGCAATCTACAAGGGTATGTAGATGCACTCACTCTCCTTTATGCTCGTTGCTAGATTACTCCATAGATAGATCTTGGTGACGCGTAGGAAAATTTTTGATTTTCTGCTACGATCCCCAACAGCGCAGTACAAGAGAGGCTAGCAATGGTGGAAGGGTGAGAGTGCGTATAATCCATGGACTCAACATTAGTCATAAAGAACACACATACTTATTGCAAAAATCTACAAGTCATCAAAACAAATTACTACACGCATGCTCCTAGGGGAAGGGTTGGTAGGAGTAAACCATCGTGCGATCCCGACCTCCACACAAAGGATACACCCAATGAAATACCTCATGCTTCAAATTTGTCACACAATGGTTACCATACGTGCATGCTATGGGACTTGCAAACCTCAACACAAGTATCTCTCAAATTCACAACTACTCTACTAGCATGACTCTAATATCACCATCCTCATATCTCAAAACAATCATCAAGTATCAAACTTCTCATAATATTCAATGCACCTTTATGAAAGTTTTTACTACGCCCGTCTTGGATGCCTATCATATTAGGACTAGTTTTATAACCCAAGCACATTACCATGCTGTTCTAATAGACTCTCAAAATAATATAAGCAAAGCATGAGAGATCAATAATTTCTACAAAATAAGACCACCACCGTGCTCTAAAAGATATAAGTGAAGCACTAGAGCAAAACTATCTAGCTCAAAAGATATAAGTGAAACACATAGAGTATTCTAATAAATTCTGATTCATGTGTATCTCTCTCAAAAGGTGTGTCCAGAAAGGATGATTGTGATAAACTAAAAAGCAAATACTCAAATCATACATAACGCTCCAAGCAAAACACATATCATGTGGTGAATAAAAATATAGTCTCAAGTAAAGTTACCAATAGATGAATTCACATATCATGGGCATCCCCAAGCTTAGGCTTTCTGGTTGTCCTTGAATTTTACCTTGGGGTGCCTTGGGCATCCCCAAGCTTAGGCTCTAGCCACTCTTTGTTCCATAGTCCATCAAATCCTTACTCAAAACTTGAAAACTTCACGACACAAAACTTAGCCAAAAATCTTTTGAGCTCCGCTAGTATAAGAAAACAAACCACCACTCAAAGGTACTGTAATGAACTCATTCTTTGTTTATAATGGTGTTAAACCTACTGTATTCCAACTTCTCTATGATTCATACCCCCTGATACTATTCATATATTCATCATCAAAATAAGCAAACAACACACAAAAAACATAATCTGTCAAAAACAGAACAGTCCGTAGCAATCTGTAACTTTCGAATACTTCTGTAACTCTAAAAATATTGAAATAAATTGGTGGAAATGAGAGATTTTTCTATTAATCATCTGCAAAAAGAATCAACTAAGAAGCACTCTCCAGTAAAAAATGGTAGCTAATCTCGTGAGCGCTAAAGTTTCTGATTTTTACAGCATGATCGCATAAACTTCACACAAGTCTTCCCAAAGATTCTACTTGGCACAAACACTAATTAAAACACAAAACCACATCTAAAACAGAAGCTAGATGCAATATTTATTCCTAAACAGAAGCAAAATCAAAGAAAATAAAATTGGGTTGCCTCACAACAAGCGCTATCATTTATCGCCCCTAGCTAGGCACGATACAAGAATAGATCTAGGTATTGCCATCTTTGGTAGGCAATCCATAAGTGGCTCTCATAATAGATTCATAAGGTAATTTGATTTTCTTTCTAGGAAAGTGTTCCATGCCTTTCCTTAACGGAAATTGGAATCTAATATTTCCTTCTTCATATCAATAATTTCACCAATCGTTCTAAGAAAAGGTCTACGAAGAATAATAGGACAAGTAGGATTGCAATCTATATCAAGACCGATGAAATCTACGGGCACATAATTCCTATTTGCAACAATAAGAACATCATTAATCCTTCCCATAGGTTTCTTAATAGTGTAATCCGCAAGATGCAAGTTTATAGAGCAATCATCAAGTGCACGAAAACCTAACATATTACCCAAAGCTTTTGGAATTGTGGAAACACTTGCACCCAAATCACACAAACCAAAGTATTCATGATCTTTAATCTTAATTTTAATAGTAGGTTCCCACTCATCATAAAGCTTTCTTGGGATAGAAACTTCTAATAAAGTTTTTTCCTCATAAGATTGCATTAAAGCATCAACTATGTGTTTTGTAAAAGCTTTATTTTGACTATAAGCATGCAGATAATTTAGCACGGATTGCAAGAAGGAAATACAATCTATTAAAGAGCAATTATCATAATTAAATCCCTTGAAATCCAAGATAGTGGGTTCATTGCTATGTAAAGTTTTGACCTCTTCAATCCCACCTTTAACAATTTTAGCATCAAGATCTAAAAACTTAGAATCATTGGGACGCCTTTTAACTAAAGTAGACTCATCTCCAGTCCCATCTTTATCAAGATTCATACTAGAAAACAAGGATTTAATAGGAGACACATAAATCACTTTCAGATCTTCATCTTTATTGTCATGATAACTAGAAGAACACGCTTACATAAAACAATCTCTTTTAGCAGGCATCCTAGCGGTTCTTTCTTTGCATTCATCAATGGAAATTTTCATGGCTTTGACAGACTCATTGTCTGGACCCCGATCCTAAGTCACACAGGTCTAGCATGTAACACATCATATCACTTTGCAGCCTCACGCACGGTATCCCCACGGGTGCCACCTTACCTGGCCCGGGACCGTTTGCGCATTTTTGCACACGTATATGATAGTCTCGCTAGCATCCATATGACAGAGAACCCGGGCCGACATGACTACCTAGTTATAAACCAAAAGTGGCGCTAAATTACAGAGACATGCATACAAGACCCAACAACGAACGTGTCGGTCATCAACGTATGAACCCAAGTGTCGGGGAAACTGATCGCCCACGAACACCTATGGGACCGGAGCCCCTTTTCGGTACGGCAAGGGGGCGGAGGATGTACAAAGAGCAGATCGAGGCGAACACGCGAGCAGTTTACCCAGGTTCGGGCCGCACGGGGGCATAAAACCCTACTCCTGCCTTGGTTTGTATTGCCTTCTTGGCTCGGGAGCGAGAAGAGCTATAGTGCTGATCGCTAGGACCGAGCGTGAGAATGATCGATGATCGGAACCCCTTCTACGTTGCGCATGGGCCTCCTTTTATAGGTCAAAGGGGTCACCGACAGGTGGCAACGCAGTCAAGGGTAAAAATGTAAAATGGGTGGTAGTTGGAACAGTGTATGCATAGTGCTCTATACCTAACTCTGACGGCAGGGGACAAGGGCATTGAATGCCCGTCGCCGTCGCTCCAAACAGTGCAAAAAGCGTTCGTCAAGGCGCCACCGTCCGCCACGACGGTGGCCTTGTCATCGCAGCTTGCCACCGTGTACCCCAGGCTGCACAGCCTTCCGCCACATGTGCCTGGAAAGGTCCCAGGGCGACGCGTGGGCGGATGAGCTGGAGTGCGGGTACTTAGTGGAAGTTTGCTGCGGCAAGCGCCTTGCCGCGGCTGCTATCTTGTCGCGCCCGGAAGCTTGCCGCTCTCCGGGCCTTGCCGGGACGCGTGGCGCGTCGCGGCAAGTCTCTTGAGGTGCCATATTTGGGCCTTCCCGACAAGCTCCTCTTGCCAGGGTCCTGTACCAAAGAAGTGGTCTTGAGCCTTGAGTGGCCTTCCCGGCAAGCTCTTCTTGCCGGGGCCTTGTTTCTTTAACTTGAATACTTTGTTCTTGAATGGTTCCAAAGGAACTACAGTGGGCCTTGGCGGTCGCGCGGCAAGCCCTGCCTCGGGACACTGCAACTGCCCGTGCACAAGTTCGGGATACTAAGGTACCCCTACTTTAGTACACCGACAGGAGCCCCCGGGCCTGGGCCATACACGGTGCCGAGCGCTGTTGGGCCAAGCCCAAAACAGTGCACGGGCACGCGCGGCCCGCAGCGCGCCGTATCCTACTCCGTATCCACCGAGCCCCTCCCTAACGGCACGCGTCGATTGCGGCGTCGTGGGAGAGATCGTGGCCTGTTTCTTTAATGGGGAAAATGCGGAACGTCCCCCTCTCCCCCCTTAAAAGCAGGGGGAACAGGGGCAGTTCCTTCCATTCGCCCGTTGCTTCTTCCTCCTCCAGAAACCCCCGCCGCTCCCCTTCTCCCCGAAGGTCGAAAGAGAGCAGCGCTCTGCCCCCCCTCCGCCGCCGCCAGCATCACCAGCGCCGTTGACTTCCCCCACCGTCCCTGCCATGGCCCCGAAGGGCGAGAAGGCGAAGGCCGCGAAGTCCTCCAAGGCGCTGAAGCTAGTAGCAATGCGGAAGAAGATGGCGGTCTTCCCGCCGAGGCTCAGTGCGGAGGAGCTGAAAGACAGCTTCTACCTCTTCTGGTCGAGGGAGACAAAGGCGCATCCGTGCACCAAGGTACTCCCCGCCGTGGCCTGCGAGATGTTCCCGGGCAGCTATGCCTTTTTTGCTCTGTTCTTCTACTGCGGGCTCTGCCCGCCCTTCTCGGAGTTCTTCTGTGATATCATGAATACCTACGGGTTTCATCTCCTTGACTTCACCCCAAACGCCGTCTTGACCATGGCCATTTTCGCACATCTGTGCGAGAATTTCGTCGGAGTTTACCCCAATGTAGCTCTCTTCCGCCATTATTTCATTCCTCGAGTCGAGTCAGGGTCTCCTCTGTCCGGCGGAATTTCTTGGATCTTTAGGCTCCATAAGAAAGAGGCTTACTTGACGGGGGAGCTCCGCGGCAAGTGGGATGAGTGGAGAGCCAACTGGTGTTGGATTATGGAGGACGACCCGCAGCAGTTCACTTCCCGGCGCCAAGTCGCAGTAGTGCGCGACAATGACTGGAGTGACCTGGCCCCCGAGGACGACAAGCTGAAGATAGCCACCACTCGGATCCTCCGCCTCCGGCAAGCCAGGCTCACTATAGGTGCCGTCGGGGCAGACTTCCTCCGCCGCCGCATAGCTCCCTTGCAGGAGAGGAAAAGGGCCGCTTGGGAGTTCAGGAACGCGGCAGACAACATGAGTTGCGCCCGGGCCTTAATTACAACTTCACTGTCATAGAGCTCAATGCAATGCTTCAAGCATGTTCAAGTACGACTCCGCCCATCCAGAGTGGTTTGCGCTGCCGCCGGGCGTAGTCCCATTGTGCAATAGCTCTGCGCTCAGCGCCATCCGCGCGGCGATGCCATTGTGTGATTCCCACGGGATCAACCCCACTTGGCGGGAACCTTCCGAAGAAACTGTGCAGACGTTCTTTGACAACCTGGTGGAGTCGCCAGTCAACGCCGACGAGAAGCGGGGACTCACCCGCGACACCACCGACGAGGAGATGGCATATATTGCCACCAGGTTGGAAGAGGCAGCTGCAGCCAGGGCCGCGGGTGAGTTCGTGTATACTGTGGAAGAGGCGGAGGCAACGGAGGTGACAAGCCTCGCCGAGGAGGAAGAGCTTCGCAAAGCGGGAAGCTTGCCGGGCGACTTGCCGGGACAAGCGAGCCCACTGAGCAAGGCGCCGAGTCAAGCGGGCCCGCCGAGCAGGGCGTCGGGTCAAGCGACCAGGAGGGCGTCGGGTCAAGTGACCCTGCCGAGGACTCGGGTGGCTCGCTGGGCCTCGACTCCTCTTCTTCGTCATCGGGTAGCTCACCGCCACCAGCGAGCCCTCCAGCTGCGCCGAGAAGGCGCCTTCGCAAGGACGTAGACGCGACGGGGCAGCAGGCGAGCCAGCAGCCGCAGCGCAGCCCGACGCGCGCCGCCCTGACGGGCAAGGCCGCCAAGGGAGCGCCCCGTGCCTCAGCGGCAACAGGAGGGGATCTTCCCGGACTGGCGCCCCGGCGCCCGCCGCCCCTCGCGCTTCAGCGGCAACCGGAGCGGGGTCTTCTCAGACCATCGCCCCGGCCCCCGCCAAGCGGCCAAGGGAGCCCACTCCCGCAGCCCCCCGCACCGGGACACGCGCGCCGGACTTTGATTTTTCGGCGCTCAACTCTGGCGACGAGGAGGAAGAAGAGTAAGTCTTCGCGATTCTTGTTTCTCTCTGGCTTTCTGTTGATTCTTGCCTTGTATTTCCTTTGCCTGATTCTGATCTTGTCTTTCTTCCAGGACTCTGGCCCAGAGGGCGGCGAAGAGGGCCAAAGTCCCAGTAATCGTCATTGAGGACGAGCCCGCCGCCGCAGCAGGGGGTGCACCTGCGACAAGCTTGCCGGACCCGGCAGCTGTTCCCCGGAGCAGCCCCCAGCGTAAGTCTTCTGTCCACTCTCCGCTCATCGGGTGCGCGTGGGCCTTCTATCCTTGTTAATGTTCTGTTTGTTGATTTGTGCAGAAGCAGAGCAGCAGCATCAGGAGCGTCAGGAGATCGCCCCCGACGAGCCGCACGCCTCGACCTCACCGCCAAGGAGAAGCTCCTCGGCGAGGGAGAATACTCCGCCAAGGGCGAGCACTCCGCCAAGGGCGAGTACTCCGCCAAGGGCGAGCACTCCGCCAAGGGATGGCGCTACTGGTCCTCCACCGGCTGGAGTTACCTCTACGCCGCCGAGGGAGAGCTCCCCGGCAAGGAACTCCGCCGAAGAGGAGGCCTGCGCAGGTAAACCCTTGGACTTTTCTCCTTGTGGTTTTCCTCTTTTTGGATATTTGCTTGACTATTTTTCTTTCTTCTTCTTTTTCTTTCTTCAGATCCGCCCGCCGCAGAGTCAATGGAGACGGAGGCCGCCACCGAGGAGGACGCGCGCGGCAACACCGGCGACGCCGCAGCTACTGAAGGGGTGGCCGGTAATGACGAGCCTGCCACCGACGAGACCGCCAAGGCTGCTGGCGCGGCAGCTGAGGGGGAATCCGGCAGCCGCACTGACGGCCCTGAGGCTGCAGGAGCGTCAGACGCTGCGCCAGCTGCCGACCCCTCTGCTGCCGCGGCTGAGCCCGACGCCTATCTGGAGGCCGGCAACGGAGTCTTCATCCAGCTCCCGTGGGCGTCCATGTCGAGGGCGCCTGCGGAGGGAGAGGTCTTCGATGGGGAGGTTCTTGCCTCCGCCAGATTAAAGTTTGTCGACGCGCCAAGCAGCAACAGCGAGCCCGAGGAGGAGCGGCTTCTATCCCTGTACTGCGCTAGGCAGGCCAAGTTGGAGTCCCGAGAGGCTCTGGCCGCCAAGGCGGGCACTGACTTGGAGAAGCGCGCTGAAGAGCTCCGGGCCAGCAACCAAGCATCTCTCCGATCCTTGGCGGAGGAGCGAGAGTAGCTTGCTGAGGCGCATCAGGCCTTCATTCTGGAGAAGGCTGAAGCAGAGGAGCAGCAACGGCTCGCCGCCAAGGAGTTGTCCCGGCGAGAGGGTGAACTGACGCAGCGGAAGGTCGACCTCGACAGCCACGAGGATGAGCTTGCCGCGCGCGAACAGTCTCTTGGCGGAGCTCTGCAGGAAGCGAAGGACGCCGCTGCAGCTGCTGAGACCGCCAAGAAGGACTTGGAGGCGAGGGTGGTGCAACTGGAGGTCAACTTGAAGACGAGCGAAGAGAAGGTTGCCGCCCTTGCGCTTGAGAGGGAGAAGGACGCCCACAGCCACTATGAGCTGCAGGTCCGCCTCTCCGACAAGGGCAAGGAGCTCGCCGTCGCCAAGGACTCCATCGCCGATCTGGAGTTGAAGTTGTCCACCCTCACCACGACGCTTGACGGCGCCAGAAAGCGGGAGACGGACCTGAAGGAGGAGCTCAGGGCCGAGAGGGCACTGTTGGACAGCGTCGCTCTCTCCCAAAACAACTTCAGGCTGACGGTGGAGCACTGGACCGAGGGCCTCGTCGCCGCCGCTACCGACGTCGACAAGGAGCTTGCGGAGCTGGGGGCGGAGCACCTCGGGTACTCCACCGACGAGAATCTCCCCCATAGCGCCAAGTTGAGCTTGTTCTTCAGGGGGGTGGCGCCGGCCCTCCAGCAGCTCCGGGAAAGGATCCCAAAGCAGCTGGCGGACGAGTCGCGCAGGCTCTGCGCGGGGGCCCTCGAGAAGGTGTTGATGAAGATAGTGCACCGCAACCCAGGCCTCAACCTCACCAACGTCCTCAAGACCTTGCCGCCGGACGTTGACTAGGAGGCGCTCAAGGCCCTTGTCGCGCCTATTGTGAACAAGGTGGGCGGCATCAAGAGGGTCGCGGGCGACCGCGCGGATTAGTCTTGTTTACTTTCTCCTTTTCTTGTTGCTGCTAACTACGTTATGAACAATAGTCTATTAGTACTGCGACAAGTTGCTTTGTAATATAACTTTATTTTGGGTAGTTAATACAACGTTATTCCCTTTACTTGACTTCTTCGCTTTGTATGCTTTTACCCTATGCTTTTAGGGAACTTGCCGGCGTAGGGACCCTTGCCGCGAGCGCTGAGTGCGGAACTTCAGCAGCCTGCTGGCAATGCCGTTGCCGACAAGAAACCTTGTCGCAGCTAGTCGCAGCACACTTCAGCTGTTGAGCGAACTCGAAAACGAAGTAAGGGCGCGACACTTGTTGCAGCACACTTAAGCCATTGAGCGTGCTCGAAACAAAGTAAGGGCATGGCTAGCCACGAGTTGGTTCCTCCGCGCACAGGTTTTCCATACAAAGTGCGGTCGTTCAAGGAAACTCAAAAATTTAAAAATTTGATTGCTCAAACTTTGGCAACTTAGCTTTTGTGCCGTTTGCTTCCCGGCAAGGCAAGGCTTTCTTGAACGGCACTCGGTCCATACCACTATCTCCTCCCCCCGGCAAACTTGTGCATGAGGAAAACTTCTTCTGCTTGAGAGAAAAGAAAGGGGAGAAAACAGAGATATGGAGCCTTGCGGCTCGTTATTGCTTACCGGGGATAGGTGCTGCACAAAGTGTCAAATAGTATATGCAAGAAAGTAAAAAGGGCATGAATTGACAAGTTGTGCGATGCACATAAGCTTTACTGATGCACAGGGTCTGCGCCCGGCTTTGTACAAAGGATTACATGCAACAACGGCAAGACTTGTACAAAATGTGGTTGCCGGAGCGGATCACGGCAACCGCGCCTTATGGGTAAAACTTGCGAAGATGCTCAATGTTCCAGGAGTTGCTCACCGGTAAGCCTTCTTCGGTCTCAAGGCGGATAGCGCCGGGCCTTGTGACTTGTTTCACCCGATAAGGGCCTTCCCACTTCGGCGTCAACTTGTTGGAATTCTTGGCGGACTGAATGCGCCGAAGAACAAGGTCGCCTTCCTCGAGACTTCTGGCTTTAACCTTGCGGCTATGATAGCGGCGCAAGGCTTGCTGGTATTGAGCAGCTCGTACAGTAGCCTGATGATGGTCCTCCTCAAGGAGCAGTGAGTCATCTTGCCGCAGCTGCTCTTGCTCGAGCTCATCGTAAGCGAGCACTCGAGGCGACCCGTATACGAGTTCCGTGGGGAGAACTGCCTCTGCACCATAGACAAGAGCAAAAGGTGTCTGTCCAGTGGCTCGATTTGGCATCGTTCTGATCGACCAAAGAGCCGCTGGTAATTCCTCGATCCAGTTTCTTCCGCACTTGTGCAGCCTGTCGAAAGTTCTCGTCTTGAGTCCGTGCAGCACTTCAGTGTTTGCCCTCTCCGCTTGACCGTTGCTCCTCGAGTGAGCAACAGAAGCGAAGCAGACCTTGGCGCCAAGGTCTTGGACGTACTGCATGAAGGTGCGACTTGTGAATTGCGTGCCGTTGTCGGTGATGATCCTGTTAGGGATCCCGAAACGGCAAACAATCAACCTAAAGAACTTGACTGCTGACTGTGCGGTCACCTTTCTCACTGGTTCCACTTCCGGCCACTTTGTGAACTTGTCGATGGCGACGTACAAGTACTCAAAGCCCCCGTCTGCGCGGGGAAAGGGGCCGAGGATATGGAGCCCCCAGACCGAGAATGGCCAGGACAAAGGGATCGTCTGGAGAGCTTGAGCTGGTTGATGTATCTGCTTGGAATGGAACTGGCATGCTTCACACTTGGTTACTTGCGCAGTTGCATCCTGGAGGGCTTCTGGCCAAAAGAAACCTTGCCGGAATGCTTTTCCGGCAAGTGCTCTGGCGCCAATGTGGTGGCCACATATGCCTCCGTGTATCTCTGCCAACAGCTTTTGTCCATCTTCCCGAGAAATGCATTTCAATTTCACACCGTTGAGTCTTCTTCTGTACAGTTCATTGCCGACAAACTGATACATACTTGACTGCCGGGTTATTATTTCTGCTTCTTCTGGCTCTTCGAGAAGTTCTCCTGTTTGAAGGAAATGGACAATCTGCTGCGCCCATGCCGGAGCCTGCGGCTCGACAACAAGGACTAAAGGCATCTGTGCTGCTGCGGGAACGTCAGCTTCTACGGCAAGAACCTGCGGTTTAGCCGGAGCTTGGCGATCCCCGGCAAGCTTGCCGGAGCAAAACTTGTCGGGAGCGTCTGCTTCAACTGTACAAACCCTAGGGCTTGCAGGAGCAGACTGCTCCTCAGCAATCTTGTTGTTGATCTTGGGGACTTTGTTGGCGGCGGCTTCGGGAAGTTCTGCCGGCAAGTAGTCACCAGAAACCAACTTTCTCTTCTTACTTTGTCCGGTCGATGGTGTTACGGATGGTTGAGTTAGCTTGAGCACAAAGAACCCTGGTTCCACAGGTAGCTTTAGTGCAGCACACTTTGACAGGCCGTCTGCTATGTCATTCTGAGCTCTTGGAACGTGCTCCATCTGCAAGCTTTCAAAGTGCTCTTCAAGCTTTCTCACTTCGTCGACGTAAGCTTCCATCAACGGGCTCTGGTAGCTCTTGTTCACTTGGCGGACGACCAACTGTGAATCACCCCGTACAATCAGCTTCTTGATCCCAAGTTCCGCTGCGATTCTGAGGCCGGCAAGCAAACCTTCATATTCCGCAGTATTGTTCGTTGCTTGCTCCTTGGGAAAGTGCATTTGGACGACGTACTTGAGGTGCTCCCCGGTGGGCGCGACAAGCAACACGCCGGCACCGGCGCCTTGCAGCGAGAAGGCACCGTCGAAGTACATTATCCATTCCTTGCTTGCTTCTTTGGCGGGGATGCTTGTCTCTAGAATCTCATCGTCTGGCGTTGGCGTCCACTCTACTATGAACTCTGCCAATGCTCTGCTCTGAATAGTTGAAGTGCTTTCAAACTTGAGGCCAAAGCTTGACAGCTCTAGTGCCCACTCGACAATCCTGCCTGTCGCTTCTGGATTTTGCAGTATCCTCTTCAGCGGAAAGCGAGTGACCACTGTTATCTCGTGTGCTTGGAAGTAGTGGCGCAGCTTTCTCGAGGCCATGAGAAGGCCGAAAAGCAGCTTCTGCACCCTAGAGTATCTTGACCCAGCCCCCTGCAAGAGGGAGCTGACAAAATAAACTGGGCGCTGCACCATCTTCTTCCGCGCTTCCTCTTGCATCTGCGCAGTTCCATCCTTGTCGGGACCAGAGCTTGTCGGAGAAGCCCCCTGCTTGTCGCTGGATGTGCTTGCCGGGGCTGTTGGCTCATCATCTGCCTCCCTTTCCGCTACTAACGCAGCACTAACCACTTGATTGGTTGCTGCTAAGTATAGAAGCAACTTCTCTTGCGGCTTAGGTGCGACAAGTATTGGAGTGGTGGACAGGTACCTCTTCAAGTCTTGCAGCGCTGCCTCCGCTTCCGGAGTCCATTTCATTGGACCTGCCTTTTTCAAAATTTTGAAAAACGGCAGGGCGTGTTCTGCTGACTTAGAGATGAATCTGCTGAGAGCAGCCACGCAGCCGGCAAGCCTTCGTACATCATTGACGCGCTTCGGTGCTTCGATCTGCTCGATGGCTTTAATCTTTTCAGGATTGGCTTCAATCCCTCTCTGGGATACAAAGAACCCGAGAAGCTTGCCGGAGGGAACTCCAAACACGCACTTCTCGGGGTTGAGCTTGAGTTGGATCTTGCGCAGGTTCGCAAAGGTTTCATCTAGATCTTGAATCAGAGTAGCCCTGTCCTTGCTCTTGACCACTATATCATCCATGTAAGCTTCTACATTTATGTGTATTTGTGGCTCAAAAGCTGTATGGACTACCCTTGCAAAAGTCGAACCAGCATTCTTCAATCCAAAGGGCATGCGTATAAAGCAATAAGTGCCACATGGAGTGATGAATGCGGTCTTCTCCTCATCTTCCTCAGCCATAAATATCTGGTGGTACCCTGAATATGCATCAAGAAACGAAAGCAACTCACATCCAGCCGTGGAGTCAATGATCTGTTCAATGCGCGGCAAGGGGAATGGATCTTTGGGACAAGCTTTATTCACATCGGTGAAGTCAATACAAAGCCTCCACTTTCCGTTCGCTTTGCGCACGACAACAGGGTTGGCCAACCACGTGGGATGGAGTACACCTCTGACAAGGCCTGCCGCTTCCAGCTTCTTAATTTCTTCTGCTATGAACTCTTGGCACTCCACTGCTTGTTTTCTAACTTTCTGCTTGACGGGTCGCGCGTGAGGACAAATGGCAAGCTTGTGCTCAATTACTTTCCTGGGAACACCGGGGATGTCAGACGGTTGCCATGCAAACACATCGACATTCGCCCGCAGGAAAGCAACGAGCGCGCTTTCCTATTTAGGATCGAGCGTGGCACTGATGGTGAAAGTACAACCAGTGCCGTCCTCCTTGGCGGACACCTTCTTGGTTGCGGGTGGAGCTGCCATCGCCTTCTTGCACTTGCCGGTGGAGCTCGATGGTGCGTCCTCGACGGCAGCGCAGCACTCCAAAGAGGTGCATTTGCCGGAGTGGGCCCTAGAGCTCTTGCCGGACTTGGTCTTGTTCTTCCCCCCGGGAGCTTCAGCGGCAAGTGTTTTGCTATCTGTTGCGGCTGCTGCATCCCGGTAAATCTTGTCGGCACAGATAAGGGTCTCCTTCCTTTCGCCGGGGACAGAGATGACGCTTATCGTGCCTGGCATCTTGAGCATGTTGTAGGCATAGTGAGAGGTTGCCATGAACTTGGCGAGCGTCGGACGGCCAAGTATCCCATTGTAAGGTAATGGGATATCGGCAACGTCGAAGGTGATCCTCTCGGTTCTGAAGTTTAGCTCTCCGCCAAATGTCACTGGCAGTGTGATCTTCCCCTTCGGCTTGCTCCTTCTCGGGTTGATTCCTTGGAATGTGCCGGTTTCCTCGAGCTCGCTGTCGGGGATCTGGAGTTTCCGGACCACAGCAGAGGAGATCAGATTCAGGCCGGCCCCGCCTTGAACCAACATCTTGGTGACCTTGAGGTTGCGGATGGTTGGCGAAACCAACATCGGCAAACACCCGACCGCAGTTGTGCGACCAGGGTGGTCCTAAATGTCGAAGATGATAGGCGTGCTGGACCACTTCAGAAGCTTGCGCGACTAGATGGGCGGCTCTGCTGCATTAACTTCCCGCACCCATTGCTTGAGGTGGCGGTGGGAAGTATGCAGAGAAGCACCACCGTCTACGCACAAAACCTCTGTTGCCTTCTGGAACTCCTGCTCCCTGTTATCTCCGTTCTCCATGTCTTCGTCTTCGTCCTTGTCGCGGCCGCGGGGAGGTCTGTCTCCTTGCCGCTGCTTAGCCTTGCCGCGGCGTCCTCCCCGGCCATTGAATGGCCACATCTTGCCGGACTCTCCACCACCTCCCTGGGCCTTCTCCTTGTCGCGTCGCTCGTACTCAGCTTTCTGCTGCTCGACGAGGTACTCGACTCTTTTACAGTTCTGGAGGTCGTGGCCCTTGGTGCGGTGGATCTTGCAGTATTGCTTGTCGGAGCCGTCCTGCTTGTCGGCGGCCGCCACAGCGGCAGCCTCCTTGCCGGAGCTGCCGGCCTGGGCTTTCTTGGCGCCAGCCTCCTTGCCGGACAGCTCAACGACCAGCACTTCTTTGTTCTTCTTTTTCCTGTTGTTCCGCCGCCGGTTCTTCTTTGCCGGGGCGGCGTCCTCACTATCCGATCCCCCTGCTCCAGTATCCTTTCCGGGGAGTCTCCTCCCCTCCTCAGCGCGTGCGCACTTGTCGGCCAGGGCATAAAGCTCGCTGACGTCTCGGATTTTGCACATCGCCATTTCCTCCCTCATCCCGCGGTTACGCACGTTCTGGTGGAACGCGCTAATAACCGTGGCAGGGTGGACGTCTGGGATGTTGTGCTGGACGCGGCTGAATCTCTGGATATACTTTCGCAGGGACTCTCCTTCCTTCTGGGCAAGTATGTGAAGGTCGCTCTCCTGGCCATGGGGCTTGTGGCCACCTGTGAAGGCGCCGACAAACTGATGGCACAGGTCGGCCGAAGAGGAGATGGAGTTCTCCGGCAAGTGCATGAGCCAAGATCTGATGTTTGGCTTGAGCACTAGCGGGAAGTAGTTCGCGAGTATCTTCTCGTCTCGTCCCCCGGCAGCCTGCACCGCGATGGTGTAGATGCTGAGGAACTCCAACGGATGAGTCTTGCCGTCGTACTTCTCAGGTACGTCGGGCTTGAAGTTCTTCATGCTGGGCCACTGGACTTGCCGCAGCTCACGGGTGAACGCAGGGCATCCTGCCGCGTACGGCAGGTCGCCTGGTCCCCCGGGCGCGTGCATGTCAACAGCGGGGCCAGCGCGCTGGTCAGATTGATGCCGCGCTTCTCTCCGGCGCTCGATGCGGGTTCGAGCGTCCTCTTGCCATCGGTCGTCAAGGACTTGGCGCTGATCGCGACGAGCTCGCGGATCTGATGACGCTGTGGAGTCGTCGTCGAGGTTGATCCGACGAGTCGACGATTTTGGCCTTCGGGGCGGGGAGTGCACGGTGGTTGCACCCCCGGCAGTCTTGTCGCAATCAGCCTGCGCCTGGCTAACTTGCCGCGGCCGCGATGTCGTCGGCTACTGGGGAGTGTCGTTGTTGGCGAAGGCGATGAGAATTTGGATAGTGGCCCTCCAGTCGTCGGCCTTGTCGGCCGCTCGAGGGAAGTCGAGGAGTAGCTGAGCTCGAGCGAGAGCTTCTGCTGGAGTGGCGGGGAGCGGTGGCGAGCGGCGCGAGGAGCGAGATATGCTCGGACTTCTAACTGCGTTAGAAGGAGCAGCGTCTCGTCCCGGCGACCGCGCCTTGCTCGTGCCAGCATGTTGGCCTTGAGCGTCCCTCGAACCTCTAGCTTGACCTTGGCCCAGCAAGCGTATGGTACCTTGTGTACCACGTCGCTGCCGGTCCCGCGCCTCCTGAGAGGGGCGGGGTGTGTGCACGGACGCCGAGGTCTTGGAATGCGCTTGGTCGTCCGTCTTGTCCTTGGACTTGGCGGCGCCGTGAGTTTCCTCGCCGACGTCCGTCCTCCCGCCGACGCCTACCCCACCGGTCGTTGGCTCCGGTGGCGGTGGGATCGACGTGGACAAGCCTGTTACCTCCGAAGCTTTCTTCTTCGGCGGCATGTCGATGAAGCTGACGAAGCTGATGGAGATTTCGCTCGCGTGGACGCCGGATCAGGTCCACACAACCTCGACGCGCCCCCTACCTGGCGCGCCAAAGATGTCGGGGAAACTGATCGCCCACGAACACCTATGGGACCGGAGCCCCTTTTCGGTACGGCAAGGGGGCAGAGGATGCACAAAGAGCAGATCGAGGCGAACACGCGAGCAGTTTACCCAGGTTCTGGCCGCACGGGGGCGTAAAACCCTACTCCTGCCTTGGTTTGTATTGCCTTCTTGGCTCGGGAGCGAGAAGAGCTACAGTGCTGATCGCTAGGACCGAGCGTGAGAATGATCGATGATCGGAACCCCTTCTACGTTGCGCATGGGCCTCCTTTTATAGGTCAAAGGGGTCACCGACAGGTGGCAACGCAGTCGAGGGTAAAAATGTAAAATGGGTGGTAGTTGGAACAGTGTATGCATAGTGCTCTATACCTAACTCTGACGGCAGGGGACAAGGGCATTGAATGCCCGTCGCCATCGCTCCAAACAGTGCAAAAAGCGTCCGTCAGGGCGCCACCGTTCGCCACGACGGTGGCCTTGTCATCGCAGCTTACCACCGTGTACCCCAGGATGCATAGCCTTCCACCACGTGTGCCTGGAAAGTTCCCAGGGCGACGCGTGGGCGGATGAGCTGGAGCGCGGGTACTTAGTGGAAGTTTGCCGCGGCAAGCGCCTTGCCGCGGCTGCTATCTTGTCGCGCCCGGAAGCTTGCCGCTCTCCGGGCCTTGCCGGGACGCGTGGCGCGTCGCGGCAAGTCTCTTGAGGTGCCATATTTGGGCCTTCCCGGCAAGCTCCTCTTGCCAGGGTTCTGTACCAAAGAAGTGGTCTTGAGCCTTGAGTGGCCTTCCCGGCAAGCTCTTCTTGCCGGGGCCTTGTTTCTTTAACTTGAATACTTTGTTCTTGAATGGTTCCAAAGGAACTACAGTGTGCCTTGGCGGTCGCGCGGCAAGCCCTGCCTCGGGACGCTGCAACTGCCCGTGCACAAGTTCGGGATACTAAGGTACCCCTACTTTAGTACACCGACACCAAGTCGTAGCAAGATACAAGGACTTAAAGGAACAACGCGTGACATTTCCCCTAAGGGACAGACACAGGAACGAAGAAGGACACATGCTGGCCAGCCTAAGTGTTCCAGAGCAGTAGCAAGCTACCAAGGCTCAGTGGAAGCACTAGGAGGCATTTCCCCATAAGATAGGCTACCAAGGGTAAACAACTAGGTGTCGGATCCCACACATAACAATACACATTACACATATGCATAACATGCAAGTATGTGATGTACAACATGGCATCACAACATAACTCAACAACTCACATAGATAAAGGCCCAGAAGAGCCATCATAGCATTTATTACAAGCAGTGGGTCTCATGACCCAACATACAGAGCATACCGGCAACAGAAGCATAACATGTCTGAGTACAGACAACTAGAAATGAAAAAGGCTGAGAAGCCTGATTATCTACAAGACCCTCCCAAGGGTACAAGATCGTAGCCGAGGTAACAAGCTAAACGTCGAAGTCCACGCGGAACCACTAGTGAGACTGAAGTCTCTTTGCAAAAACATAAATAAAGCAAACGTGAGTACAAAGGTAGTCAGCAAGACTTACATCAGAACTAGCTACATATGCATCAGTATCAACAAAGGGATGGTGGAGTTTGACTGCAGAAAGCCAGCTTTGACTCAATGGCTATCCTGAACTACGACTTCAAGTAACTCTTTTGAGGTGGCACACACGAGTCCACATATTCAACAAACAATACACCACTATGGATCCGCTCCCGTCTCCCTACGAGAAGGCCATCCATAGCACTCACGCTTATCTTGCTCGTTTTAGAGTATCCACTTTCACTTGTCTATGAAATGTACAGGTAACCCAGAAGTCCTTTACTACGGACACGGCTATTCGAATAGATGATGTTAACCCTGCAGGGGTGTACTTCCTCACACACGCTCTCAACACTTATCGCCGTTTACACGACATGTACTCGGCAACCTTCAAGTGGAAGCCCAGCGAGGGTGTCGGCCACGACCTGACTAACCACACAAGTCCCTAGTCCAGGTTTATCGCCTATTCAGGTTCCATCCGCAGGGAGTCCGGCCGAGGTTTCCACATACGGCCCCGAACGATGTGTACAGGGTTCCCGAGGCACCAAACGGGCGACTCGGTACACCGTGCCATGTACCTATCGCATCATAGCCCACCCCTAGGGTCAGCGCTGCGTACGGCCTCCAGTAGGCTACAAACACCAGAAACTAATTGCAACTCCTGGACAGAGGACAAGGGCGGTTAATAAGTCGAGAGGGTCCATTAGTTTCGGGCCCAATGTATGCTAGTAACTGGTCATGGATCACAAACACAAAACTCAGTTCCTGAGGACGGCTGCAATGAGACAACCCACCATGTACTCTTACATGGCCTCTCATCGCTACCTTTACCCAATCATGTTCATACACTTAGCTCTCAACAGTAGGACATGTTCACCACATTCCAATTCATCCCCGATGAATTAGACCTGACACAACTCTAAGCAATAGCAGGCATAACCAGAAAGCATGAATGAGTAGGCACACCATGGCTCAAACAACTCCTACTCATGCTAGTGGGTTTCAACTATTTACTGTGGCAATGACAGGTCATGCAGAGGAAGAGGGGTTCAGCTACCGCAGCAAATAGCAGTTGAAACGTTGTTGTCCTAATGCAGTAAAAGAGAGCAAGAGCGAGAGAGTGGGATTGTATCAGAATGCTCAATTGGGTTTTGCTTGCCTGGCACTTCTGAAGATGGTACTGTGTCTTCATCAGTGTCATCGATCATATCGTCGGAACAACGTCTACTGAGAGGGGACAAACACCAGCAACACAGAAATAACACAATCAATGCAATGCGACAACATGATGCATGATCATGACATGGAAATATGCCGTTGATTGAGCTAACGCAACAAGATACCATATTAAATGAAGTTGGTTTGAACCAAAGCTTCAAATTCAAACTCCATATGTGATTATTCAAATGCCATTTATTCAAATTGTCCTAAACAGTGGCTGTAAGTTGTTCAAACATGCATGAAAATGCCATAAACAGATTCTTTGGATTTTTCTGATCATTTTTCATATATAAATTATTTTCATTGACGTTATAGATTATTTTCTATGATTTCTTTAGAAGTTTTGAGTATTTTCCGAAATAAATAAATCGTTTCTGATTTATTTAAAATCCCAAAAATACTTACTGCGTCAACATGACTTCATGCTGACGTCGGCAGGTCAACAGGGACTGGTCCAGGTCAAACCTGACGTGTGGGGTCGACACGTCAGTCTAACAGAGCTAACTAATTAAGGTAGAAACTAAACTGGAGGTTAACAGGGCGTGGGCCCCATGTGTCAGTGGCCCATCTAATTAACTAAGTTAGTTAGCACTAATTAATCCTAACCCTATCTTAACAGGGGCTGGGCCCACACGTCAGTGACCCAGAGGGGGTCAAAACAGGGTCAACCCGGGTCAAACTCGCCGGAGCTGACCCACGGCTCGTCGCCGACGACGCCCGAGATGGCGGAGGGCATAGGAAATGCTCCTTCGGCGACCAAATCGATCGCTGAGAGGCTCTACGTGGAGCTGGGAGTCGCCCGCATCCATCTGGGCAGGCGGCAGGGGTTGAGGTGGCCCGAGCTTGCCGGAAACGAGCTCGCGGCGCCGGCTGGAGTTCGAGCATGCACGGGAATGCGGCTGCGGTGGCCTAGGCGACACGGGGTTGGCACGTATGGCATCTACGCGCTGCGGCGAGCATGCTGGACGCATGCCCGGGACCAAATGGTCACTAGAGAGTCATCACCGGTGAGCTCAGGTGGCGGCGCAGTCGGGCACGAGTGGCGCGGCAGCTACGGCGTGCAAACGAAGTGGGGAAGAGGGGGGGTTCGACGCAGGGACTCACGGCAGACATGCAGAGTAGAACGGCGGGCTTGGGGAGGCGCTAACGACGGCAAATCGACGGCAGTGATCTCAGACGACCGAGGAGGAAGACGACGGTGTTGAGGATGAGGAGGAGCTCCTGGCGCAGCGTGACTCGGTGGAGATGTAGCGACCCGATCCAAATGGATCGAAGTCTCTGTGCTTAAGTGTCATCCCTGGATCGGTATGCTGACACACACAGTACTCAATGAATTATAACAGAGTTCAATCACACACTTTATTACATCGAGGTCCTCAAAAGAGTATTATTACAATAATATGGCCAAAGGCCATCTGGATAAAATAACTGCGGAAGCATCAAAAGTAAAATGAGTCCATCAACTCCATGGCAAACTGAGTGCAGAACAACGACCTATCGCACCTTTACTCCTCGTCGGAAAACTCTGCAACATGAGACGTTGCAGCCGTGTAGGTCAGCACATGGAATATGCTGGCAATGTCACACCATAGAAATAATAATAAAGAAAAAGACAATCTCTATATGAAAATTTAGCTGGTGGATGCTCTAAGTTTAATTTTTGCATAAAGCCAATTTTTACCCAACAACAAAGGAATACATTTTTATTTACTACTAAGTTAGAAATGCCATTATTGAGAAGGTTCCTCCAACTCAATCCCAAAATTCCCAAGTTATTAGAAACCCAATAATTTCATTAAGAAGAGTGATGAGATCAACCAATAATTCACTTCCAGATACTCAAGTTGTCCATAACCGGGGACACGGCTAATCATGATTAGTTTGTACACTCTGCAGAGGTTTGCGCACTTTTCCCCACAAGACTCGACCACCTCCATGATCGGAAGATCGAGACATAGTCTTTCTGAAGTATTTCCTCCAAACCCTGGGTAGACCGGTACACCTACTTTCCCCTACATCAGCTAGTCTACCACGGAAAGAGGTCACACAACTTACTCAACTATGCCAGAGCCCATAATGGCTTGTGGCTGCACATGGAAGTTTCTAGGCATGAAATATCTTATGATCCCTTTGAGCCTGGGTGGCGGACCTAGGGTAATCACACGGGTACTCCGGGATTCCCCTTGGGCAAGAACTGGTTTCTCCAGGTGCCCCAAACAATCCACCCAGATGTGTATTAAAGTTGCCACCTTATGTTGTCCCAAAATTATTATCTCTCGCAACTTGCATGTATCACACATACCAATCCCCACGGCCCGACTTGGTCGTCTCCTTCCTTGGTCGTTCGTTCACAGAGAGCTCGCAGAACATCCTCCATCCAGCGCCCCACCCCTCCCCTTCCTCTCCCCCGCCCCAAAACGCCTCTGAATGGAACCCCCTCACCTCCCTCTACCCCTTCCCCTTCCTAGTGCGCCTTGGAGTCGCCTGTAATGGCCATTACGAGGCAGAGAAACAGCCACCATTAACACATCTCGCCCCACCCAACTCTAGACCTCCCCAAGACCTATAAAAGGCACCCCGCGAGCCCCTCTCACCCCACGTCCGAAGCCCTCTCCTTCTGGAGCTTTTCCCCCTCCCAAACCTCGCCAATTGCTCGCCGGAGTTCGTGAAGTCCGGCGACCTCTCACCGCGTGTACATGAAGCTATCTTCAACCAAAACTTGATCAAGAGGTTCACCACATCGTCCTCTACACTATCCCATACGCGTCCTTCGCCGAAACACACCGGAGCCACCGTCTTCCTCGTCTCCGGCGACAAGTCCGGTGAACACCCTGTTCAATTTTTTTCTCTTTTATCAGTATATTTTCCAATTCAGATTCTTTACCGAATCTTGTTTCTAGTATATCTTTTAGTCTATAGATCTGATTTAGTTGATTCTTTTTCCTACGGTTTCATAAAAATATTCTCTACCCAGAGAACCAAACGAAATATATTTTTGAAAATTTTAAAATTTGAATTCAAACAGATCTGATTTCAAACTTCGTTAGGCCATAACTTGAGTTTCGTAACTCCGTTTTGGGTGATTCTTTTTGCAAATCGAAACTTGCGACATGTACCTTCTGTTAAAACCAAAACCATTTATTTTTGTTGCTGTGAAAATTATATTCTGTACAGAAACTTTATTTTGGTCTTTTTGGAGTTTTCGAAGTCTTTTATTTGTTTTCTTTTTGGATCTTTGCTTGTATGCTTATGTATGTTATTGCTTGCTTACGCTAGATCATCCGGAGTGCGAAGCTTGCTACTACGAATCTTTAGAGTTCAACGAACGTCAGCAAGGCAAGTTCACACTTTGATCATAAGTTTAATAACCAGTTTTTACTATGCATTAGTTTCACCCTCAAAGATTGCATGAGTAGGATTGGGAACATGTGGTTATGCTATGTAGTTCATTTGGTAGGAACCTATGACCTTTTATCACCCCGGGAATATTCGTTATATCATATATTGCTTAGCCATGCTCATAGACGGGGATTGGTATGTGTGATACATGCAAGTTGCGAGAGATAATAATTTTGGGACAACATAAGGTGGCAACTTTAATACACATCTGGGTGGATTGTTTGGGGCACCTGGAGAAACCAGTTCTTGCCCAAGGGGAATCCCGGAGTACCCGTGTGATTACCCTAGGTCCGCCACCCAGGCTCAAAGGGATCATAAGATATTTCATGCCTAGAAACTTCCGTGTGCAGCCACAAGCCATTATGGGCTCTGGCATAGTTGAGTAAGTTGTGTGACCTCTTTCCGTGGTAGACTAGCTGATGTAGGGGAAAGTAGGTGTACCGGTCTACCCAGGGTTTGGAGGAAATACTTCAGAAAGACTATGTCTCGATCTTCCGATCATGGAGGTGGTCGAGTCTTGTGGGGAAAAGTGCGCAAACCTCTGCAGAGTGTACAAACTAATCATGATTAGCCGTGTCCCCGGTTATGGACAACTTGAGTATCTGGAAGTGAATTATTGGTTGATCTCATCACTCTTCTTAATGAAATTATTGGGTTTCTAATAACTTGGGAATTTTGGGATTGAGTTGGAGGAACCTTCTCAATAATGGCATTTCTAACTTAGTAGTAAATAAAAATGTATTCCTTTGTTGTAGGGTAAAAATTGGCTTTATGCAAAAATTAAACTTAGAGCCTCCACCAGCTAAATTTGCATATAGAGATAGTCTTTTTCTTTATTATTATTTCTATGGTGTGACATTGCCAGCATATTCCATGTGCTGACCTACACGGCTGCAATGTCTCATGTTGCAGAGTTTTCCGACGAGGAGTAAAGGTGCGATAGGTCGTTGTTCTGCACTCAGTTTGCCGTGGAGTTGATGGACTCATTTTACTTTTGATGCTTCCGCAGTTATTTTATCCAGATGGCCTTTGGCCATATTATTGTAATAATACTCTTTTGAGGACCTCGATGTAATAAAGTGTGTGATTGAACTCTGTTATAATTCATCGAGTACTGTGTGTGTCAGCATACCGATCCAGGGATGACACTTAAGCACAGAGACTTCGATCCATTTGGCTCAGGTCGCTACAGGAGAGGATGAGGAGGTTGTGGCGGTTCTTCTGTGCTCAGCGGTAGGGCGTGGGTTGGCCGGTGGCCGCGACAATGGCGAGTGGCGGCGATGATGGCGCTCGGGTGTGCGAGAGAGGGAGTACCAAGGGAGAGGAGAGGGACGAGGGGGTGATGGAGAGAGCGAGAGAGCCAGAGAGGTGCGTGGCGATGCCAGAGACGTCCAGGGCGTCGGGGGTGCACGCAGGCAGGGTGGAGGTGGCCGGCATGCGGTGACCACGCGCCAGGCACGCGCGCACATCCTCCTGGCATGGAGGAAGACGACAGCGAGGAGGCGGTGGCGGGCAGGGCCTGCTTGCTGGGCTGGCTGGCAATAGTGTTGGGCCACCAGGTAAGCCCAGGTAAGTCTTCAGCCTTTTCTATTTATGTTTTCTATTTTTTTGACATTTGTTTTGGCTTTATTAAAAATGCTAAAGCACTTTCATAATTCATGAAACTACTCATCCCCACTGTATAAAACGTATCCAACAGGGAACATTTTGGTTTATGAATATTTGGGCATTTAAAATATTTTGTATCATTTAAATGCCCAAATGCAAATAACATATGATTAATCCAAAGACCTTAAGATTTCCTAGAAAATTGTGCACCATTTTCGCAGAGATTTAGGACCAATGCAAAGATGATGAACATTTTAGAAGGGCACTTTGGGTACATTGAAAAGTATTTATTATCTGAACCTAGTTGAGTTGTTTTGTTGCTAGGGTTTGAACAATCCCCATTTCAACTTTCTGAAAACTTAAATATGATGCAAGCAAGAAGCAAACACTAGGCAGAACCAGAAGCTAGGGATGTGACAACTCACCCCCACTAAATAGGAATCTCGTCCCGAGATTCAAGCGTAGGGTAAGATGAAGGGGGGACGCAAACTAACACAATCTTCATGGTCCAGGTTGCACGTCATAAGAACGTTGATTGCCTGCATCATGTTGATATTGACATCCTTGCTTTCGAGGTCTTTGTCCAACACAGTGGCGACGAAAGAAACTCTACATGACTTGATCTTCTGAAAGATCGAGCAACTCAAGACCAACTCATGGAGTGAGACGTTGAAACATCTCTTGAGCTGAGACACGGAACACACATCCAGAGGGATGGAGTGAAACAAATGATGAAGGTTCACTTGGTAGGCAATAATTCCACATCTAAGAAGATGGTGATCGATGTCACCAGACGGGGCACCTTAGAGAAGGTGACTCGTAGAGTTATTCCCTTAAGTGGCAAAAATAATTACTTTTGATATAGAGATCATTGAGATTCTCTATACCAGCCTAAGGCAATCACAAACGATCGTTCGAAGGAGTATGGAAGAATGGCATGCTCAGGCTAGAATGGATGATGTGGACTACCTTGTTCAAGACAACACAATGAGTGATTTTTGCTTATCACCGGAAATCGATTAGACCCATGGTAAGTCCACTTTTGAAGATGATCTTGGACAACAATTACTGGGGTGCAAGCTGGGAACAAAATGCAATTGCTGGGAATGTTCCAACCATCATATCTGCGTGAGATTCAGATCTGGTTGATAACAGGATATTTCAAACGTCATGTCTGGAAAAGAAATTTTTCAACACAAATCGCTGAGATGACGTAGCGAGATTCTCGGGATATGAACTATGATAGCAAGCTCCAAAACATGAGCTGGTTCTGCTACATACCTATGAATACGTTGTCCAAGACAAGCATGACCATGTAGTAGGCTAACAATAAAACACTATCGAGTTCAGGTAGGGAACCATCATTGTGGATAACGAAGTCCTTGGTTAAGCCCGGGTTAGCTCTTAAGAAGGAACTTCTTCTCCTTGAACAATTCAATTAGTGTCTTGGTGCTAGGGAATACATATGGAATGAAGATGATCAGTCTACCAGACCATAGAATACTTCGCACATGCATGGTTGACTTGGGATGATTCCAGAGGAGAAAAGAACAAGCTTTCTCGAATTCACGCGACAACTTACATCAAGTGCACGTGAATTAGAGGAAGACACTTCTTTCGTCCAAACACATGCTTCATGAATGGGACATGAAGATAATGCTTATACAAGTTTCCAACACTAACCAGATGTTCAACACGAATCATGGAGAAGATAAAATGAGGTTGATGGGCTCAACAACAAATCATCAAAATTTCCATGAAGATGGAATTCCACAACTATGTGAACAAGGTGATAGCATTTGTCAGACTAAAGATATAATGGGGTATGCCCGAGGAACAACAACGAGTAAGACAGCATTACGAATATCGTTGGTTCTAATTTGTCTTGGCAATAACCCATCCTCAAATCAAAGTTTTGACAAACAATATATCCAACAACTGATCACAAGGATCAATCGATGAAGATATCATATTTCTTCAACGAACACACAAACACAAGGATATCCCTTTGGCAAAGAACTATGTGGGGCAAGCTTTCATCTTCCAACTCTCCAAGCTGTCGTTTAGCTTAACCAACTAGCTCAGGGGTATCCAACACAGATTCTTGGGGACGGGGTGGTTTATAAGTAAACCAACTTGATCACGAGCTCAACATAATGGTCAGGGAACAACCTGGTAATACTTCGGAGAAGATATTCGGAAAATCACGAACCACCGATATGCTATGAAGCTCGAGAACAATCCTGCTTTTCAGGGCAAGACGGTGTGATCAAAGAGCGAGAGATTGACACAATCCTAACTCATTGATCGATGAGTGCACCAGAAAAATGGACTAGGTAGCACGATTAATCTTAGGATGATGATTCAGTAACCATCACACTAAGAATGGGATTATCGTCCATTAACTACCAATCAACAGAGTTGCTAGGAGTATTTATTTCACACATCATGATTCACTTATCAGTATTCCAGTTACAATAACATGGAGACCGAGAATGAACGATGATGGCGAGAAGTATCACTATATCAAGAGTTCACGGGAGGTGGTGCAATCCCTATGACATTCTTGACATAAAAGAGGGTAACACTCCAAGGTAGAGTAGAACAAAAACTGGATTGACATTTTGACCTGCGAAATACAACTACTCTGACCCAATCCTAGAAATGGATGAGGGTATGGAGTTTGTTTCTCCTAGTCATTCCAGAATAGAATGGCTTGACGGACCACAAGAGTAAAAGGCATCGATGAACACGAATGCACAACTACTCCTGACTATCAACTGATAGACGGGGGTCATAATACAACTAAAGAGGGACAACTCAAAGGAACATATATCTTTCTGAGTTGTGGATGCATAGACTAGCATGTCGAACTAGTTCAACATATTTCTTCCGGATAACCCATGCAGAAAGGTAGAATTGGCAGAGTCACAATATAAAATGGAGAACTCATCAAGAGCACCCTGGTTGTGGTCTTTTGGTTCAGAAGAACTTCCGCCATGATAGTTCATGGTATTAGAAGAACGATAACCACGGACCTCGAGGATTATCACAAGGTTACTAATATCCTAAAGGTACGAGCAAACACTATCAACATGAAGTAGAATAAATCTTGGGTTCAAGAACCCAAAAATAGAATGCCTACTAACTATATGGCATCATGGGATGCTTTCGAGAATGATGGCCAGAATCATCACACTAGGAATATAAAGCATTGCTAGATTACTGGGTGATTCTCTAAGACGCCTAGGGTCATAATAATAGTTCCAACATATATGTTGAGGCAAAGAAGTACCTCAACTCAACAATTAGTGTAGTTAATCTGGCCTAAAAGGACATTAAGAACAGGGAGGAAGGATTTGCAAATGCATCAGATTGTTTAGAAACCTGGGATGACTCGGATAGCATAACGGCTGTAAATGCTCAAAAGACTTTTGAGACTCATGCACAAAGGTAGCATAACCACTCAACATCATAATGTCAAGGTTCTGAGACCAACAGTTGAACATGAAGTACTTGAAACTGAATTTGGGAGTTGAATTCACCATTAACGTGATCCTAATGGATTGATGAGAAGCATAGTTCTTAATCCCCATGGAAAAGAAGAGGACGACTCAGATCAGAAGGTCATAGGGTGAAGGAGTAAAAATAGCCTTACGTTCCCTTCCACAATCAATTCCCGTATATAACTAAATAATTTCTAGACACGACTTCGACCAGTTTGGCTTGGTAATCCTACAGGCAGTCAGGCTCTGATACCAAAGCTGTAAGGACCCCGATCCTAAGTCACACAGGTCTAGCATGTAACACATCATATCACTTTGCGGCCTCACGCACGGTATCCCCACGGGTGCCACCTTACCTGGCCCGGGACCGTTTGCGCATTTTGGCACACGTATATGATAGTGTCGCTAGCATCCATATGACAGAGAACCCGAGCCGACATGACTAGTTATAAACCAAAAGTGGCGCTAAATTACAGAGACAGGCATACATGACCCAGCAACGAACGTGTCGGTCATCAACGTATGAACCCAAGTCATAGCAAGCTACAAGGACTTAAAGGAACAATGCGTGACATTTCCCCGAAAGGACAGACACTGGAACGGAGAAGGACACATGCCGGCCAGCCTAAGTGTTCCAGAGCAGTAGCAAGCTACCAAGGCTCAGTGGAAGCACTAGGAGGCATTTCCCCATAAGATAGGCTACCAAGGGTAAACAACCAGGTGTCGGATCCCACACATAACAATACACATTACACGTACACATAACATGCAAGTATGTGATGTACAACATGGCATCACAACATAACTCAACAACTCACATAGATAAAGGCCCATAAGAGCCATCATAGCATTTATTACAAGCAGTGGGTCTCATGACCCAACATACATAGCATACAGGCAACGGAAGCATAACATGTCTGAGTACAGACACCTACAAATGAAAAAGGCTAAGAAGCCTGACTATCTACAAGACCCTCCCAAGGGTACAAGATCGTAGCTGAGGTAACAAGCTAAACGTCGAAGTCCACGCGGAACCACTAGTGAGACTAAAGTCTCTCTGCAACAACATAAATAAAGCAAACGTGAGTACAAAGGTACTCAGCAAGACTTATGTCAGAACTAGCTACATATGCATCAGTATCAACAAAGGGATGGTGGAGTTTGACTGCAGCAAGCCAGCTTTGACTCAGTGGCTATCCTGAACTACGACTGCAAGTAACTCTTTTGAGGTGGCGCACACGAGTCCACATATTCACCAAACAATACACCACTATGGATCCGCTCCCGTCTCCCTACGAGAAGGCCATCCATAGCACTCACGCTTATCTTGTGCGTTTTAGAGTATCCACTTTAACTTGTCTATGAACTGTACACGTAACCTAGAAGTCCTTTACCACGGACACGGCTATTTGAATAGATGATGTTAACCCTGCAGGGGTGTACTTCTTCACACACGCTCTCACCACTTATCGCCGTTTACACGACATGTACTCGGCAATCTTCAAGCGGAAGCCCAGCGAGGGTGTCTGCCACGACATGAATAACCACACAAGTCCCTAGTCCAGGTTTATCACCTATTCAGGTTCCATCTGCAGGGAGTCCGGCCGAGGTTTCCACATACGACCCCGAACGATGTGTACATGGTTCCCGAGGCACCAAACAGGCGACTCGGCACATCGTGCCACGTACCTACCGCATCACAGCCCACCCCTAGGGTCAGCTGCGTACGACCTCCAGTAGGCTACAAACACCAGAAACTAATTGCAACTCCTGGACAAAGGACAAGGGCGGTTAATAAGTCGAGAGGGTCCATTGGTTTCGGGCCCAATGTATGGTAGTAACTGGTCATGGATCAAAAACACAGAACTCAGTTCCCGAGGACGGCTGCAATGAGACAACCCACCATGTACTCCTACATGGCCTCTCATCGCTACCTTTACCAAATTGTGTTCATACACTTAGCTCTCAACAGTAGGACATGTTCACCACATTCCAATTCATCCCCGATGAATCAGACCTTACACAACTCTAAGAAATAGCAGGCATAACCAGAAAGCATGAATGAGTAGGCACAACATGGCTCAAACAACTCCTACTCATGCTAGTGGGTTTCAACTATTTACTATGGCAATGACAGGTCATGCAGAGGAAGAGGGGTTCAGCTACCGCAGGAAATAGCAGTTGAAACGTTGTTGTCCTAATGCATTAAAAGAGAGCAAGAGCGAGAGAGTGGGATTGTATCGAAATGCTCAATGGGGTTTTGCTTGCCTGGTACTTCTGAAGATGGTACTGTGTCTTCATCAGTGTCATCGATCTCATCGTCGGAACAACGTCTACTGAGAGGGGACAAACACCGGCAACACAGAAAGAACACAATCAATGCAATGCGACAATATGATGCATGATCATGACATGGCAATATGCTGTTGATTGAGCTAATGCAACTAGAAACCATATTAAATGAAGTTGGTTTGAACCAAATGTTCAAATTGAAACTCCATATGTGATTATTCAAATGCCATTTATCCAAATTGTCCTAAACAGTGGCTGTAAGTTGTTCAAACATGCATGAAAATGACATAAACATATTCTTTGGATTTTTCTGATCATTTTTCATATATAAATTATTTTCATTGGAGTTATAGATTATTTTCTATGATTTTTTAGAAGTTTTGAGTATTTTCTGAAATAAATAAATCATTTCTGATTTATTTAAAATCCCAGAAAATACTTACCGCGTCAGCATGACTACATGCTGACGTCAGCAGGTCAACAGGGACTGGTCTAGGTCAAACCTGACGTGTGAGGTCCACACGTTAGTCTAACAGAGCTAACTAATTAAGTTAGAAATTAAACTAGAGGTTAACAGGGCTTGGGCCCCACGTGTCAGTGGCCCATCTAATTAACTAAGTTAGTTAGCACTAATTAATCCTAAGCCTAGCTAAATAGGGCCTGGACCCACACGTTAGTGACCCAGAGGGGGTCAAAACATGGTCAACCCGGGTCAAACTCGCCGGAGCTGACCTGCAGCTCGTCGCCGGCGACGCCCGAGACGGCGGAGGGCATCGGAAACGCTCCTCCGGCGACCAAATCGATCGTCGAGAGGCTCTACGTGGAGCTAGGACTCGCCCGCATCCATCTGGGCAGGCGGCAGGGGTTGAGGTGGCCCGAGCTCGCCGGAAACGAGCTCGCGGTTGCGGCCAGAGTTCGGGCATGCGCGGGAATGCGGCTGCGGTGGCGTAGGCGACGCGGGGTTGGCACGTACGATACGCGTTGCGGCAAGCACGCTGGACGCATGCCCAGGACCAAATGGTCACCGGAGCGTCATCGCATGTGAGCTTAGGCGGCGGCGCAGTCGGGCACGAGTGGCGCGGCAGCTACGACGTGCAAACGAAGCGGGGAAGAGGGGGGGTTCGATGCAGGGACTCACGGCGAACACGCAGAGTAGAATGGCGGGCGCGGGGAGGCGCTGACGACGGCGAATCAATGGCGGTGATCTCGGACGACCGAGGAGGAAGACAACGGCGTTGAGGATGAGTAGGAGCTCCTGGCGCAGCGTGACTCGGTGGAGAGGATGAGGAGGTTGTGGCGGTTCTTCTGTGCTGAGCGGTAGGGTGTGGGTTGGCTGGTGGCCGCGGCAACGGCGAGCGGCGGCGACGATGGCGCTCGGGTGTGGGAGAGAGGGAGCACCAAGGGAGAGGAGAGGGACCAGGGGGTGAGGGAGAGAGCCAAAGAGGTCCGTGGCGATGCCAGAGACGTCCAGGGCGTCGGGGGTGCACGCAGGCAGGGTGGAGGTGGCCGGCGTGCGGCGACCACGCGCCGGGCATGCGCGCACATCCTCCTGGCAAGGAGGAAGACGACAACGAGGAGGCGGTGGTGGGATGGGCCTGCTTGGTGTGCTGGATGGCAATAGTGTTGGGCCACCAGGTAAGCCCAGGTAAGTCTTCTGCCTTTTCTATTTCTGTTTCTATTTTCTATTTTTTTGACATTTGTTTTGGCTTTATTAAAAATGCTAAAGCACTTTCATAATACATGAAACTACTCATGCCAACTGTATAAAACATATCCAATAGGGAACATTTTGGTTTATGAATATTTGGGCATTTAAATTAATTTATTGTTGGAAATATGCCCTAGAGGCAATAATAAAAGAGTTATTATTATATTTCCTTGTTCATGATAATCGTTTATTATCCATGCTATAACTGTATTGATTGGAAACTCAAATACATGTGTGGATGAATAGACAGACTTTGTGTCCCTAGTGAGCCTCTACAGGACTAGCTCGTTGATCAAAGATGACCGCGGTTTCCAGGTCATAGACATGAGTTGTCATTTGATAACGGGATCACATCATTAGGAGAATGATGTGATGGACGAGACCCAAACGTTAAACATAGCTTTTGATCGTGTCAGTTATCGCTATAGTTTTCTGCATGTCAAGTATAAGTTCCTATGACCATGAGATCATGTAACTCACTGACACCGTAGGAGTGCTTTGTGTGTGCCAAACGTCACAACGTAACTTGGTGACTATAAAGGTACTCTACAGGTATCTCCGAGGGTGTCTGTTGAGTTGACATGGATCGAGACTGGGATTTGTCACTCCGTGTGACGGAGAGGTATCTCCGGGCCCACTCGGTAATACGTCATCTCAATGAGCTCAAAGTGACTAAGTAGTTGGTCACGGGATTATGTATTACAGTAACGAGTAAAGAGACTTGCCGGTAACGAGATTGAACTAGGTATAGAGATACCGACGATCGAATCTCGGGCAAGTAACATACCGACGAGACAAAGGGAACTGTATACGGGATTGCTTGAATCCTTGACATCGTGGTTCATCCGATGAGATCATCGAGAAACATGTGGGAACCAATATGGGTATCCAGATCCCGCTATTGGTTATTGACCTGGGAGTGTCTCGGTCATGTCTACATGGTTTCCGATCCCGCAGGGTCTACACACTTAAGGTTCGGTGACGCTAGGGTTGTTAGTGAGAACAGTGCATGGTTACCGAAGGTTGTTCGGAGTCCCGGATGAGATCCCGGACATGACGAGGGTCTCCGGAATGGTCCGGGGATGAAGATTGATATATAGGATGAAAGGTTTCGGAGTCCGGAAGTGTTCCGGGGAGCATCGGGAAATCGGCGGATTACCGAAAAGGGTTTCGGGGGTCCCGGAAGTGGTTCTGGGCCTAATGGGCCACAAGGGGGGACACCACAGCCCTCATAGGGCTGTGCGCCCCCCCCTGGGCCCTCTCCTCATGCGCAAGGGGAGGTGGACCCTCCTAGGGCTGCCGCACCCCCCTGGCTTGGGGGGCAAGGCACCTAGGGGGGGAAACCCTAGGGCCTGGCCCTTGGCCACCGCCCCCCCTGCCCTGGCCGCCGGCCCCCCTAGGGGAAACCCTAGGGCGCCCCCCTCTCCTCCTTCCCCCTATATATAGAGAGGTAGAGGGAGGGCAGCCAACACACGTTTGTGCCTCGGTGCTGCCCTCCCTCTCCCATAACATCTTCATCTCCCGCGGTGCTTAGGCGAAGCCCTGCTGGAATCCTTCTCCACCATCACCACCACGCCGTCGTGCTGCCGGTCTCTCCATCAACCTCTCCTCCACCCCTTGCTGGATCAAGAAGGAGGAGACGTCCCCGAGCCGTACGTGTGAAGAACGCGGAGGCACCGTTGCTTCGGTGCTAGGATCTTCGGCGATCTGAATCGCGGCGAGTACGACTCCATCAACCGCGTTCTTAACGCTTCCGCTTAGCGATCTACAAGGGTACGTGGATCCAACTCTCCTCTCGTAGTAGCATCTCCTAGATTGATCTTGGTGAACGTAGGAAATTTTTTGTTTCCCATGCAACGTTCCCCAACAGTGGCATCATGAGCTAGGATCTTGCGTAGATGCTTTCTCGAGTAGAACACAAAAGGGTTTGTGGGCGTTGATGTTTAAATTGCTGCCCTCCTTAGTCTTTCTTGATTCAGCGGTATTATGGGATGAAGCGGCCCGGACCAACTTTACATGTCCACGTACATGAGACCGGTTCCATCGACAGACATGTGACTTTTGTTGCATAAGATGGCTGGCGGGTGTCTGTCTCTCCTATCTTAGTTGAATCGGAATAGAACAAGGCGGTCCTTGTAGAAGGTTAAATAGCAACTTGAATATCACCGTTGTGGCTTTGCGTAGGTAAGAAGCGTTCTTGCTAGATACCCATAGCAGCCACGTAAAACATGCAACAACAAATTAGAGGACGTCTAACTTGTTTTTGCAGGGTATGTATGTGATATGATATGGCCAATGACATGATGAGATATATTTGATGTATGAGATGATCATGTTGTAATAGTTAATATCGACTTGCATGTCGATGCATACGGCAACCGGCAGGAGCCATAGGGTTGTCTTTAATTTTTGTATGACCTGTGTGTCAATCATTAAGCGCTTTGTAATGCTTTACTTTATCGCTAAACGGTAGCAATAGTAGTAAGAGCATGGTGGGCGCGCGACAACCCCGATGGCGACACGATGATGGAGATCATGGTGTGGCGCCGGTGACGATGGAGATCATGCCGGTGCTTTGGAGATGGAGATCAAAAGCACGAGTTGATGGCCATATCATGTCACTTATGATTTGCATGTGATGTTAATCCTTTTATGCATCTTATTTTGCTTAGGACGACGGTAGCATTATAAGATGATCCTTCACTAAAATTTCAAGATAAAATTGTGTTCCCCCCGAGTGTGCGCCGTTGCGAAGGTTCGTCGTTTCGAAGCACCACGTGATGATCGGGTGTGATAGACTCTACGTTCGCATACAACGGGTGCAAGCCAGTTTTGCACATGCAGAACACTCGGGTTAGACTTGACGAGCCTAGCATGTACAGACATGGCCTCGGAACACGGAGGACCGAAAGGTCGAGCATGAGTCATATAGTAGATATGATCAACATGTTGATGTTCACCATTGACACCACCTCATCTGACGTGATGATCGGACTTGGGTTGGTGAATTTGGATCATGTCACGCTCAAATGACCAGAGGGATGTCAATTTGAGTGGGAGTTATAATTAATTTGATTAGGTAGTAACTCACTTATCATGAACAATAGTCTAAAAGTGTCTTTGCAAATCTTTTGTTGTAGATGGCTCGCGCAGTAGCTCCCCTGAATTTTAATGCGTTCCTAGAGAAAGCTAAACTGAAAGATGACGGGAGCAACTTTGTGGACTGGCTCCGCAATCTGAGGATCATCCTCACAGCTGCCCAAAAGGTTTATGTCCTAAATGCACCGCTAGGTGACCCCCCCGCTCCTACAGCCCCTGCAGACGTTTTGAACGTCTGGCAGACACGTTCGGATGACTATTCGATAGTGCAGTGTGCCATGTTGTACGGCTTGGAAGGAGGACTTCAAAGGCGTTTTGAACGTCATGGTGCATATGAGATGTACCAGGAGTTGAAGTTCATCTTTGAAAAGAATGCTAAGATCGAGAGGTATGAGACCACCGATAAATTCTTTGCTTGCAAGATGGAGGAGAATTCGTCTGTCAGTGAGCACTTGCTGAAGATGTCTGGGTACTATACCCGCATAGCTGATCTGGGACTTGTGTTCCCGGATGAGGCTATCATTGACAGAATTCTCCAGTCACTCCCTCCTAGCTACAAGAGCTTCGTGCAGCAGTATAACATGCAAGGGATGAACAAGACCATCGCCGAGCTGTTTTCGATGCTGAAAGTCGCTGAGGCAGACATCCAGAAGGAGTATCAAGTGTTGATGGTCAATAAAACCACCAGTTTCAAGAAGAATGGCAAGGGAAAGAAGGGTAACTCTAAGAAGGGTGGCAAAGCAGTTGCTAATCCAGTGAAGAAACCCAAGGCTGGGCCCAAGCCAGAGACTGAGTGTTTCTATTGCAAGGGGAACGGCCACTGGAAGCGGAACTGCCCCAAGTATCTGGCGGACAAGAAGGGGGCCAACAACAACAAAGGTATATGTGATATACATGTTATTGATGTGTACCTTACGAACTCTCGTTGTAGTGCCTGGGTATTTGATACCGGTTCGGTTGCTCACATTTGCAACTCTAAACAGGAACTGCGGAATAAACGGAGGCTGGCGAAGGACGAAGTGACGATGCGCGTGGGAAATGGTTCCAAGGTTGATGTGATCGCCGTCGGCACGCTCGCTCTTCGATTACCATCGGGATTAGTTATGAACCTGAATAATTGTTATTTAGTGCCTGCGTTAAGCATGAACATTATATCTGGATCTTGTTTATTGCGAGACGGTTACTCATTTAAGTCAGAGAATAATGGTTGTTCTATTTATATGAGTAATATCTTTTATGGTCATGCACCCGAAGTTAGGGGTTTATTCTTATTGAATCTCGATAGTGATGATACACATGTTCATAACATTGATGCCAAAAGATGTAGAGTTGATAATGATAATACCACTTTCTTGTGGCACTGCCGTCTAGGTCATATTGGCGTGAAACGCATGAGGAAGCTCCATGCTGATGGACTTTTGGAGTCTCTTGATTTTGAATCACTTGACACGTGCGAGCCGTGCCTCATGGGCAAGATGACAAGGACCCCGTTTTCAGGGACAATGGAACGGGCAAGTGACTTATTGGAAATCATACATACTGATGTGTGCGGTCCGATGAGTGTAACGGCGCGCGGTGGATATCGTTATTTTCTCACCTTCACTGACGACTTAAGTAGATATGGGTATATTTACTTGATGAAGCATAAGTCTGAAACTTTTGAAAAGTTCAAGCAATTTCAGAGTGAAGTTGAAAATCATCGTAACAAGAAGATCAAGTTCCTACGATCTGATCGAGGGGGAGAATATCTGAGTTATGAGTTTGGTGATCACTTAAGAAAATGTGGAATTGTTTCACAGTTGACGCCACCTGGAACACCACAGCGTAATGGTGTGTCCGAACGTCGTAATCGAACCCTATTAGATATGGTACGTTCTATGATGTCTCTTGCCGATTTGCCACTATCGTTTTGGGGATGTGCGTTAGAGACAGCTGCATTCACTTTAAATAGGGCTCCATCTAAGTCCGTTGAGACAACACCGTATGAACTGTGGTTTGGTAAGAAACCTAAGTTGTCTTTTCTCAAGGTTTGGGGTTGCGATGCTTATGTCAAAAGGCTTCAGCCAGAAAAGCTCGAACCCAAAGCGGACAAATGTGTCTTCATAGGATACCCAAAAGAAACAGTTGGGTACACCTTCTATCTTAGATCCGAGGGCAAAGTGTTTGTCGCTGAGAACGGGTCCTTTCTCGAGAAAGAGTTTCTCTCGAAAGAATTGAGTGGGAGGAAGGTAGAACTTGATGAGGTTATTGAACCTCTGCTTCAACCAGAGAGTAGCGCAGCACAGAAAGATGTTTTTGTGGAGCCTGCAGAGGTTGAAGAGGAAGCCAATGATGATGATCAAGGAGCTTCTGATCAAGTTACTACCGAACCTCGTAGGTCGACAAGGGTACGCACTGCACCTGAGTGGTATGGTAACCCTGTCTTGGAGGTCATGTTGTTAGACAACGGTGAACCTACGAGCTATGGAGAAGCGATGGTGGGCCCGGATTCCGACAAATGGTAAGAGGCCATGAAATCCGAGATGGGATCCATGTATGAAAACAAAGTATGGACTTTGGAAGTATTACCTGAAGGGCGGAAGGCCATTCAGAATAAATGGATTTTTAAGAGGAAGACGGACGCTGACGGTAATGTCACCGTGTATAAAGCTCGACTTGTGGCAAAGGGTTTTTCACAAGTTCAAGGGATTGACTACGATGAGACTTTCTCACCCGTAGCGATGCTTAAATCCGTCCGAATCATGTTGGCAATAGCTGCATATTTCGATTATGAAATTTGGCAGATGGATGTCAAAACAGCGTTCCTTAACGGTTTTCTTAAGGAAGAGTTGTATATGATGCAACCGGAAGGTTTTGTCGATCCAGAGAATGCTGACAAAGTATGCAGGCTCCAGCGTTCCATTTATGGGCTGGTGCAAGCATCTCGGAGTTGGAATCTTCGCTTTGATGAGGTGATCAAAGCGTTTGGGTTTGTACAAGTTTACAATGAAGCTTGTATTTACAAGAAAGTGAGTGGGAGCTCTATAGCGTTTCTAATATTATATGTGGATGACATATTGCTGATTGGAAACAATATAGAATTTTTGGATAGCGTGAAGGGGTATTTGAACAAGAGTTTTTCGATGAAGGATCTCGGTGAAGCTGCTTTCATATTGGGCATCAAGATCTATAGAGATAGATCAAGACGCTTGATAGGACTTTCACAAAGCACATACCTTGATAAAGTTTTGAAAAAGTTCAAAATGGATCAATCCAAGAAGGGGTTCTTGCCGGTATTGCAAGGTACAAAGTTGAGTAAGACTCAATGCCCAGTGACTGCGGAAGATAGAGAAAAGATGAGTGTCGTCCCCTATGCTTCAGCCATAGGCTCTATCATGTATGCAATGCTGTGCACAAGACCAGATGTCAGCCTTGCCATAAGTATGGCCGGAAGGTTTCAAAGTAATCCTGGTATGGATCACTGGACAGCGGTCAAGAATATCCTAAAGTACCTGAAAAGGACTAAGGAGATGTTTCTCGTTTATGGAGGTGATCAAGAGCTCGTCGTAAAGGGTTACGTCGATGCAAGCTTTGACACTGATCCGGATGACTCTAAGTCTCAAACCGGATACGTATATATTCTCAATGGGGGAGCGGTGCAGTTCCAAGCAGAGCGTGGTAGCTGATTCTACATGTGAAGCGGAGTATATAGCTGCCTCGGAGGCGGCAAAGGAAGGTGTCTGGATGAAGGAGTTCATGACAGATCTTGGAGTTGTGCCTAGTGCACTGAACCCAATGACTCTGCTCTGTGACAACACTGGTGCCATTGCTCTAGCCAAGGAACCAAGGTTTCACAAGAGGACCAGACACATAAAGCGACGCTTCAATTCCATCCGCGATTCAGTCAAGGAGGAGGACATAAACATTTGCAAAGTACACACGGATTTGAATGTTGCAGATCCGTTGACTAAGCCTCTTCCACGGGCTAAGCACGATCAACACCAAGACTCTATGGGTGTTAGATTCATTACCTTGTAATGCTAGATTATTGACTCTAGTGCAAGTGGGAGACTGTTGGAAATATGCCCTAGAGGCAATAATAAAAGAGTTATTATTATATTTCCTTGTTCATGATAATCGTTTATTATCCATGCTATAACTGTATTGATTGGAAACTCAAATACATGTGTGGATGAATAGACAGACTTTGTGTCCCTAGTGAGCCTCTACAGGACTAGCTCGTTGATCAAAGATGACTGCGGTTTCCAGGTCATAGACATGAGTTGTCATTTGATAACGGGATCACATCATTAGGA
The DNA here is from genome assembly GCA_902687465.1 of Secale cereale. Classification (NCBI taxonomy): domain Eukaryota; kingdom Viridiplantae; phylum Streptophyta; class Magnoliopsida; order Poales; family Poaceae; genus Secale; species Secale cereale. The sequence continues at coordinate 653,752,359 of LR738714.1, read as the reverse complement.
GAATGATGTGATGGACGAGACCCAAACGTTAAACATAGCTTTTGATCGTGTCAGTTATCGCTATAGTTTTCTGCATGTCAAGTATAAGTTCCTATGACCATGAGATCATGTAACTCACTGACACCGTAGGAGTGCTTTGTGTGTGCCAAACGTCACAACGTAACTGGGTGACTATAAAGGTACTCTACAGGTATCTCCGAGGGTGTCTGTTGAGTTGACATGGATCGAGACTGGGATTTGTCACTCCGTGTGACGGAGAGGTATCTCCGGGCCCACTCGGTAATACGTCATCTCAATGAGCTCAAAGTGACTAAGTAGTTGGTCACGGGATTATGTATTACGGTAACAAGTAAAGAGACTTGCCGGTAACGAGATTGAACTAGGTATAGAGATACCGACGATCGAATCTCGGGCAAGTAACATACCGACGAGACAAAGGGAACTGTATACGGGATTGCTTGAATCCTTGACATCGTGGTTCATCCGATGAGATCATCGAGAAACATGTGGGAACCAATATGGGTATCCAGATCCCGCTATGGGTTATTGACCTGGGAGTGTCTCGGTCATGTCTACATGGTTTCCGAACCCGCAGGGTCTACACACTTAAGGTTCGGTGACGCTAGGGTTGTTAGTGAGAACAGTGCATGGTTACCGAAGGTTGTTCGGAGTCCCGGATGAGATCCCGGACATGACGAGGGTCTCCGGAATGGTCCGGGGACGAAGATTGATATATAGGATGAAAGGTTTCGGAGTCCGGAAGTGTTCCGGGGAGCATCGGGAAATCGGCGGATTACCGAAAAGGGTTTCGGGGGTCCCGGAAGTGGTTCTGGGCCTAATGGGCCACAAGGGGGGACACCACAGCCCTCATAGGGCTGTGCGCCCCCCTGGGCCCTCTCCTCATGCGCAAGGGGAGGTGGACCCTCCTAGGGCTGCCGCACCCCCCCTGGCTTGGGGGGCAAGGCACCTTGGGGGGGAAACCCTAGGGCCTGGCCCTTGGCCGCCGCCCCCCCCTGCCCTGGCCGCCGGCCCCCCTAGGGGAAACCCTAGGGCGCCCCCTCTCCTCCTTCCCCCTATATATAGAGAGGTAGAGGGAGGGCAGCCAACACACGTTTGTGCCTCGGTGCTGCCCTCCCTCTCCCATAACATCTTCATCTCCCGCGGTGCTTAGGCGAAGCCCTACTGGAATCCTTCTCCACCATCACCACCACGCCGTCGTGCTGCCGGTCTCTCCATCAACCTCTCCTCCACCCCTTGCTGGATCAAGAAGGAGGAGACGTCCCCGAGCCGTACGTGTGAAGAACGCGGAGGCACCGTTGCTTCGGTGCTAGGATCTTCGGCGATCTGAATCGCGGCGAGTACGACTCCATCAACCGCGTTCTTAACGCTTCCGCTTAGCGATCTACAAGGGTACGTGGATCCAACTCTCCTCTCGTAGTAGCATCTCCTAGATTGATCTTGGTGAACGTAGGAAAATGTTTGTTTCCCATGCAACGTTCCCCAACATTTATAGCATTTAAATGCCCAAATGCAAATAACATATGATTTAATCCAAAGACCTTAAGATGTCCTAGAAAATTGTGCACCATTTTTCGCAGAGGTTTAGGACCAATGCAAAGATGATGAACATTTTAGAAGGGAACTTTGGGTACATTGAAAAGTATTTATTATCTGAACCTAGTTGAGTTGTTTTGTTGCTAGGGTTTGAACAATCCCCATTTCAACTTTCTGAAAACTTAAACATGATGCAAGCAAGATGCAAACACTAGGCAGAACCAGAAACTAAGGATGTGACACTCATTGATATCATGCTTAGGTGGGATAGATCTAAGTTTCAAAGAATCAACATCAAGAGAAATTCTATCCACGTTTCTAGCCAACTCATCAATCTTAAGCAATTTTTTCTTCAAGCAAAGCATTGAAATTCTTTTGTGAATTCATAAACTCTTTAACACTAGTTTCAAAATCAGAGGGCATCTTACTAAAATTTCCATAAGAGTTATTGTAGGAATTACCATAATTGTTAGAGGAATTACTAGGAAAAGTCCTAGAAGTAAAGTTTCCTCTATAAGCATTGTTGCCAAAATTATTCCTACCAACAAAATTCACATCCAAAGATTCATCATTATTCTCAATCAACGTGGACAAAGGCATATCATTAGGATCATAAGAAGCACTCTTAGTAGCAAATAATTTCTCATCCATCTTTCCACTCAAAATTCTAATATCTTCAATAGCATGTACTTTTTTACTAGTAGATCTTTCGTTGTGCCATTGAGAGTAGTTAACCATAATATTATCTAGGAGTTTGGTAGCTTCTCCTAAAGTGATTTCCATGAAAGTGCCTCCCCCCCGCGGCCGAATCTTAAAGATTTCTAGAAGCAAAATTCAAGCCGACATAATTTTTTTGTATAATCATCCATAAGTTCAAACCATGTGTAGGGAAATTACGTATCATTAATTTCATTCTCTCCCGAGCTTGTGCAACATGATCATGATCTAGTTGCTTAAAATTCATGATATTGTTTCTAAGAGAGATAATCTTAGCGGAGGAAAATACTTAGAGATAAAGGCATCTTTGCACTTGTTCCATGAATCAATACTATTTCTAGGCAAAGAAGAGAACCAAGTTTTAGCACGATCTCTAAGCGAAAACGGAAATAGCTTCAGTTGAACATTATCATTATCCGTATCCCTCTTCTTTTGCATATCACACAAATCAACAAAGTTGTTTAGATGGGTAGCGACAGCTTCACTAGGAAGGCCAGAAAATTGATCTTTCATGACAAGATTCAACAGAGCAGCATTGATTTCACAAGATTCAGCATCGGTAATAGGAGCAATTGGAGTGCTAATAAAATCATTATTGTTGCTATTGGAAAAGTCACACAATTTGGTATTGTCTTGAGCCATAATGACAAGCAAGCAATCCAACACACAAGCAAAAGAGAGGCAAGCGAACGGTAAAACACACGGAAAAATAAGGGCGAATAAAACTGCAAGGGTGAAGTAGGGGAGAGGAAAATGAGAGGAAAATAATGTAATGCGAGGGATAAGGGTTTGTGATAGGTACTTGGTATATGAATTTTGCGTAGATCTTCCCGGCAATGGCGCCATAAATTCTTCTTGCTACTTCTTGAGCTTGCGTCGTATTCCCTCGAAGAGGAAAGGGTGATGCAGCACAATAGCGTAAGTATTTCCCTCCGTTTTTGAGAACCAAGGTATCAATCCAGTAGGAGACCACGCGCGAGTCCCTCATACCTGCACAAACCAATAAGAACCTTGCAGCCAACGTGATAAAAGTGGTTGTCAATCCCTTCTCGGTCACTTACAAAAGCGAGATATAATAGATATGAAAATATAATATTTTTTGGTATTTTTGGTATAGAGAAAAAGTAAATAAAGCAAAGTAAATCAAATAGTTGATGGAAGATTAATATGATAAAGATAGACCTGGGGGCCATAGGTTTCACTAGTGACTTCTCTCATGATAGCATATTTCTACGGTGGGTGAACAAATTACTGTCGAGCAATTGATAGAAGAGCGCATAGTTATGAGAATATCTAGGCATGATTGTTGTATATAGGCATCATGTCCGTGACAAGTAGACTGAAACGATTCTGCATTTACTACTATTACTCCACACATGGACCGCTATCCAGCATGCATCTAGAGTATTAAGTTCATAAGAACAGAGTAATGCCTTAAGCAAGATGACATGATGTAGAGCGATAAAATCAAGCAATATGATATAAACCCCATCTTTTTATCCTCGATGGCAACAATACAATACGTGCCTTGCTGCCCCTGCTATCATTGGGAAAGGACACTGCAAGATTGAACCCAAAGCCAAGCACTTCTCCCACTGCAAGAACTATAGATCTAGTAGGCCAAACCAAACAAATAATTCGAAGAGACTTGCAAGGATATTTAAATCATACATAAAAGATTTCAGAAAAGAATCCAATATTGTTCATACATAATCTTGATCATAAACCCATGATACATCTCCAACGTATCTATAATTTTTTATTGTTCCATGCTATTATTTATGAAGTCTTGGATGTTTAATGGGCTTTATCATTCACTTTTATATCATTTTGGGACTAACCTACTAACCCAAAGGCCCAGTCCAGATTGCTGTTTTTTGCCTGTTTCTGGGTTTTGCAGAAAAGGAATATCAAATGGAGTCCAAACGGAATGAAACCTTCGCGAGGGATATTTTTGGAGAAAATCACGCACGGAAAGCGTCGGGACCAAGTCAGGGGACAGCTGGGCTGCCCTCGAGGGTGGGGGCGCGCCCCCCTTCTGTGACGCCCCAAGACCGACGTCCCAGAAGATTCCAGATGTTCCGGGTTCTCCCGTGTGTTTCATTTGTGCTTGTGTTATTTATTTTTGCATTGCATCATGCCATCATGACTTCAATTCTGCAACTCAACCAAATAAGTCGTGTGGACCTTCGGTCCATTTAAATCGAGGGAAGGATGACTTCTCTTTATAACATATATATATCCTCCTAATATTTATGGAGCTATTATAAAAATATTCCATTGTTGGAAGCAAACATCACACACTTGCATAATTTTCCCCATGTCTGTTTCACTCCAAGTTTTGACTCCCACAACCTAGCTTGATCATCTTCTTCTCCTTCTTCGTTAGTCCTTTTAAATTGTGGCATTCTATTTCCTGCACCAATTTAATGTTCATTCTTTTCCTATCAATTCTCAACCATTCCTTCAACATCCTTGTCAATTTTTAGTCCCTTTGGACTTGTTTTGGTTGAGTTAAAAAATGGCTCAAGTTTGAATTTAATTCAAACTTGAATTATTTTTATATCCTTAAAAATGTCCAAACTAGTTTATTAAAATTGTGCATAAATCTAGGAGTTTAAGCATATTTTTACTTCCTTCACATTCTTCTTGTAACACCTTGTCCTTTTCCTTTTCTTCATCGGGGTGTTTGAATCTTTTTTTAAGAAATGGATAGGGCCTCCCTGCAGCCTGCTTAAGGCCGCCTGCGCCCTGACCTAGCTGGCCGATTTGGACCAGCGTCCCTTCCCCGCGGCCCAGCCCAGCTGGCCTTCTGGCCCAAGCTGCTAGGCCCAGCCGCGCCCCCCTTCTAGCCCTAAGGCCTGACCGAGCCATCCTACCCCGCTCCCTCTTCCCGTCGCTTGTCCTACCAACGCCGCCACCCCATCGCTCTCTCTCCCTCGGACCCGATCCCGTTCCCGCATCGCGCCTCCGCCTCGTGGCACCCTCTTGCCCCACCGCCGGGATCCATGGCGCCGCCCGAGCTCCTTCTCCTCTGCCGAGAGGCAGAGGGAGGAGCGGCCCCAGCTCCCGACCTTCCTCCTCTTCGCCAGATGCGCCCCCGCCTCCTTTTTCCCCACCAGCGGCCTCCTCCTTGCCCGATCCATGGCGCTCCGCCGCCCCGGCCTCGTCTGCGTCGCGCCTCCCCTCCCTCCGTTCGGCACGCTGCCACCGGGCACAGCCGCCTCGAGGACGACCCCGCGCCTCCTCGTGGACGCCGACGAGCCTGCTGCCTCCCCATCTCCAACGCGCCGCTGCCTCGCAAGGGAGTCGCTCCCGGCCTCCGCGGTGGCCACCGGAGCTGTTGCAGAGCGGCGCCTCCACGCGACCCACGCCCATGGACCTCCTCCTCAACCGCTACTCTGCTCCAAGCTGCCATGCCTCGGGCTGGTTCAGGCTGCGCCGTCCGCTAGCGCCTGCAGCGCGCCTCTCCATCGTTGTCATCTTCGATCCAAGTTGTCGCCGCCTCCCTCTTGCTCTTGCTGTGACGCCAAGTACCACGACCACCGATGGGATTTTTCGCCAAGTGCCAGGATGTCTATGAACCTCTACTGCCACCTACAACTCGCCAAGACAGAACATGGCAAACACCAAGTACCCCTTCATTTTGTCAAGACCGACAAGTTTGAAGACTCCAAGTACCTCGACGCTCGATGCCCGAACGACTACCTTCGATGAAGAAACGTGTACGACTACCCTCGAAGACCCGTGGATGCGCCAAGTACCCCTTCGGACCGAGACGCCAAGTACCACTACGCGCATGTACCACTACCGTCGCCCCAAAGATGTTCGATTCGCCAAGTACCTCTACCATCGACCCCGAACTTCTTTGGAAACTTGAACCGCTACAAAACGTGTATCAGAACCTGCGAGTACCACTACTTCCTCTACGACCTCGAACCGCCCCGAAACGAATGTTCCGAAGGTATAACCCCGAGACGATGACCCATGGACTGCATGTGTTGTATGAGGTGAATCGGATGTTTGCATCGTGTCCGTTGTGGCCCTCGTTTGCCTTGTCGCCGACCCATGGGAACCGGGCAACCGGGTTCACCCCATCTCTTTTGCATGTCACTCTCTCCGCTATCTTTTGCACCGGTATCTCAACGAGTTACCGGAACCGATATGTTGCGTGGCATCATTTTCGGATTCGCCCCCGTGGCCCCTTTTTTTCCACCACGGTGACAAATACTTCATATCTCTTCATGTTAACTTTTACTAAAATTTTGCATAAAACTTGATCATGTCATTCGCATCATGTTAACAACATTAAAATGTGTGAATTGTTGTTTGCTTAAAAATTGCTAAACATGCACATGGGGATTTTCCAGAATTGTTGTTGTAGTTTCCGGCCTCATTTAAACTTGTAGACTTGTGTTGTTCTTGTGTGCTTCCTACCTTGCCATGTATTGCATCAAATATAGACTTGCTGTGCATCATATGTATACTTGTCTTGCATCCTACTTGGTTGAGCATATTGTCGTGTCTCGTGTTGTGTGTTTACCGTATTGCTTGCTTCTTCTCGTAAGTGTTTGTTCCGTTGCGACCATGAGGAGTCGTTCGACTTCCCGTGGTTCTTCTTCAAGGCCTCTTCTTCGTCTTCTTCACGGATCCCTTCTTCTTCCTTGCGGGATCCCAGGCAAGATGACCATACCCTTTGTCACGACCGGTCCTTCAGTAAAATAATTACCGGAAGACCGACCTTTTTATTAAACCGGCGGGGAATATAATTCCTTGCCGGCAGACAATTCCTTGATACAGAATTTCCAGTACACTAAATATTATACAAGGTTGAGCTGGGGGTTGCTCAACAATTTTTATTACAAGCGCGCCAATAAAGGCGGATACGACACAAGGCAGGGTGGCATACTACTAACTCGTAATAAAAGGTGGTGGAATATGTCACAGTGAAGTGGGTGATGTGACTCCGAAATCTTACAGCTCATCGAGCATCGGAGTGAGACTCGATGAATTTATTTGGTGGTAGGCGGAAGCGGTTATAAAATAGTGATCAACTCCAGGATCGCAAGGGACTGATTGAGACTCCTCTAAGCGTCGGACTCGCTATCGAATTCTTCATCCATGAGATCGCCTTCATCCACATCTGGCCAAATCAACAAGCCAGGTGAGTACTTTGAATGTACTCGCAAGACAGTTCGGACTTAAGATATAATAAATGTCAACATGATGCATATGAGTATTCCAGCAAAAATGTGACCAGAATAAAATAAATTATGCGCTGAAGGTAAAGATGGAAGTCGGGCCGTAATCCTCCCGAAATCGAAAAAGATAATAATTAAGAGACCAAACGAGGGTCTGGGTGACGCCTCGTAGGAAAAATAATAAATGTTAACAGGCCACAATCGGGCGTCTGAGCGACACCACATAATGGGCTTATAGCAAAATAAATAACAAGAATGCCTCAGTTGGACGTCTGAGCGACATCACATAAAGGGCTTATAAATAAAAGAATGCCACAGTCGGACGTCTGAGCGACATCACATAAAGGGCTTATAAATAAAAGAATGCCACAGTCGGACGTCTGAGCGACATCCCATAAATGGCTTATAAATAAAAATAATGCCACAGTCGGACGTCTGAGCGACATCACATAAAAGGCTTATAAATAAAAATAATG
>LR738714.1:653682886-653734424 GCA_902687465.1 Secale cereale | reverse complement strand
AAATAAAAATAATGCCATAGTCGGACGTCTGAGCGACATCACATAAAGGGCTTATAAATAAAAATAATGCCACAGTCGGACGTCTGAGCGACATCACATAAAGGGCTTATCAATGAAAATAATGCCACAGTCGGACGTCTGAGCGACATCACAGAAAGGGCTTATAAATAACAACAGTACAATGATGAAATACTTCTCAAAGTAAATCAACACAGAGATAGGGGTGAGTTCATCTACCAAATGAACTTGACGAAAATACTATTCTGGTTATCAACAAGAATGAACTAGAGACGGTCACCGGGTTGGCATCAAGATTGACCCTAGGCCATAAACATGGCTACTGAAGGAATTTAACTCTACAGAGATTGTACTATTAACTCATAGCCAACGGGTTCTACTAGCCACGGGGGCTAGTCCCGTCTACGGTGTTTTAGTAGAAACCCAACTAACCAGTACACACCCATTTAACATCCTGTCGTCCGGAATCACCCGCGACGACATTCACGGGAAACTTTAAGACGGGGAGGCTACAACCTCGAATAGCATGGGATCAAATTTATATATGCGCGCTCTAAGGGGTGCCCCCCTCTCGGTCCCAACCGGAAACACCCATGCCCCCTGACCGGTTGACGGGCTTTAATCCAGGGCCATGGAACCCTCATCCCGGCCCCTCTACTTGGTGGGTACTCGGGAAGTGGTTTACAACTGACTAGACCGCAATCCCAACGGATCCCTATGATAGTACCGGAAAAGGAGACGAACGGAGTCATGACATGGTCTCCGTTGATACTGAGTTAACCAACTACTGGCATGCTTCAACAATACCAGCATTCCACCCATCATATCACCATATGATCGAGGTGGTTCAACATTCTCTTGCGGGAATCACCCGAAGCTTACTTGCATGAAATATAACCATACACAATGCTTATATGACCATGCTTATGGGAAGAGCTACTCGAGCAAACATGCAACACACTCATCATATCAGAGGTTCAAACATGCTTGCCTGGTTCTGAAAAGTCAGAGCCTAACTCGGTGTGATTCGCGTCCCCGTCACGGCCTCCGGTATCTATGTATTCAGACAAAATACATACTAACATAAATACCACGCGTGCAAATAAAGTTGCTCCAAAAATTTCCACCTAAATATGAAAAAAACTAGGCGGAAAACTAAAGAGGACAGAAAAAGAATCAATCCAAAATCACTTTTAGTTTAAAAGATATTAAGGTTTCTGTCCAGGGACCCATCTATAATGAAACAGAAAAGATCCAGGGGCTAGGATAGAAAATAACAAAGCGAATCGGTATGCAGTACGTCAACCGCAGACGAAAATGCACTTTGCCCGAATACGCTAACAGAAAACGGTTCGAGGGGGAGATATGAGAGGCTGACAAGGGACCCCACTTGTCAGGTTTGAAAATGGAAACAGAGCCGCGCCGGCGCCGGTGCTGCGGTGATCACCGGCGTCGATCCACGGCGAGTTAGGGGAGGGGAGTGGTACCTACGGCTTCACGGTGATCTTCCGCGTCGAACGGTTGTGGAGTTGGGTGTCGGCGAGCCCCACGTCGACGGCGACCTTATCTCCGGCGGACGGCGGCTCGGGTGGTCCAGGACCTCGTCGGAGAGGGTTCCTGGGGTGAAATTGAAGTGGGGGTTAGGCCTATGTGGCTGCCAGGATGCTACGCCCGAGCCCACGGCGGCGGAGAAGCCCTCACCGGAGTGAACGGAGCTGGAGCCCGAGGCGGAGGTAGCTGGCCGGAGCTGGGGAAGAAGGGCCTCTCGGGGCTCTTCCAGAGGCTGGGCGTGGTCTAGGGAGGTAGTGAAGGTGTGTGTGCTCGAGCACGAGCTCGGGGGTGCCTTTTATAGGCGGCTCGAGGTGGCTGCCGCGAACGGATAAGTCCGGCGAGTCGATTACGGTGCTGCAGTGGTCGGGCGGCGGAGTTAGGGGCTTGAGCATCATCTAGGATCTGTAGGGGTTCCATTCCGGCGCTTAACTCAGCAGGAGAGGTGGAGTTACGGCCTGTCCTCGACGGAACGGCCGCGCGTCACGTCGGTGGCAGAAACGGCTCTCTGCACGTGCCAGGCCACGGCGACGGCATGCCAGGCGTGCGTTTGCTATGGAGATGGACACGCGGAGCACTAGGGTGGTTTGGGCGGTGCCGAACGGCGTTGTGCTGCGGTGGTAGCTTCTATCAGCCACCACGGGCGGCCCTGTGGCCGTGGCAGTCGCCGGCGCGGTCGGGCCCGAGCGCCACCGACGCCCAGAAGCGGCCAAGCGAGCATGCGGCGCATGGATAAGAAGAAGCTGCAGTGCAGCGTCGAGCCAAGGGGTACAGACGAGGTTTTGTCTCTGCGCCTGACAAACTGTCGAAATTGACGAAACCGACGGACTGATGAACTATCGACAGTTTCAGTTAACAACTGACAGCTCAGTGTAGGCTAGGTGTTTGATGAAATGATTCTGGTATGTGTGCAATGTTTCTGGAGCTGATTTTTGGTGGAGTGGCCTCTTGATGTATCTAGAGGCTACCTGATTTTTCACAGAATTTTTGGAAGAAGATAAATATGAATTTCACCAAATTTTGCAAATCTGGTCCAAACTTGCAGTAGGTGAAACTTGAAAATTTTGAACTATGGACCAGTGAAACAAAATGGATCTAGGTTGTGGGTACTAAGGACTATCTAGGAGAGTTGGTTTGGAGTCAAATAACTAGACGGAAATGGTGGCTCCTTTGTAAATCACCAAGGTCCACTATAAAAGGCAGAATTTGTTTTGGAGTAAAATAAATAGGAGAAAAATCCCAATAATCTTACAACCTACTGGAATTCATGAGAGACTTGTCACAAGGTGTGGAGAGAGTCTTGGAGAGAATCATTTCTGTTGGGATCATGGCAAGATGAAGGTTGGAGGGGAGATAAGTCCAAGGTTAAACTTGAGAGGTTTAAATCAAGAAGTGGAGAACTCAAACAACTTCTTTTGAAACTCAACTTGTGCTTGAGCCAAACACAAGAGAAAAACTTCAAGGCCAAAAACCAGGCTTGAGAAGGCACACAAACTTTGGCCAAAAGGGATTTTAGAAAGGGCAAAAGAAAAGATCAAACAATCCCCTTCCAAAAAGGCTAAAAGTTTGGAAGAAAAACCAACTCAAAAATTTGGGGTGTTACACCCTTGGATACCATTACTACCATTGCCATGCTTAGTTGTCTCGATGCTATCGTTATATGTCGCGCTACCCATCATTTATGTCAGCCTCTCCTTGTTGCCATGAAACCTCTAACCTTTGACACATTCCTAGCAAAACAATTGTTTGGCTATGTTACCCGCTTGCTCAGCCCCTCTTATAGCGTTGTTAGTTGCAGGTGAAGATGAAGATTGTTCCATGATGGAACTTGATGCTTGGGAATATCACAATATCTACTATTATTATTAACACATCTATATACTGGGCATGGGTGGAAGGCTTGGCCTTTTGCTCGGTGTTTGGTTCCACTCATGCCACCTTAGGCGCCGATAAACCAACATTATGTTCCTAGATTTTGCGTTCCTTACACGGTTGGGTATATGGGGACCCCTTGACACTTCGTGTTTGAATAAAACTCCTCCAGCAAGGCCCAACATTGGTTTTAATTTGCCTCATAATAACAACTTAATTAATTAATTAAAATTGCATAGGGGGTCGCGCCCTCGGGATTCTTTTCTACATAGCAGGGGGCAGTGCTGATGGTGTTGGTCCCAAACGGGCGGACTGCAGGGCCACCACGGGGAATCTCGAGGATTGGCTCCCGTAGGATGTCCCATCCGGTCGTGGCCTGAGACGAGATACGCATGGCTACTATCAGGGTGTCGGCACGCCGGGAGGTCTTGCTGGACTTGTTTTACCATTGTCGAAATGTCTTGTGCACCGGGATGCCGAGCCTGATCGGATTTCCCTAAGATAAGGGGTGATGATATTATATTTATCACTTCAGCTGATCGTGAGAGCTTGTGATGGGCTAAGTTGGGACACCCCTGCAGGGTTATGATCTTTGGAAAGCCGTGCCCGCGGTTATGTGGCAGATTGGAATTTGTTAATGTCCGGTTGTAGAAAACTTGACAGAGGATCCGAAGTAAAACACACAACTTTGTGAGTAAATGTGACTGTCTCTTTTCACTTTGAGAAGAGAACATAGTGGGGTTATGTTTGACTCGTAGGTATTCCAGGATCTTTAGCGATCACTACTAGTTTGCGACCGTCTCCGTAGATGCTCATCTTATTCTTGTACTCGTAAGCTAGCCACCATATTATGCTTAGCCGCTGCTGCAACCTCACCACTTTACCTCTTCCTACCCATAAAGCTTTGCTAGTCTTGATACCCATGGTTATGGGATTGCTGAGTCCTCGTGGCTCACAGATACTACAACACCAGATGCAGGTTCAGCCGAGATTGACGCAGGAGATGGGTCAGAACTTCTGGGAGTTCCATGAAGAGCGTGGCCGTATGTTTGTGACGTTTTCGACGATCAGTAGTGGTTTCTACTAGGGGCATTTCGGACCTGTGGCTTTATGTTTTTGGTATCTTTCTTTTGAATCTTCGCCCGTAGTCGGGTTGTGATGTTTTGAATGATGATTTCCTTATGTAATGTATTGCGTGACGTGGCGAGTGTAAGCCAACTATCCTTTTGCAATTTCATCCCTATTTTTACATGAGTCGTGCAAAGATACCAACCTTGAGATCATTCCAGAATGGGCTTATACCTTTAAGTCGTGCCTCGACACGTAGGAGGTTAGTCCCATCCTGGGCATTACAAGTTGGTATTCAGAGCCTTCTCCGACCTAGAAGCCACCACCGATTGATCGAATCGTTGACGGTTGAGTCTAGGCACACACTTGAAAATGTTTTGAGTCCTATATATATATATATCGGAGAGTAGGATTTGTTTTTACTCCTCATCCCTTTATCACTCTGGTGAGGACTCCTGACGATTACTTATCTCTTATACTCTCAAAATTTCACAATTTTTTTTAGGAATCTCGTGAGTATTGTTTGGATTGTTCCGATGTCTTTGTGACGATAACATTGTTCTCGATGCCTCTTATCATTTAGGGGTTGTGGCAGTGTCCCGGGGAGTTGAGCTCCGAGGTGTTGCCGTCACAAATATATCGCAGCAGTTCTAGAATACTTAAGACAACCGACATCGAAAACTCTCCTATGCGGATAGTGGCAAGATAACCCCGACATCACCCAGTACTGGCGAGGTAGTTCGGGAGTATTGCCATAGCTTGTATAGCGGATGCATTTCGAAGGTCTGAGGTAAACGGTTTCCGGAAATAACTGGTTATGTGTTGAAGGATGGATACAGCTGGATGTAGGATTAGAGTTGAGTGCGCGATGCTTCCCCTGTATCCCCAACACCTGATTACATGACTGGAAACTTTCGGAAATTAATAGGTGGGTTCATCTAGTAGCTCGTAGGCATTCTTCCAATGAGTGCACGATATGAAGTTCGGGGTTCTACATTGAGTGAAGTGGTTTTATAGGCGTTGTTCCGATCGGGAGTTGCATCTTAAAGGGTCCTTGGCTATGCTGATCCGGGGATTGCAAAACCCTTTTGTAACACGTTCCATGAGCTTTCAGCACGAATATGTGGGACGAAGATTCTATCTTGTATTTGTTCTATCTGCTCCTTGTTGTTTTTATTTACCTTTTGTTCTCCAAGTGGCTTCTCGACAAGTTGATGTACCTGCGGAATTCATTCGTTCAATTGTCTGTTCGAATGATATTGTGAAGATTATGTTGCAACATATCTATCCTTTGTTTTGATTTGATTCTGGTATTCGAGTTGCTTCGATGTCAAATGTTGATTCCATACCTTTCCTAATCGGTGTTCTCATATTTCTATGGGAGTGCTAATTCTTCTTGACCATCGAGATTTTCATGTTAATCCTTTTTTCAACCGGTGTGCCTTCTCTTCAAGTTATTCCATACGGATGCCGTTGAGAAATCTGACGATTTGTCTGTTTCATTTATCCCAAGTTGTCTTTGTTTTCCCCACCCTCCCACCCTTTTTCTTTATGGAGCCAGAAATTCTCAAATGAAATATCCACTTTATTCACATGATGTTTCTTCATTCTTTTCCATCAATGTTCTTATCCGGTGATTTATCGTGAAGATGCTCAGGAGCTTCAAGTTCATCATTCTTAATTCTAACATTCTTCTCTGGTGGACTAAATCCAAGCTTCCGTATTGATCATATCTCTGCCTCTTGTTTCACATGTTTTCCAATGTGGGAATTCTTATCCAAAGTCTCTCTTGATTATTCAACTCCATATAATTCTTATCCGGAGTGTTCAAGGTATCTCAGAAGATTCATAATTGCATTCTTAATCCGTTCAAATTATTTTGAGCATTGTCATCTTATTCAAGCCATTTAATTCAATCGGTGCAATATCTCTTAAGCAATCTTTTGAACGGTGATTTCTTTAGTGGGCCCTAACCCACAGGTTTTTTTTCCAGGATCTTACCTGACTCTTCTAATTTTTCTGGAGTTATACTCAAATTCTTTTCAAAGTGTGACGTAAGTATGGATTCCATCAGTCATATGCCTCTCTTCCAGATCGTTTTCAAATTCTTTTCATGTTTGGTTAAACCTTCCATTTTTTTATTCTTCCGGAGCATCTCGCAATTCTTCAAGGTGTTTCTCCTTGTCATTCTCAATATTTGAAGACAGGAGAAGAGTTTCTCTTAAATCCTGGCTCGTTCTCTTGAATATTCGTGGTTCTAGCTTCATGCCATCCTCATAGTTGTTTCGATCATGAGGAATCTTTTTATACCCATCCGAAGCATTTCTTAAATTCTTTCCATTGTGATCCTCCGAAGGCCATCATTTCAGAAAATTTCTTCACTCTCAGTTTGCAACTTCGTCCTCCAACTATTCTTAATTGATGTCTCTTCATTCGTCTCCATATTTTTTACGGTGGTTCTTTCAAGATTACTCTTTCGTTGTTATCATATCAATCCATTTGTTCTTTTCATAATCCTACCGGTGATTCGTTGAATACTTTCTCAAGTTGTGTGAGATCTCTCTTTAATTCTTGCAAAGAGAATAAGTAGTATGACAAATCCATTTTTGTCGTCAATTTAATTTGATGAAGGATAAGCATACAGTAAATCTTAGTCTTATTTCCTCAAAGTGAATAATTCCTTTTTTCCGGAGCTTGTTCATCATATCATATTCTCGGTTCTAAGTTGTTCATCTTGTTTTCCGGAGCTCCAAGTTATTTCAATTATAGCATTTCAAACCTCCATCTAATTCATCGCAGGCCTTGTATCTTATTCTTTTCATCTTTCACTTTTCATCCTTTTGTTACCGGAGTTCTCATGGTGGTTCATCAAGATTTAATTCATCCTCGAAGTCTTCATCAAGATTCTTGTTGGAGCTCAAGCATTCTTCATCATGCTTTCCAAGTGCAATTCTTTCTACCTTATTGTTTGAGATGGTGGTATGCCATTTTTGACAATTTCCCTTCATGTTTCATGTTTCACAAGTTGTCAGGAATGAGATATTTAAACCCATCATTTTCCTTGTTCAGGAGATCTTTTCAACCCTTCAATTATTCGTTGGAGTTATCTTGGGTTATAATTCACATAAGAGCTTTCCCTGAGAATTGTTGCTATTATGGTGCTTATAAATGACCCAAGTCCTTCAGTTATCATTCCGGTGAGATAAGTTTTTCGTCTCCTTGTTGATCTCAATCCAATCAAATGTTTTCGTAAGTGGCTGGTTGTCACCTCATAATTTTGAGTTGTTTTCCATAAGCCCACATGAAGCTTATTCTTTTCGTTGTTGAATTTCCAACAACTCTATTCAATCTTTCGTGGTAAGGATGCTCTTTTAAATTCAATTTTGAGAGAAGTGTCATATTTTCTCCGTTCATTCTTTCATGGATCTATATTCTATTCTTTCATTCCGGAGGCATTGTGATATTGCTCTCTTTGACCATCTTCTCGTTTTTATCAAGATCATATTCTTCCCTTGCTTGTCTATTTAACCGGAATGTCGTGTCCTCCATTCAAGTTCCGTCATCTTATCTAGTTTTTTTCCTCTATTTTTAACCGGAGTGCTGTCTGAAATCTTTCTTACCCCTTGTGCCATTCTTTCAATTGTTTTAGAGGCACTGTGTTGTTGATTTCATCAAATATCAGCCCATCTTCTCAAGTTCTTGTTCAATTCCTTCCATTTTCAGTCGGAGTGCTATCTGAATCATGTCATTCTTATTCCTTGGCTATACCATTGCGGTTTCATATACTTTTGGTTCGTAAGCTCTTGCTTCATGTCTTTAATCCTATTTAGGTTCTTATAATGCTCCTTGTTACTCTTTCTAACGGAGTGTTTTCATATTCGTTCATCTCTGTTGTATTCTTCTTTCAATTTGGTCAACCCCTCAGGTTCGTGGTTTCACTCGTTTGTCGAAGAAGCAACTTTGTTTTACCTCTTCTTTTTCCTTTCTATCCGGTGCCATCTCCAGGATCTCGGGTCGAGATCCTCTGCTAGTGTGGGAGAGTTGTGACGCCCCAAGACCGACGTCCCAGAAGATTCCAGATGTTCCGGGTTCTCCAGTGTGTTTCATTTGTGCTTGTGTTATTTATTTTTACATTGCATCATGCCATCATGACTTTAATTCTGCAACTCAACCAAATAAGTCGTGTGGACCTTTGGTCCATTTAAATCGAGGGAAGGATGACTTCTCTTTATAACATATATATATCCTCCTAATATTTATGGAGCTATTATAAAAATATTCCATTGTTGGAAGCAATCATCACACACTTGCATAATTTTCCCCATGTCTGTTTCACTCCAAGTTTTGACTCCCACAACCTTGCTTGATCATCTTCTTCTCCTTCTTCGTTAGTCCTTTTAAATTGTGGCATTGTATTTCCTGCACCAATTTAATGTTCATTCTTTCCCTATCAATTCTCAACCATGCCTTCAACATCCTTGCCAATTTTTAGTCCCTTTGGACTTGTTTTGGTTGGGTTCAAAAATGGCTCAAGTTTGAATTTAATTCAAACTTGAATTATTTTATATCCTTAAAAATGTCCAAACTAGTTTATTAAAATTGTGCATAAATCTAGGAGTTTAAGCATATTTTTACTTCATTCACATTCTGCCTGTAACGCCCTGTCCTTTTCCTTTTCTTCATCGGGGTGTTTGAATCTTTTTTTTAAGAAATGGATAGGGCCTCCCTGCAGCCTGCTTAAGGCCGCCTACGGCCTGACCTAGCTGGATGATTTGGACCAGCGTCCCTTCCCCGCGGCCCAGCCCAGCTGGCCTTCTGGCCCAAGCTGCTAGGCCCACCCGCGCCCCCCTTCTATCCCTAAGGCCCGACCGAGCTATCCTACCTCGCTCCCTCTTCCCGTCGCTCGTCCTACCAGCGCCGCCACCCCTTCGCTCTCTCTCTCTCTCCCTCGGCCCTGATCCCATTCCCGCATCGCGCCTCCGCCTCGTGGCACCCTCTTGCCCCGCCGCCGTGATCCATGGCACCGCCCGAGCTCCTTCTCCTCCGCCGAGAGGCAGAGGGAGGAGCGGCCCCTGCGCCTGACCTTCCTCTTCTTCGCCAGATGCGCCCCCGCCTCTTTCTTCCCCACCAGCGGCCTCCTCCTTGCCCGATCCATGGCGCTCCGCCGCCCCGGCCTCGTCTGCGTCGCACCTCCCCTCCCTCTGTTCGGCACGCTGCCACCGGGCACAGCCGCCCCGAGGATGACCCCGCGCCTCCTCGAGGACGCCGGCGAGCCTGCTGCCTCCCCATCTCCAACGCGCCGCCGCCTCGCCAGGGAGTCGCTCCCGGCCTCCGCGGTGGCCACCGGAGCTGTTGCAGAGCGGTGCCTCCACGCGAGCCGCACCTCTGGACCTCCTCCTCGACCGCTGCTCTGCTCCAAGCTGCCATGCCTCGGGTTGGTTCAGGCTGCGCCGTCCGCTAGCGCCTGCACCACGCCTCTCCATCGTTGTCATCTTCGATCCAAGTTGTCGCTGCCTCCCTCTTGCTGTTGCTGTGACGCCAAGTACCACGACCATCGATGGGATTTTTCGCCAAGTTCC
Source organism: Secale cereale (assembly GCA_902687465.1). NCBI lineage: Eukaryota > Viridiplantae > Streptophyta > Magnoliopsida > Poales > Poaceae > Secale > Secale cereale. Next base: position 653,724,339 of record LR738714.1, on the reverse strand, counting down.
AGGATGTCTATGAACCTCTACTGCCACCTACAACTCGCCAAGACAGAACATGGCGAACACCAAGTACCCCTTCATTTTGTCAAGACCGACAAGTTTGAGGACTCCAAGTACCTCGACGCTCGATGCCCGAACGACTACCTTCGGTGAAGAAACGTGTACGACTACCCTCGAAAACCCGTGGATGCGCCAAGTACCCCTTCGGACCGAGATGCCAAGTACCACTACGCGCATGTACCACTACCGTTGCCCCGAAGACGTTCGATTCGCCAAGTACCTCTACCATCGACCCCGAACTTCTTCGGAAACTTGAACGGCTACAAAACGTGTACCAAGACCCGCGAGTACCACTACTTCCTCTATGACCTCGAACCGCCCCGAAACGAACGTTCCGAAGGTATAACCCCGAGACGATGACCCGTGGACTGCATGTGTTGTATGAGGTGAATCGGATGTTTGCATCGTGTCCGTTGTGGCCCTCGTTTGCCTTGTCGCCGACCCGTGGGAACCAGGCAACCGGGTTCACCCCATCTCTTTTGCATGTCACTCTCTTCGCTATCTTTTGCACCGGTCTCTCAACGAGTTACAGGAACCGATATGTTGTGTGGCATCATTTTCGGATTCGCTGCCGTGGCCCCTTTCTTTCCACCACGGTGACAAATACTTCATATCTCTTCATGTTAACTTTTACTAAAATTTTGCATAAAACTTGATCATATCATCCGCATCATGTTAACAACATTAAAATGTGTGAATTGTTGTTTGCTTAAATATTGCTAAACATGCACATGGGGATTTTCCGGAATTGTTGTTGTAGTTTTCGGCCTCATTTAAACTTGTAGACTTGTGTTGTTCTTGTGTGCTTCCTACCTTGCCATGTATTGCATCATATATAGACTTGCTGTGCATCATATGTAGACTTATCTTGCATCCTACTTGGTTGAGCATATTGTCGTGTCTCGTGTTGTGTGTTTATCGTATTGCTTGCTTCTTCTCGTTAGTGCTTGTTCTGTTGCGATCATGAGGAGTCGTTCGACTTCCCGTGGTTCTTCTTCAAGGCTTCTTCTTCATCTTCTTCACGGATCTGTTCTTCTTCCTTGCGGGATCCTAGGCAAGATGACCATACCCTTGGATACCTTTACTACCATTGCCATGCTTAGTTCTCTTGATGCTATCATTATATGTCGCGCTACCCATCATTTATGTCAGCCGCTCCTTGTTGCCATGAAACCTCTAACCTTTGACACCTTCCTAGCAAAACCATTGTTTGGCTATGTTACCCGCTTGCTCAGCCCCTCTTATAGCGTTGTTAGTTGTAGGTGAAGATGAAGATGAAGATTGTTCCATGATGGAACTTGATGCTTGGGAATATCACAATATCTACTATTATTATTAACACACCTATATACTGGGCATGGGTGGAAGGCTTGGCCTTTTGCTCGCTGTTTTGTTCCACTCATGCCACCTTAGGCGCCGATAAACCGGCATTATGTTCCTTGATTTTGCGTTCCTTACACGGTTGGGTATATGGGGACCCCTTGACACTTCGTCTTTGAATAAAACTCCTCCAGCAAGGCCCAACATTGGTTTTAATTTGCCTCATAATAACAACTTAATTAATTAATTAAAATTGCATAGGGGGTCACGCCCTCGGGATTCTTTTCTACATAGCAGGGGGGCAGTGCTGATGGTGTTGGTCCCAAACGGGCGGACTGCAGGGCCACCACGGGGAAACTCGAGGATTGGCTCCCGTAGGATGTCCCATCCGGTCGTGGCCTGAGACGAGATACGCGTGGCTACTATCTGGGTGCCGGCACGCCGGGAGGTCTTGCTGGACTTGTTTTACCATTGTCGAAATGTCTTGTGCACCGGGATGCCGAGCCTGATCGGATTTCCCTAAGATAAGGGGTGATGATATTATATTTATCACTTCAGCTGATCGTGAGAGCTTGTGATGGGCTAAGTTGGGACACCCCTGCAGGGTTATGATCTTTCGAAAGCCGTGCCCGCGGTTATGTGGCAGATTGGAATTTGTTAATGTCCAATTGTAGAAAACTTGACAGATGATCCGAAGTAAAACACACAACTGTGTGAGTAACCGTGACTGTCTCTTTTCACTTTGAGAAGAGAACACGGTGGGGTTATGTTTGACTCGTAGGTATTCCAGGAACTTTAGCGATCACTACTAGTTTGCGACCGTCTGCGTAGATGCTCATCTTATTCTTGTACTCGTAAGCTAGCCACCATATTATGCTTAGCCGCTGCTGCAACCTCACCACTTTACCTCTTCCTGCCCATAAAGCTTTGCTAGTCTTGATATCCTTAGTTATGGGATTGCTGAGTCCTCGTGGCTCACATATACTACAACACCAGATGCAGGTTCAGCCGAGATTGACGCAGGAGATGGGTCAGAACTTCTGGGAGTTCCATGAAGAGCGTGGCCGTATGTTTGTGACGTTTTCAACGATCAGTAGTGGTTTCTACTAGGGGCGTTTCGGACCTATGGCTTTATGTTTTTGGTATCTTTCTTTTGGATCTTCACCCGTAGTCGGGTTGTAATGTTTTGAATGATGATTTGCTTATGTAATGTATTGTGTGATGTGGCGAGTGTAAGCCAACTATCCTTTTGCAATTTCATCCCTATTTTTACATGAGTCGTGCAAAGATACCAACCTTGACACTACTAGAAAAAAGGCTATAGGTAATATCACTGTTAGTGGCGCACCAGAGATGTGGTCCGCCACTACTATATAGCAGTGGCGCACCACAAACAGGTGCTCCACTAATAGTGACATTACTAGTGGCGCACCAGGTGTGGGGTGCGCCACTACTATGTTTTTGAACAGTAACCAGCCATGCCCAGGCTTACCAGTGGCGCACCAGGACAAGGTGCGCCACTACTATTTTTGATAGTAGTGGCGCACCTTGCCCTGGTGCGCCACTGGTAAGGCTGGGCATGGTGGTCCAAAAAAAAAAACCATAGCAGTGGCGCACCCCTTCACTGGTGCGCCACTAGTATTCCTGGCTACTAGTGGCGCACCAGTGAAGGGGTGCGCCACTGGTAACCTGGGAAGCATTTTCACCAAATGCACCCCCCCCCCGTGGACCGCCTTTTCAGTTAAAAAAATAAATAAAAGAAAATGATAGAAATGTCAAAAAAATAAAAAAAAATAAGATTCCAATGTGATTTGTGGTCTAGTTGTTAGAAAAATTTACAAACATGAATTTCGACTTTTTTTGCAAAATCTCTCGAGAATTTGTAAAATGGGCATAACTTTTGCATACGAACCCCGTTGAAGATTCTTAGAATCCCCAAAAACCTAACCGAATAAAAGATACGGGGCTTTTAAGATCTAGAGGCAAAAAAATTCAAAAATAGTAGTGGCGCACCGTGGGTGTGGTGCGCCACTAATATAGTTTTTTTTTTGAAAAACTATTTTTTTTGGAATAAATATTTTTTTTTTGAAAAAATGTTTTTTTGGGATAAAAATGGTTTTTTTTAAAAAATGTTTTTTTTGAAAAAATGTTTTTTTGAAAAAAAATAGTTTTTTTGAAAAATATGATATGTAAAATGACCGGGAAGTTTGAAATATTTTTTCAAAATTTCATCACACTCATGAACATGAACAAACTCCCAGACATTAACAAGGTTTAATAGGATTGATATGATAGATATATCAACAAGTGCCTGCTAAGTGAGCTGGTGCTGGGGTTGGATAGAACTCAGAAGTTAAGCGTGCTTGGGCTGGAGTAGTGTAGGATGGGTGACCTTCTTGGAAGTTTGACCACGGAGTGCGATTTGACCCGAGATTAAGCCATAGTCACCCGAGATTAAGGAAAAAAAATTTCCCGCCAAAATTGAAAAAAAAAATTCTGGAAAAAAATTTGAAAAAAAAAATTTGTTACTAGTGGCGCACCTGTAGCAATATCAGTGGCGCACCTGTAGCAATTCTGAAATAAAATTTGAAAAAAAAAAATTTGAAAAAATATCAGTGGCGCACCCTTATACTTAGTAGTGGCGCACCAGGTGGTGCCCCACTGATATCTGGATTAGTAATGGCGCACCTCTGGTGCGCCACTAATACCCATTACTAGTGGCGTGGTAATAGTGGCGCACCAGAGGTGCGCCACTAATACCCAAAAGTGGTGCGCCACTAATGAGCTTTTTTCTAGTAGTGTGAGATCATTCCAGAAATGGCTTATAGCTTTAAGTTGTGCCCCGACACGTAGAAGGTATAGTCCCATCCTGGGCATTACACCTTCCTAGGGCGCGCCCCCTGCCTCGAGGCTGGCCCACACAGCCCTCGGTGCCATCATTCTTCCTATATATACCTACGTTCCCCAGAAACTCCATACGCAGAGAGAAAACCCTAATTCTACCGCCGTAGCTTATGTTCCCGTGGAGTTCCCATCTTGGAGCCTGTTCCGGGAGGGGGATCCATCTCGGAGGCCTTCATCATCATCATCATCGCCCTCACCATGAGTTGTGAGTAGTTTACCACAGACCTTCGGGTCCATAGCTAGTATCTAGATGGCTTCTTCTCTCTCTGGATCTCAATACAAAGTTCTCCTCGGTCTTCGAGGAGATCTATTCGATGTAATCTTTTTTTGTGGTGTGTTTGTCGATATCCGATGAATTGTGAGTTAATGATCAAGGTTATCTATGAAAGATATTAGGTTCTTCTCTGAACTTTTTATGTGTGCTCATAATATCCTTGCAAGTCTCTTCGAATTATTGGTTTGGTTTGGCCTACTAGATCTATAGTTCTTGCAATGGGAGAAGTGCTTGGCTTTGGGTTCAATCTTGCGGTGTCCTTTCCCAGTGACAGTAGCGGCAGCAAGGCACGTCTATAAAGCCCCTCCGCAAAAAGAAAGAAAAGAAAAGAAAAGAAAGGCCAAATAAAAAAAGAAAGTCCCAAAAAAAAGAAAAAAAAGGAAGAAAAAAAGAGAAGAAAAAGGGGAAATCGCTACTAGCTTTTTCCACACTTGTGCTTCAAAGTAGCACCGTGTTCTTCATTGTAGAGAGTCTCATGCTTAGTCACTTTCATATACTAGTGGGAATTTTCGTTATAGAACTTGGCTTGTATATTCCAACGATGGGCTTCCTCAAATGCCCTAGGTCTTCGTGAGCAAGCAAGTTGGACGCACACCCACTAGTTTCTTTTGTTGAGCTTTCATCCATATTTAGCTCTAGTGCATCCGTTGCATGGCAATCCCTACTCACTCACATTGATATCTATTGATGGGCATCTCCATAGCCCGTTGATACGCCTAGTCGATGTGAGACTATCTCCCTCTTTTTGTCTTCTCCACAACCACCTCTATTCCTCCCATAGTGCTATATCCATGGCTCACGCTCATGTATTGCGTGAAAGTTGAAAGGTTTGAAAAGATAGAGCATGAAAACAAATGCTTGGCTGAAATCGGGGTTGTGCATGATATGAATATTTTGTGTGATAACAAGGGAGCATAGCCAACACTATATGATTTTGTAGGGATAACTTTCTTTAGCCATAGTATTTTGAGAAGACATGATTGCTTAGTTAGTATTGCTTGAAGTATTGTTATTTCTTATGTCAATATAGACTTTTGTCTAGAATCTTTCAGATCTGAACATTCATGCCACAACTAAGAGAATTACATTGAAAAACTATATTGGTTAGCATTCCACATAAAAAATTCTTTCTTTATCATTTACCTACTCGAGGACGAGCAGGAATTAAGCTTGGGGATGCTTGATACGTCTCCAACGTATCTATAATTTTTTATTGTTCCATGCTATTATTTATGAAGTCTTGGATGTTTAATGGGCTTTATCATTCACTTTTATATCATTTTGGGACTAACCTACTAACCCAAAGGCCCAGTCCAAATTGTTGTTTTTTGCCAGTTTCAGGGTTTTGCAGAAAAGGAATATCAAACGGAGTCCAAACGGAATGAAACCTTCGCGAGAGATATTTTTGGAGAAAATCACGCACAGAAAGCGTCGGGACCAAGTCAGGGGACAGCTGGGCTGCCCTCGAGGGTGGGGGGCGCGCCCCCTGCCTCGAGGCTGGCCCACACGGCCCTCGGTGCCCTCCTTCTTCCCATATATACTTACATACCCCAGAAACTCCATACGTAGAGATAAAACCCTAATTCCACCGCCGTAGCTTCTGTTCCCGTGGGGATCCCATCTTGGAGCCTATTCCGGGAGGGGGATCCATCACGGAGGCCTTCATCATCATCATCATCGCCCTCACCATGAGTTGTGAGTAGTTTACCACAGACCTTCGGGTCCATAGCTAATATCTAGATGGCTTCTTCTCTCTCTCTGGATCTCAATACAAAGTTCTCCTCGGTCTTCGAGGAGATCTATTCGATGTAATCTCTTTTTGTGGTGTGTTTGTCGAGATCCGATGAATTGTGAGTTTATGATCAAGGTTATCTATGAAAGATATTTGGTTCTTCTCTGAACTTTTTATGTGTGCTCATAATATCCTTGCAAGTCTCTTCGAATTATTGGTTTGGTTTGGCCTACTAGATCTATAGTTCTTGCAATGGGAGAAGTGCTTGTCTTTGGGTTCAATCTTACGGTGTCCTTTCCCAGTGACAATAGGGGCAGCAAGGCACGTATTGTATTGTTTCCATCAAGGGTAAAAAGATGGGGTTTTCAACATATTGCTTGAGTTTATCCCTCTACATCATGTCATCTTTCTTAAGGCGTTACTTTGTTCGTATGAACTCAATACACTAGATGCATGCTGGATAGCGGCCGATGTGTGGAGTAATAGTAGTAGATGCAGGCAAGAGTCGGTCTACTTGTCTCGGACGTGATGCCTATATACAATGATCATGCCTAGATAGTCTCATAATTATTCGCTTTTCTATCAATTGCTCGACAGTAATTTGTTTACCCGCCATAGAATACCACTGTCATGAGAGAAGCCATTAGAGAAAACTATGCCCCCCGGGTCTATCCTCAACATATCAATCTACATCTACTTTACTTTTCTTGCTTTTATTTGCTGTTTTATTAAACCAAAAATACCAAAAATATAATTATCATCTCTATCAGATCTCACTCTCGTAAGTGACCGTAAAGGGATTGACAACCCCTTATCGCGTTGGCTGCGAAGTTCTTATTTGTTTTTGCAGGTGCGAGGGACTCGCGCGTGGTCTCCTACTGGATTGATACCTTGGTTCTCAAAAACTGAGGGAAATACTTACGCTACTGTGCTGCATCTCCCTTTCCTCTTCGAGGGAATACAACGCAAGCTCAAGAGGTAGCAACCCACAATTCATCAGATCTCGACAAACACACCACAAAAAGATTACATTGAATAGATCTCCTCGAAGATCAAGGAGAACTTTGTATTGACATCCATAGAGAGAGAAGAAGCCATCTAGCTAATAACTATGGACCCGAAGGTCTATGGTAAACTACTCACAACTCATCGGAGAGGCTATGGTGTTCATGTAGAAGCCCTCCGTGATCGATGCCCCCTCCAGCGGAGCTCCGGAACAGGCCCCAAGATGGGGTCTCACGGGTACAGAAGGTTGCGGCGATGGAATTAGGGTTTCGTGCTACTCCTCGATAGTTTCAGGGTACGTAGGTATATATAGGCTGAAGAGGGACGTCGGGGGAGCTACAGGTGGCCCACGAGGGTGGGGGCGCGCCTAACCCCTGGGCGCGCCCCCTGCCCTCGTGGCCACCTCCTTCGCTTCCTGGCGTGTACTCCAAGTCTTTCATGTTGATATTGTTCCAAAAATAACTCTCCCGAAGGTTTCATTCGGTTTGGACTCCGTTTGATATCCCTTTTCTGCGAAACACTGTAATAGGCAAAAAAACAGCAATTTGCACTAGGCCTTGGGTTAGTAGGTTAGTCCCAAAAATAATATAAAAGTGTATAATAAAGCCCATTAAACATCCAAAACAAAATATATAATAGCATGGAACAATAAAAAATTGTACATACGTTGGAGACGTATCACCTCTCGGGAGTGATAACTTGCTTGACATTCTTTTTGAAGTTCTCTTTCTTTTGCTTTGCCCTTTTCTTGAAACTAGTGGTCTTGTTGACCATCAAAATTTGATGCTCTTTCTTAATTTCTACCTTTGTTGATTTCAGCATCACGAACAGCTCGGGAATCGTTTTCGTCACCCCTTGCATATTATAGTTCATCACGAAGTTCCAGTAACTTGGTGATAGTGACTAGAGAACTCTGTCAATCACTATCTTATCTGGAAGATTAACTCCCACTTGATTCAAGCGATTCTAATACTCAAACATTCTGAGCACATGCTCACTGGTTGAGCTATTCTCCTCCATCTTGTAGGCAAAGTACTTGTCAGAGGTCTCATACCTCTCGACACGGGCATGAGTCTGAAATACTAATTTCAACTCTTGGAACATCTCATATGCTCCGTTGCGTTCAAAACATTTTTGAAGTCCCGGTTCTAAGCTGTAAAGCATGGCTCACTAAACTATCAAGTAGTCATCATACCGAGCTTGTCAAACGTTCATAACGCCTGCATATGCTCCTGCAATAGGCCTGTCACCTAGCGGTGCATCAAGGACATAATTCTTTTGTGTAGCAATGAGGATAATCCTCAGATCACGGACCCAATCCGCATCATTGCTACTATCATATTTCAATTTTTATCTAGGAATAAATCAAATATATATAGGAGCTATATCACGAGCTATTGAGCTACAACATAGATATGCAAATACTATCAGGACTAAGTTCATGATAAATTAAAGTTCAATTAATCAAATTACTTAAGAACTCCCACTTAGATAGACATCATCCCTCAAGTCATCTAAATGATCATGTGATACAAATCAACTAAACCATGTCCGATCATCATGTGAGATGGAGTAGTCTTCAATGGTGAACATCTCTATGTTGATCATATCTACTATATGATTCACATTCGACCTTTCGGTCTCCAGTGTTCTGAGGCCATGTATGTACATGCTAGGCTCGTCAAGTTTAATCCGAGTATTCCGCACGTGCAAAACTGTCTTGCACCCGTTGTATGTGAATGTAGAGCCTATCACACCCGATCATCACGTGGTGTCTTGGCACGAAGAACTTTCACAATGGTGCATACTCAGGGAGAACACTTATACCTTGAAATTTTAGTAAGGGATCATCTTATAATGCTACCGTCGTACTAAGCAAAATAAGATGCATAAAAGATAAACATCACATGCAGTCAAAATATGTGACATGATATGTCCATCATCATCTTGTGTCTTTGATCTCCATCTCCAAAGCACCGTCATGATCTCCATCATCACCGGGTTGACACCTTGAACTCTATCATAGTGTCATGGTTGTCTCGCCAACTATAGCTTCTACAACTATCGCTAATGCATAGTGATAAAGTAAAGAAATTACATGGTGTTTGCATTTCATACAATAAAGCGACAACCATAAGGGTCGTGCCAGTTGCCGGTAACTTTTAAAAAACTTGATCATCTCATACAACAATGTATATCACATCATGTCTTGACCATGTCACATCACAACATGCCCTGCAAAAACAAGTTAGACGTCCTCTACTTTGTTGTTAGCAAGTTTTACGTGGTTGCTACGGGCTTCTAGCAAGAATCGTTCTTACCTACGCATCAAAACCACAACTGTGTTTTGTCAAGTTTGCTGTTTGAACCTTCAACAAGGACCGGTCATAGTCAAATTTGATTCAACTAAAGTTGGAGAAACAGATACCCGCCAGCCACCTTTATGCAAAACTAGTTGCATGTCAGTCGGTGGAACCGGTATCATGAACGTGGTCATGTAAGGTTGGTCTGGGCCGCTTCATCCAACAATACCGCCGAATCAAAATAAGACGTTGCTGGTAAGCAGTATGACTATCACAGCCCACAACTCTTTGTGTTCTACTCGTGCATATCATCTACGCATAGACCTGGCTCATGATGCCACTAGTGGGAAACTAGCATGCGATTTCAAAAAAAATCCTACGATCACGCAAGATCTATCAAGGAGAAGCATAGCAACGAGAGGGGGAGAGTGTGTCCATGTACCCTCGTAGACTGAAAGCGGAAGTATTTGACAACGCGGTTGATGTAGTCGAACATCCTCTAGCTCCAACCGATCAAGCACCGAACGTACGCCACCTCCGAGTTCTGCACACGTTCAGCTCGATGACGTCCCTCATCCTCTTGATCCAGCAAAGGTGACGAGGAAGTTGATGAGTTCCGTCAGCATGACAGCGTGGTGATGGTGTTGGTGAAACTATTCGCGCAGGGCTTCGCCTAAGCACTACGAGAATATGACCGGAGGCATAAAATGTGGAGGGGGCGCCGCACACGGCTAACAGTAGTTATTGTGTGTTCTACGGGTGCCCTCCCCACGTATATAAAGGAGGGAGAGGGAGTGGGGCAGCCTAGGGCACGCCTCAATTAGGATGAATCCTACTTGGGGTCCTCTCTCCTATTCCTATTCGGATTAGGAAGGGAAGAGGGGGAAGGGGAAATCCTATTCCCTTTTTCCTTTTCCACCTTCCCCTTTCCTTCTCCAAATTGACCAGCCCATATGGGGGGCACACCAGCCCATTTGTGGCTGGTGTGTTTCCCCTCTTGGCCCATAAGGCCCATATCTTTTGCCGGGGGTGCCCGGAACCCCTTCCGGTGACCCGATAAGTACCCGGTGCATCCTGAAACGCGTCTGGTGCCTGAATACCATCATCTTATATATCAATCTTTACCTCTAGACCATTTAGAGACTCCTCGTCATGTCTGTGATCTCACCCAGGACTCCAAAAACATTCGGTCATCGAATCACATAACTCATATAATACAATATCATCATCGAACGTTAAGCATGCGGACCCTATGGGTTCAATAACTATGTAGACATGACCGAGACACTTCTCCGGTCAATAACCAATAGCGGAACCTGGATGCTCAAATTGGCTCCCACATATTCTACGAAGATCTTTATCGGTCGAACCATTAGGACAACATACATTATTCCCTTTGTCACTGGTATGTTACTTGCCCGAGATTCGATCGTCTGTATCTTCATACCTAGTTCAATCTTGTTACCGGCAAGTCTCTTTACTCATTCTATAATGCATCATCCCGCAACTAACTCAGTAGTCACATTGCTTGCAAGGCTTCTTGTGATGTGCATTACCGAGAGGGCCCAAAGATACCTCTCCGATACTCGAAGTGACAAATCCTAATCTTGATCTATGCCAACCCAACAAACACCTTCGGAGATTCCTGTAGAGCATCTTTATAATCACTCAGTTACATTGTGATGTTTGATAGCACACAAGGCATTCCTCCGGTATCCGGGAGTTGCATAATCTCATAGTCGGAGGAACATGTATTTGACATGAAGAAAGCAATAGCAATAAAACTGAACGATCATTATGCTAAGCTAACGGATGGGTCTTGTCCATCACATCATTCTCCTAATGATGTGACCCCATTCATCAAAAGACAACACATGTCTATGGTTAGGAAACTTAACCATCTTTGATCAACGAGCTAGTCTAGTAGAGGCTTACTAGGGACACGGTGTTTTGTCTATGTATCCACACATGTATCAAGTTTCTGGTTAATAGAATTCTAGCATGAATAATAAACATTTATCATGATATAAGGAAATATGAAATAACAACTTTATTATTTCCTCTATGGCATATTTCCTTCAACTAGATGCATAGGATTCAGTCGATTCCAGTTGCAAGATCCAATATCATCGCATAGCCTATACCATGTCAATGCTTTTCCCTTAAAAGATAAAGGGAAAACCTTATTCTTAGCTTCATCTTCGGGTAAACCTGCAAGCTTAAATAATCCACATATATCAAGTGCATATCAGGGTGTTCAGTTCCGTCTCCTGCATAAGGATTAGCTAGTAGTTGTTCTATCATACCCGAAGGAATTTCATAACCAATAGTTTCAGTAGGTCCAGTAGGTTGAGGAGAAACTAATCGTGCTTCTGGCTGAGGTGAAGATACTCTGAACAAACCCTTCAAAGGATTGTTCTCCATAGTAACAAGTGACAATAAATTTCAGCACGTAGTATAAATTTTTCCTTAACGATTTCCACTTACCAAGAGTGCTTCATTCTCCGGCAGCGGCGCCAGAAAAGAATCTTGATGAACCACAAGTATAGGGGATCAATATTAGTCCTTTAGATAAGTAAGAGTGTAGAACCCAACAATGAGCAGAAGGAAATCACAAACGGTTTCCGGCAAGGTAATGTCTGCAAGCATTGAAATTGTCGGTAACAAGTAGTTTCATAGCAAGATAATTTGTAACGAGCAAGTAACGATAACGGTAAATAAAGTGCAGCAAGGTAGCCCAACCCTTATCTGGCAAATGACTGGCCAAAACGGTGTCTTATATTAAGCAAAGCATTCTTGAGGGTACACGTGAGTTTCATCTAGTCACTTTCATCATGTTGGTTTGATTTTCGTTCGCTACTTTGATAATTTGATATGTGGGTGGACCGGTGCTTGGGTGTTGTTCTTACTTGAAAAAACATGCCACTTATGATTAACCCACCTCGCAAGCATCTGCAACTACGAGAAAAGTATTAAGATAAAAACTAACCATAGCATTAAACATATGGATCCAAATCAGTCCCTTACGAAGTAGCGCATAAACTAGTGTTTAAGCGTCTGTCACTCTAGCAACCCATCATGTAATAACAACTCCACAATGCATTCACTTAGACCCAAAGGTGGTGAAGTGCCATGTATTCGTCGTTCACATGACACCACTAAGGGGATCACAACATAAAAATCATCAAAATATCGAACACATACAAATGCACATGATTACTTGCAACATGACTTCTCCCGTGACCTCAAGACCAAAAGTAACTACTCACAAATTGTATTCATGCTCAAGATCAGAGGGGTATTAAATAGAATAATGGTTCTGAACATATAATCTTCCACCAAATAAACCATATAGTAATCAGCTACAAGATGTAATCAACACTACTAGTCACCCACAGGTACCAATCTGAGGTTTTGGTACAAAGATTGAACACAAGAGATGAACTAGGATTTGAGATGAGATGGTGTTGTTGAAGATGTTAATGAAGATTTGCCTCCCAAAGATGAGAGGGTTGTTGGTGATGACGATGGCTTTGATTTCCCCCTCCAGGAGGAAAGTTCTCGCTCCCCCAGAGGGAAAAAGTGCTCCTCCGCAAGTTTCGCCTCGAGACGGTGATACATCTCCAACGTATCTATAATTTTTGATTGTTCCATGCTATTATATTATCTATTTTGGATGTTTATAATGTGATTTATTATATAATTTTATATTATTTTTGGGACTAACCTACTAACCTAAGGCCCAGTGCAAATTGATGTTCTTTCCTATTTCAGTGTTTCGGGGAAAAGGAATATCAAACGGAGTCCAAACGGAATGAAACCTTCGCGATGATTGTTTTTGGAACAAACGCAACCCAGTAGACTTGGAGTACATGCCAGGGAAGGCACGAGGTGGCCACGAAGCAGGAGGGCCCGCCCAGGGGGGTAGGCGCGCCTCCACCCTCGTGGGCCCCTCGTAGCTCCACAGACATGCCTCTTCGTCCTATATATACCCATGTACCGTGAAAACATCCGAGAGCACCACAAAAACCAAATTCCACCGCCGCAACCTTCTGTACCCGTGAGATTCCATCTTGGGGCCTGTTCCGGAGCTCCACCGGAGGGGGAATCGACCACAGAGGGCTTCTACATCAACACCATAGCCTCTCCGATGAGTTGTGAGTAGTTTACCATAGACCTTCGGGTCCATAGTTATTAGCTAGATGGCTTCTTCTCTCTCTTTGGATCTCAATACAAAGTTCTCCTCGATCTTCTTGGAGATCTATTCGATGTAATTCTTTTTGTGGTTTGTTTGTCGAGATGCGATGAATTGTGGGTTTATAATCAAGATTATCTATGAACAATATTTGATTCTTGTCTGAAATCTTTTATGCATGATTTAAATATGTTTGCAAGTCTCTTCAAATTATCTGTTTGGTTAGGCCTACTAGATTGATCTTTCTTGCAAGGGGAGAAGTGCTTAGCTTTGGGTTCAATCTTGCAGTCTCCTTTCCTAGTGACAGCAGGGGCAACAAGGCATGTATTGTGTTGTTGCCATCGAGGATAAAAATATGGGGTTTATAACATATTGCACGAGTTTATCCCTCTACATCATGTCATCTTGCTTAAAGCGTTAATCTTTTCTTATGAACTTAATACTCTATATGCATGCTGTATAGCGGTCGATGTGTGGAGTAATAGTAGTAGATGCAGAATCGTTTCGGTCTACTTGTCATGGACGTGATGCCTATATACAATGATCATGCCTAGATATTCTCATAACTATGCGCTTTTCTATCAATTGCTTGACAGTAATTTGTTCACCCACCGTAGAAATCTGCTATCTTGAGAGAAGCCACTTGTGAAACCTATGGCCCCCGAGTCTATCTTCCATCATATATTTCTTCCTTCAACTATTAATCTTTACTTTACTTTTATTTTGCAATCTTTACTTTCAATCTATATAATAAAAATACCAAAAATATTTATCTTATTATCTCTATCAGATCTCACTTTTGAAAGTGGCCGAGAATGGATTGACAACCCCTTTATCACATTGGTCGAAAGGTTCTTATTTGTTTGTGTATGTATGAGGGACTCGCGTGTAGTCTCCTACTGTATTGATACCTTGGTTCTCAAAAACTGAGGGAAATACTTAGAATACTGTGCTGCATCAGCCTTTCCTCTTCAAGGAAAAAACAACGCAAGCTCAAGAGGTAGCAAGAAGAATTTCTGGCGCCGTTGCCGGGTAGATCTATGCAAAAGTCATATACCAAGTACCCATCACAAACTCTTATCCCTTGCATTACATTATTTGCCATTTGCCTCTCGTTTTCCTCTCCCGCACTTCACCTTTGCCATTTTATTCGCCCTTTTTCCATTCACTTGTCTTTTATGTGTTCATCCTTGCTATCATGTGTGAAACGGGGGAGGTTATCATTGAAAAAGATAGTGGTAAAGATGGGGGAAACTTTGATGCTTTTAATTATCCTCACGAGGAACCTCCTACTTTACACACTAAAAAGTTCCAGACTGGTAGTGGTAATGTTATTGGGAAAGGAGTTATTCAAGATTTCTTTACTTGCGTCGGTGCCTTGCCCACTATGGGTGGATCTATTCTTCATAGAACCAGCAGTCTTGCAGACGCTATATCTTTGCTTGTAGTTGAACTTGAAAGACAATTTATCCACATGCACCCTTGCATTCAGAGATTTTTTCTAGAATTTTACAATATTGAGCATTCTTATGTTAAGCGAGCAGTTACCATGTTTTTGGCACATGAGTTCAGATTTATAATGAGAGAGGTCAAAGAAATTTTTGCGCATTATAGGGTGGACGCTAGTCGTCCTCCCATAGAAGCTATCCTTTTTAATCAAGAAGACATAATGCGTTTACAATCTTTAGATCATGTTGCTTTTAATGAAAACCTTAGAAAAAAGGTTCCTACCGATGTACTAGTCGATATAATCTTTGAAATGAATGATGATTTTTCTTTTCAAAACAATGGATTAGGTTTTTCTCTTGAGTAAAGGCTCATGACCTTCTGCCAAAAGATTACTTATAATTATGAATTGGTAGTGCAATATGAAGGGCCAAAGGAGGAGCCCATGCCTCCTGAGCTTGATGGGGAGTTTTGTCCTAATAAATTTAGCCCTTTTGATTACTTTTGCTTGCCACAAAGAAAACTTGCTTCTGAACGTAGGGAATATGAGATGAGTTTCCGCGATTTACCTTATCATTATGGCAATAGCTAAATCTATTCTTGTATCATGCTAGGGGCGTTAAACGATAGCGCTTGTTGGGAGGCAACCCAATTTTATTTTCTTTGGTTTTACTTCTGTTTAGTAATAAATAATTCATCTAGCTTCTGGTTAGATGTGGTTTTGTGTTTTAATTAGTGTTTGTGCCAAGTAGAACCTTTGGGAAGACTTGGGAGAAGTCTTTGCGATCTTGCTGTAAAAAACAAAAACTTTTGCGCTCACGAGATTTGCTGCCATGTTTTACTAGAGAGTGAGTTTAAGTTGATTATTTTTGCAGATGATTAATAGACAAAGTCCTCACGTCCACCAATTTATTTAAAAAAATTAGAGTTACAAAAGTATTCGAAAGTTACAGATTGCTACATATTGTTCTGTTTTTGACGGATTCTGTTTTTCATGTATTGTTTGCTTATTTTGATGAATCTATGAGTAGTATCGCGGGGTATGAATCATAGAGAAGTTGGAATACAATAGGTTTAACACCAATATAAATAAAGAATGAGTTCATTATAGTAACTTAAAGTGGTGGTTTGTTTTCTCATACTAACGGAGCTCACGAGATTTTCTGTTAAGTTTTGTGTTGTGAAGTTTTCAAGTTTTTGGATAAGGATTTGATGGACTATGGAACAAAGAGTGGCAAGAGCCTAAGCTTGGGGATGCCCAAGGAACCCCAAGGTTAAATTCAAGGACAACCCAAAGCCTAAGCTTGGGGATGCCCCGGGAAGGCATCCCCTCTTTCGTCTTCGTCTATCGGTAAATTTACTTGAGACTATATTTTTATTCACCACATGATATGTGTTTTACTTGGAGCGTCATGTATGATTTGAGTATTTGCTTTTTTTACTTTACCACAATCATCCTTGCTGTACACACCTTTTGAGAGAGATACACATGAATCGGAATTTATTAGAATACTCTATGTGCTTCACTTATATCTTTTGAGCTAGATAGTTTTGCTCTAGTGCTTCACTTATATCTTTTTAGAGCACGGTTGTGGTTTTATTTTATAGAAATTATTTATCTCTCATGCTTCACTTATATTATTTTGAGAGTCCTCTAGAACAGCATGGTAATTTGCTTTGGTTATAAAATTAGTCCTAATATGATAGGCATCCAAGATGGGTAAAATAAAAACTTTCATATAAAGTGCATTGAATACTATGAGAAGTTTGATACTTGATGATTGTTGTGAGATGTGAGGATGTTGATATTAGAGTCATGCTAAGTAGAGTAGTTGTGAATTTGAGAAATTCTTGTGTTGAGGTTTGCAAGTCCCGTAGCATGCACGTATGGAAACCGTTGTGTGACAAATTTGAAGCATGGGGTATTTCATTGATTGTCATCCTTTGTGTGGAGGTCGGGATCGCGCGATGGTTAACTCCTACCAACCCTTCCCCTAAGAGCATGCGTGTAGTACTTTTTTTTGATGACTTGTAGATTTTTGCAATAAGTATGTGAGTTCTTTATGACTAATGTTGAGTTGATGGATTATACGCACTCTCACCCTTCCACCATTGCTAGCCTCTCCTGTACCGCGCAAATTTTGCCGGTACCATACACCCACCATATACCTTCCTCAAAACAGCCACCATACCTTCCTATTATGGCATTTCCATAGCCATTCCGAGATATATTGCCATGCAACTTTCCACCATTCCGTTTATTATGACATGTTTCATCATTGTCATATTGCCATGCATGATCATGTAGTTGACATCGTATTTGTGGCAAGGCCACCATGCATAATTTTTCATACATGTCATTCTTGATTCATTGCACATCCCGGTACACTGCCGCATGCATTCATATAGAGTCATATTTTGTTCTAGTATCGATTTGTAATCCTTGAGTTGTAAATAAATAGAAGTGTGATGATCATCATTACTAGAGCATTGTCCCAAAAAAAGGCCAAAAAAAGGAAAGGCCAAAGAAAAAAAAGAAAGGCCCAACAAAAAGAAAAGGAAAAAAAGAAAGAAAAAGGGGACAATGCTACTATCTTTTTCCACACTTGTGCTTCAAAGTAGCACCATGATCTTTTTTGACTATTTACTGTGAAGCAACAACTCCACAGTCTTTTATTCAAATAATAAAAGAGAGGTCCACCTAATTACAAACTAGCAAGGAAAAGGGTAGAAAGAAAGAAACTTACCTACTTACCTATGTTACAAACAACAACAATCTAAGGCAGGTTGTTAACCCAAGATAAGAAAACAGGTTTAACACTCTCCCTCACTCTATGATACAACAAGGAGATATCATGTACAAATTTCCTTCTCCACACACCAAAAGAAGCCCTCTCAGATCTGAAGATCTTCCCATTCTTGGTAGTCCAAATGCACTAGGCTGCAGTAAGCATAACCTCAAAAAAGAAAGGGTGCTGGAAATTCTTCTTGGCGTGCAAAAGGCAAGAGATTAAGTCATGTCCCCCATCTAGTCAATATGCAGATAAGACCATACCCATTAGCTGAAATTGCAATTGAAGAAAAGGTGAAACCTATCTTCATGCAGGCGTGTAGGACAAAGAACACATAAATTATCATCTTGGTCAGTCCTCCAGTGCCTTCTGAGAAGTAGATCCCGTGTGTTTAGACGATCGAAGAAGAGAAACCAACCAAAAACCTTGATTTTCATCGTGCAGGAACATCTCCAAGGCCAAACACAAGGAGTAATTGTCGGGAGGTGTGAGTGCATGATGGTGTAGAAGCTCTTAGCAGAATAACCAGACGTAGAAGGCCAAGACCACAGATTAGGTATAGTGGCATCTCTCTGCAACAAAGTAACCCAATGGAGTAGGTGCTGTAATTCTGAAGCTATTGTGTTCGAGCTTGGCAAGTGAAACATTGATTCATATCCTCAGATTCCAAAAAATCCATTGCAGAGATCTTATCATCTATGACAAAGGAAAATAGGTGAGGCAGGAGGTCTCGAAGCGGTCTGTTTGAATTGTTCAAAATCCAACTGTCGAACCAAAACAGAACAGAGTCCCCTTGATTAACTGTGGCTCAAGAAATTGCTCTGTAAGAATCAGCCAGCTTGAACAAGTCCCTCCACCAAAAGGAGCCACACAACACCGTGGCTTGGGGTACTACACCATCATAATAGGTGCTCCAGATAAGAGAGACCCAAGGAACATCTTCCTTGTTGAAAAATTTATGGAGATGCTTAATGAGTAAGCCTTGATTCTATAGGTGCAACTTGATAATGCCAAGACTACCTTTATCCTTGGGCCTGCAGACCAAATCCCGTGCTGCAAGGGATTGCCTGGGGGTGTCAGAATTGCCACGCCAAAGGCATTGTCTTTCAATTCTTTCAAGTTGCTTAATTATGCCAATTGGGATGTCCAAGGTACAGAGAAAGTAAATGGGCATAGAGGACAACACAGAGGTAAGCAACTGAAGCCGGGAACCCTGATTCAGCATGGCAGAGCTTGCAGAAAGTCTTCTTTCAACCCTGTCAACCAAAGGCATAAGATCTACAATCCTTGGCTTGGTAGTCCCAAAGGAAAGGCCCAAATATGTGAAAGGAAGCGTTCCCAATGAGCATCCAAACACAAAAGTGATACATCTCCAACGTATCTATAATTTTTGATTGTTCCATGCTATTATATATTATGTTTTGGATGTTTAATGGGATTTATTATACACTTTTATATTATTTTTGGGACTAACCTACTAACCCAAGGCCCAGTGCAGATTGCTGCTTATTTTTGCCTATTTCAGTGTTTCGCAGAAACGGAATATCAAACGCAGTCCAAACGAAATGAAACCTTCGGGAGAGTTATTTTTGGAACAATATCAACACGAGAGACTTTGAGTACACGCTAGGAAGCGAACGAGGTGGCCACGAGGGCAGATGGTGCGCCCAGGGGGGTAGGCACGCCCCCACCCTTGTGGGCCACCTGTTGACCCCCCCACGTGCCTCTTCAGCCTATATATACTCTCATACCCTGAAAACATCGAGGCAACAGATGAAACCATAATTCCACCGCCGCAACCTTCTGGTCCCGTGAGATCCCATCTCGGGGCCTGTTCCGGAGCTCCGCCGGAGGGGGCATTGATCACGGAGGGCTTCTACATCAACACCTTAGCCTCTCCAATGAGTTGTGAGTAGTTTACCACGGACCTTCGGGTCCATAGTTATTAGCTAGATGGCTTCTTCTCTCTCTTTGTATCTCAATACAAAGTTCTCCTCGATCTTCGAGGAGATCTATTCGATGTAATATTTTTGCGGTGTGTTTGTCGAGATCCGATGAATTCTGGGTTTATGACCAAGATTATCTTTGAACAATATCAGATTCTTTTCTGGAATCTTTTATGTATGATTATAATATCCTTGCAAGTCTCTTCGAATTATTGGTTTGGTTTGGCCTACTAGATCTATAGTTCATGCAATGGGAGAAGTGCTTGGCTTTGGGTTCAATCTTGCGGTGTCCTTTCCCAGTGACAGCAGGGGCACCAAGGCATGTATAGTATTGTTGCCATCGAGGATATAAAGATGGGATTTATATCATATTGGTTGAGTTTATCCCTCTACATCATGTTATCTTGCTTAAGGCGTTACTCTGTTCTTTTTTTTGAACAATCAATGACAGTAGGAGAGTGTCCTACTAACTTTCCATATATCAACAAAGTTACATGGGGGGTTGGGGCTTCATGCAAGACAGCACGCGAGCCACCAATCAGCCATCATGGCATGATCAGTGCCCACCACCTTGTCGAGCAGCCCTACATTTCCACAAGTTCTATCATATTACACAAGTGCTTGTACAAAGTCGTGGATAAACTGTTCTAGAGAGGGCTTAGCCTTGTGGGTAAGCAAAGCAAAGTCTTTTTTGAATCTATCCCTCCAAGGGATCGCAGTGGGAGGGATCCCCCTGAACACTTTATTGTTTCATTCTTTCCATATACTCCAGGCCGCCATCAGAAAGATCTCCATGAACATGGGCCGCGCCCAATGCTGTCGTCCAGAGTGCACGATTTCCAGGCGATTCCCTCCATATGTCCATTCAAAACCCAACTCTCTCCATCAATCTCTGCTGAATGGGCAACCAAAAAACAGATGTTCAACGGTTTCCTCCACCTGTCCCGTGCACAACACGCATTCAACCCCATCCGAGATGGTGTAGTGTCTCCTTTTAAGGATGTTTTTAGTGTTCACACGGTTAGCTAGCAGTAGCCACGCGAACACCTTTATCTTCATCATGCACTTGCACTTCCAAATCCAGTCGAACGCTGCATCCGCAACAACTTCTCTGTAGTAGTTTCCATAGTATTTCCTGGAGGAGTACTGTCCATCCCACAAGCATACCCACGAATCTTTGCGAGCATCTTCTGGGTCGATTTCTCTCGCAAGATCTTGTATATCCAGCACCTCGTCGTGAGCCAGTTGAGAGAGGGACATGTGAAACCCTTGCTGGATGTTTTTGATGGACAAGAAGTTTTTAACAGATGCATCTTCCACCGTGGTGAAGGAGAAAGCCCTCGGGTGCGAAGACTCAAGAGTTTCATCCAGCCACAAATCTTTCTAGAATAGCGTCGACGAGCTGTCTCCCACCACGACCTTGGTGATCCCTCTGTATGTGTCACTTAGTTTCATCACGTCCCTCCACCAAAAGGATCCGCAGACATCGGTCGCGTGCGGGACCTGATGTTCATAGTATGTGTCCCAGATCAAAGTGCACCATGGGATGTCTTTCTTGTTATAAAAGTAGTGTAAGAATTTGAGAAGCAGTCCTTCATTTTGGATCTTGTTATCAAGAACCCCTAGCCCTCCATGTTTCTTAGGTCTGCACACTAGATCCCAGGAGGCTAGGGGGTTGCATGTTTCACCTTGCTCTGTCTTCTTGCGCCAGAGACATCTGTGACGAATCTTGTCCAAGTGGTCTATCAGCTTGAGCGGAAACTTGAGCGTGCACATGTGGTAAATCAAGAGGGAGGTGATCAGCGAATTAAGCACTGTCAGTTTACTCCCCTGATTCATCATGCATAGCAAGGAGGAAAGCCCGCGTTCTGCATTCTCCACTATCGGCATGAGCTCGTTCACCGTGGGCTTGGTTGTTCCCATGGGCAGTCCAAGGTACGTGAAGGGCATCGTTCCAACAGAGCATTGCCATATCTACACCAGTTCCGCGACCAGAGATTCATCCATATTGAGCGGCACTAGTATAGTCTTGCCAAAGTTTATTTTGAGTCCGATCGAATCCGCATAGCCAATTAGGATCTGTTTCATAGTGCGCGCCTGAGCCGGACTCGCCGGCATAACCAGGATAGTGTCGTCGGCGTATTGCACCACGGGATAATCCATCCATACACGTGAGGGGATCGGCAGATCAATCAGTCCATGTCGGTATGCGTCATTGATAGCTGATTGTAACAAATCGGCTGCCAGCACAAATATGAGGGGGAGAGCGGATCTCCCTGCCGTACACCACAGCTACAGTCGAACTGCCGGCCCGGGACCCCGTTCAGAAGCACCGAAGATTTCCCGGATGCGAAGATATTTTTGATCCATCCAAGCCATCGATCATCAAAGCCCATATGTTCCATTATCGTGATCATAGCAGAGTGATTGATGGTATCGAAAGCTTTTGCAAAGTCGAGCTTGAGCAGAACTATAGGTTTCTTGGAGCTTTGGCATTAATAGATATACTCGAAAGCCCATGCTAGGCAGTCTTGGATGGTATGGGTACGCAGAAAACCATATTGGTTCCTGTGTATAATGTTTAGAATAAGTTTCTATTGGGGAACGTAGTATTTTAAAATTTTCCTACGATCACGCAAGATCTATCTACCAGATGCATAGCAACGAGAGGGGAGAGTGAGTCTACGTACCCTCGTAGACCGAAAGCGGAAGCGTTAGAACAACGCGGTTGATGTAGTCGTACGTCTTCACGGCCCGACCGATCAAGCACCGAAACTACGGCACCTCCGAGTTCTAGCACACGTTCAGCTCGATGACGTCCCTCGAACTCCGATCCAGCCGAGTGTCGAGGGAGTGTTCCGTCAGCACGACGGCGTGGTGACGATCTTGATGTTCTACCGTCGCAGGGCTTCCCCTAAGCACCACTACAATATTTATCGAGGAGAACTATGGTGGAGGGGGGAACCGCACACGGCTAAGAGATCATGAGATCAATTGTTGTGTCTAGAGGTGCCCCCCTGCCCCCGTATATAAAGGAGGGAGGGAGAGGCCGGCCCTAGAGGGGGCGCACCAAGTGTGGGGAGTCCTACTAGGACTCCCAAGTCCTAGTAGGATTCCCCTTTCCTTTCCGGAGTAGGAGAGAAGGAAAGAGGGGGAGAGGGAGAAGGAAAAGGGGGCTGCACCCCTTGTCCAATTCGGACCAGAAGGGGGGTGCACGCCTCCTTCCTTTTGGCCTCTCTCCTCTATTCCCGTAACTCCCCGGTACTCCGAAAATACCCGAATCACTCGGAACCTTTCCGATGTCCGAATATAGTCGTCCAATATATCGATTTTTACGTCTCGACCATTTTGAGACTCCTCGTCATGTCCCCGATCTCATCCGGCACTCCGAACTCCTTCGGTACATCAAAACTCATAAACTCATAATAAAACTATCATCGAAACCTTAAGCGTGCGGACCCTACGGGTTCGAGAACTATGTAGACATGACCGAGACACGTCTCCGGTCAATAACCAATAGCGGAACCTGGATGCTCATATTTGCTCCCACATATTCTACGAAGATCTTTATTGGTCAAACCACATAACAACATACATTATTCCCTTTGTCATCGGTATGTTACATGCCCGAGATTCGATCGTCGGTATCTCAATACCTAGTTCAATCTCGTTACCAACAAGTCTCTTTACTCGTTCCGTAATACATCATCCCGCAACTAACTCATTAGCTGCAATGCTTGCAAGGCTTATAGTGATGTGCATTACCGAGTGGGCCCAGAGATACCTCTCCGACAATCGGAGTGACAAATCCTAATCTCGAAATACGCCAACCCAACAAGTACCTTCGGAGACACCTGTAGAGTACCTTTATAATCACCCAGTTACGTTGTGACGTTTGGTAGCACACAAAGTGTTCCTGCGGTATTCGGGAGTTGCATAATCTCATAGTCATAGGAACATGTATAAGTCATGAAGAAAGCAATAGCAGTAAAACTTAAACGGTCATAGTGCTAAGCTAACGGATGGGTCTTGTCCATCAGATCATTCTCCTAATGATGTGATCCCGTTGATCAAATGACAACTCATGTCTATGGCTAGGAAACATAACCATCTTTGATCAATGAGCTAGTCTAGTAGAGGCATACTAGGGACACTCTGTTTTGTCTATGTATTCACACATGTATTAAGTTTCCGATTAATACAATTCTAGTATGAATAATAAACATTTATCATGATATAAGGAAGTAAATAATAACTTTATTATTGCCTCTAGGGCATATTTCCTTCAGTCTCCCACTTGCACTAGAGTCAATAATCTAGTTCACATCGCCATGTGATTTAACACCGATAGTTCACATCGTCATGTGATTAACACCCAAAGGGTTTACTAGAGTCAATAATCTAGTTCACATCGCTATGTGATTAACACCCAAAGAGTACTAAGGTGTGATCATGTTTTGCTTCGTGAGAGAACTTTAGTCAACGGGTCTGTCACATTCAGATCCGTATGTATTTCACAAATGTCTATGTGTCTACAATGCTCTGCATGGAGCTACTCTAGCTAATTGCTCCCACTTTCAATACGCAACCAGATTGATACTTAGAGTCAGCTGGATTTAGTGTCAAAGCTTGAATCGGCGTAACCCTTTACGACGAACTCTTTATCACCTCCATAATCGAGAAACATTTCCTTAGTCATCCAGTTACTAAGGATAATTTTGACCGCTGTACAGTGATCTACTCCTGGATCACTATTGTACCCTCTTGACAAACTCATGGCAAGGTACACAACATGTTTGG
The DNA here is from genome assembly GCA_902687465.1 of Secale cereale. NCBI lineage: Eukaryota > Viridiplantae > Streptophyta > Magnoliopsida > Poales > Poaceae > Secale > Secale cereale. The sequence goes on along the minus strand of LR738714.1, from coordinate 653,699,568 downwards.
TACACAGCATGGCATACTTTATAGAACCTATGGCTGAGGCATAGGGAATGACTTTCATTCTCTCTATATTTTTCTGCCGTGGTCTGGCTTTGAGTCTTACTCAACTTCACACCTTACAAGTCAGGTAAGAACTCCTTCTTTGACTGATCCATTTTGAACTACTTCAAAATCATATCAAGGTATGTACTCATCGAAAGTCTTATCAAGCGTCTTGACCTATCTCTATAGATCTTGATGCCCAATATGTAAGCAGCTTCACCAAGGTCTTTCTTTGAAAAACTCCTTTCAAACACTCCTTTATGCTTTCCAGAAAATTCTACATCATTTCCGATCGACAATATGTCATTCACATATACTTATCAGAAAGGTTGTAGTGCTCCCACTCACTTCTTGTAAATACAGGCTTCACCGCAAGTCTGTATAAATCTATATGCTTTGATCAACTTATCAAAGCGTATATTCCAACTCCGAGATGCTTGCACCAGTCCATAGATGGATCACTGGAGCTTGCACATTTTGTTAGCACCTTTAGGATTGACAAAACCTTCTGGTTGCATCATATACAAGTCTTCTTTAATAAATCCATTAAAGAATGCAGTTTTGTTATCCATTTGCCAGATTTCATAAAATGCGGCAATTGCTAACATGATTCGGACAGACTTAAGCATCGCTACGGGCGAGAAAGTCTCATCGTAGTCAACTCCTTGAACTTGTTGAAAAACTTTCGCAACAAGTCGAGCTTTGTAAACAGTAACATTACTGTCAGCGTCAGTCTTCCTCTTGAAGATCCATTTATTTTCGATGGTTGCCGACCATCGGGCAAGTCAACCAAAGTCCACACTTTGTTCTCATACATGGATCCCATCTCAGATTTCATGGTCTCAAGCCATTTTGCGGAATATGGGCTCATCATCGCTTCCTCATAGTTCGTAGGTTCATCATGGTCCAGTAACATGACTTCCAGAACCGGGTTGCCGTACCACTCTGGTGCGGAACGTACTTTGGTTGATCTACGAAGTTCAGCAGTAACTTGATCCGAAGTTTCATGATCATCATCATTAGCTTCCTCACTAATTGGTGTAGGAATCACTGGAACCAGTTTCTGTGATGTACTACTATCCAATTCGGGAGAAGGTACAATTACCTCATCAAGTTCCACTTTCCTCCCACTCACTTCTTTCGAGAGAAACTCCTTCTCTAGAAAGGATCCACTCTTAGCAACAAAGACCTTGCCTTCGGATCTGTGATATAAGGTGTACCCAACAGTTTCTTTTGGGTATCCTATGAAGATTTACTTCTCCGATTTGGGTTCGAGCTTATCATGTTGAAACTTTTTCACATAAGCATCGCAGTCCCAAACTTAAAGAAATGACAGCTTAGGTTTCTCGTCAAACCACAGTTCATACGGTGTCATCTCCACCGATTTAGATGGTGCCCTATTTAACGTGAATGTATCTGTCTCTAATGCATAACCCCAAAAGCGAATCGGTAAGAGACATCATCGATCGCACCATATCTAATAAAGTACGGTTATGACGTTCGGACACACCATTACACTATGGTGTTCCAGGTGGCGTGAGTAGTGAAACTATTTCACATTGTTTTTACTGAAGGCCAAACTCGCTAACTCAAATATTTTACCTCTACGATCATATCGTAGAAACTCTTATTTTCTTGTTACAATGATTCTCCACTTCACTCTGAAATTCTTTGAACTTTATAAATGTTTTAGACTTGTGCTTCATTAAGTAGATATACCCATATCTGCTCAAATCATCAGTGAAGGTCAAAAAATAACGATACCCGCCGCGAGCTTCAACACTCATTGGTCCACATACATCTGTATGTATGATCTCCAACAAATCTGTTGCTCGCTCCATTGTTCCGGAGAACGGAGTTTTAGTCATCTTGCCCATGAGGCATGGTTCGCAAGCACCAAGTGATTCATAATCAAGTGATTCCAAAAGTCCATCACTATGGAGTTTCTTCATGCGCTTTACACCATTATGACCTAAACAGCAGTGCCACAAATAATTTGCACTATCATTATTAACCTTGCATATTTTGGCTTCAATATTATGAATATGTGTATTACCACGATCGAGATCCAACAAACTATTTTCATTGGGTGTATGACCATCGAAGGTTTTATTCATGTAAACAGGATAACAATTATTCTATGACTTTAAATGAATAACCGTATTGCAACAAATATGATCAAATCATATTCATGCTCAACGCAAATGCCAAATAACATTTATTTAGGTTTTACACTAATCCCGAAAGTATAGGGAGTGTGCGATGATGATCATATCAATCTTGGAACCACTTCCAACACACATCGTCACTTCCCGTTTAACTAGTCTCTGTTCATTCTGCAATTCTCGTTTCGAGTTACTAATTTTAGCAACTGAACCGGTATCAAATATCCAGGGGTTGCTATGAACACTAGTAAAGTACACATCAATAATCTGTATATCAAAATATACCTTTGTTCACTTTGCTATCCTTCTTATCCGCCAAGTATCTAGGGCAGTTCCACTTCCAGTGACCATTTCCTTTGCAGTAGAAGCACTTAGTTTCAGGCTTGAGTTTTAGCTTTGGGTTTCTTCACGGGAGTGACAACTTGCTTGTCATTCTTCTTGAAGTTCCCCTTCTATCCTTTTGCCCTTTACTTGAAACAAGTGGTCTTGTTAACCATCAACACTTGATGCTTTTTCATGATTTCTACCTTCGCCGACTTTAGCATTGCGAAGAGCTCGGGAATTCCTTTCGTCATCCCTTGCATATTATAGTTCATCACGAAGTTCTACTAACTTAGTGATAGTGACTAGAGAACTTTGTCAATTACTATCTTATCTGGAAGATTAACTCCCACTTGATTCAAGTAATTGTAGTACCCAGACAATCTGAGCACATGCTCACTGGTTGAGCTATTCTCCTCCATCTTGTAGGCAAAGTACTGTCAGAAGTCTTATACCTCTCGACACGGGCATGAGTATGAAATACTAATTTCAACTCTTGGAACATCTTATATGCTCCGTGGCGTTCAAAACGTTTTTGAAGTCCCGGTTCTAAGCCATAAAGCATGGTGCACTTAAACTATCAAGTAGTCATCATACCGAGCTTTTGTCAAAACGTTCATAACGTCTACATCTGCTCCTGCAATAGGTATGTCACCTAGCGGTGCATCAAGGACATAATTCTCTATGCAGCAATGAGGATAATCCTCAGATCACGGAACAATTCCGCATCATTGCTACTAACATCTTTCAACTTAGTTTTCTCTAGGAACGTATAAAAAATAAACGGGGAGCAACATCGCGAGCTATTGATCTACAACATAGATATGCTAATACTACGAGGACTAAGTTCATGATAAATTAAAGTTCAATTTAATCATATTACTTAAGAACTCCCACTTAGATAGACATCCCTCTAGTCATCTAAATAATCACGTGATCCAAATCAACTAAACCATGTCCGATCATCACGTGAGATGGAGTAGTTTCAATGGTGAACATCTTATGTTGATCATATCTACTATATGATTCACGCTCGACCTTTCGGTCTCCAGTGTTCCGAGGCCATATCTGCATATGCTAGGCTCATCAAGTTTAACCCGAGTATTCTGCGTGTGCAAAACTGGCTTACACCCGTTGTATTTGAACGTAGAGCTTATCACACCCGATCATCACGTGGTGTCTCGGCACGACGAACTTTCGCAACGGTGCATACTCAGGGAGAACACTTATACCTTGAAATTTAGTAAGGGATCATCTTATAATGCTACCGTCGAACTAAGCAAAATAAGAAGCATAATAAGATAAACATCACATGCAATCAAAATATGTGACATGATATGGCCATCATCATCTTGTGCTTTTGATCTCCATCTCCAAAGCACCGTCATGATCACCTTCGTCATCGGCGCGACACCTTGATCTCCATCGTAGCATCGTTGTCGTCTCGCCAACTATTGCTTCTACGACTATCGCCACCGCTTAGTGATAAAGTAAAGCAATTACATGGCGATTGCATTTCATACAATAAAGCGACAACCATATGGCTCCTGCCAGTTGCCGATAACTTTACAAAACATGATCATTTCATACAAAACCGTATAACTCATCATGTCTTGACCATATCACATCACAACATGCCCTGCAAAAACAAGTTAGACGTCCTCTACTTTGTTGTTGCAAGTTTTACGTGGCTGCTACGGGCTTAGCAAGAACCGTTCTTACCTACGCATACAAAACCACAACGATATTTCGTCAAGTATGTGCTGTTTTAACCTTCACAAGGACCGGGCGTAGCCACACTTGATTCAACTAAAGTTGGAGAAACTGACACCCGCCAGCCACCTGTGTACGAAGCACGTCGGTAGAACCAGTCTCGCGTAAGCGTACGCGTAATGTCGGCCCGGGCCGCTTCATCCAACAATACCGCCGAATCAAAGTATGACATGCTGGTAAGAAGTATGACTAGTATCGTCCACAACTCACTTGTGTTCTACTCGTGCATATCATCTATGCATAGACCTGGCTCATGATGCCACTGTTGGGGAACGTAGTATTTTAAAAATTTCCTACGATCACGCAAGATCTATCTACCAGATGCATAGCAACGAGAGGGGAGAGTGAGTTTACGTACCCTCATAGACCGAAAGCGGAAGCGTTAGAACAACGGGGTTGATGTAGTCGTACGTCTTCACGGCCCAACCGATCAAGCACCGAAACTACGGCACCTCCGAGTTCTAGCACACGTTCAGCTCGATGACGTCCCTCGAACTCCGATCCAGCAGAGTGTCGAGGGAGAGTTCCGTCAGCACGACGGCGTGGTGACGATCTTGATGTTCTACCGTCGCAGGGCTTCGCCTAAGCACCGCTACAATATTTATCGAGGAGAACTATGGTGGAGGGGGGCACCGCACACGGCTAAGAGATCAAGAGATCAATTGTTGTGTCTAGAGGTGCCCCCCTGCCCCCGTATATAAAGGAGGGAGGGAGAGGCCGGCCCTAGAGGGGGCGCACCAAGTATGGGGAGTCCTACTAGGACTCCCAAGTCCTAGTAGGATTCCCCTTTCCTTTCCGGAGTAGGAGAGAAGGAAAGAGGGGGAGAGGGAGAAGGAAAAGGGGGCTGCACCCCTTGTCCAATTCGGACCAGAAGGGGGGTGCACGCCTCCTTCCTTTTGGCCTCTCTCCTCTATTCCCGTAACTCCCCGGTACTCCGAAAATACCCGAATCACTCGGAACCATTTCGATGTCCGAATATAGTCGTCCAATATATCGATTTTTACGTCTCGACCATTTTGAGACTCCTCGTCATGTCCCCGATCTCATCCGGGACTCCGAACTCCTTCGGTACATCAAAACTCATAAACTCATAATAAAACTATCATCGAAACCTTAAGCGTGCGGACCCTACGGGTTCGAGAACTATGTAGACATGACCGAGACACGTCTCCGGTCAATAACCAATAGCGGAACCTGGATGCTCATATTGGCTCCCACATATTCTACGAAGATCTTTATCGGTCAAACCGCATAACAACATACATTATTCCCTTTGTCATCGGTATGTTACATGCCCGAGATTCGATCGTCGGTATCTCAGTACCTAGTTCAATCTCGTTACCAACAAGTCTCTTTACTCGTTCCGTAATACATCATCCCGCAACTAACTCATTAGCTGCAATGCTTGCAAGGCTTATAGTGATGTGAATTACCGAGTGGGCCCAGAGATACCTCTCCGACAATCGGAGTGACAAATCCTAATCTCGAAATACGCCAACCCAACAAGTACCTTCGAAGACACCTGTAGAGTACCTTTATAATCACCCAGTTACGTTGTGACGTTTGGTAGCACACAAAGTGTTCCTCCGGTATTCGGGAGTTGCATAATCTCATAGTCATAGGAACATGTATAAGTCATGAAGAAAGCAATAGCAGTAAAACTTAAACGATCATAGTGCTAAGCTAACGGATGGGTCTTGTCCATAAGATCATTCTCCTAATGATGTGATCCCGTTGATCAAATGACAACTCATGTCCATGGCTAGGAAACATAACCATCTTTGATCAATGAGCTAGTCTAGTAGAGGCATACTAGGGACACTTTGTTTTGTCTATGTATTCACACATGTATTAAGTTTCCGGTTAATACAATTCTAGCATGAATAATAAACATTTATCATGATATAAGGAAGTAAATAATAACTTTATTGTTGCCTCTAGGGCATATTTCCTTCAGTTTCTGCAACCTATTCGCGAGCACCTTGGTGATGATCTTCAGACAACAGTGAAGAAGAGTAATCGGGCGGAAATCATTAGTCGATTCAGGCGAGTTGGTTTTTGGGATTAGGGTAATGAACTTGTCACATCCCTAGCTAGCACTTGCATTAGGACCTGACTAGAGTGTGCATCATATTTACTTTCAAAGAAACTTGAAATGGGATTAACAGAAACCCCAGCACCCCTCCCCTAACAACTAGGGTTTGATAAAATATTTTCCAATGTACCCAAAATGCCCTTCAAAATGTTCATCATTTCTGCCTTGGTCTTAAACCTCTGCCAAAAATGGTGCACAATTTTCTAGGACAATCTAGGGCTTTGGATTAAATCATATGGTATTTGAATTTGGGCATTTAAATGCTATAAAATATTTTAAATGCTCAAATAATCATGAACTATAATGTTTCCTACTGTTCATATTATATATAGTAGGTATGACAAGTGTCATGAGTTATAAAAATGTTTAGGCATTTTTATTAATTAAACAAAGCTGCAAAAGAAATGAAACAGAAAAGAAAATAGAAAAAAAGGGAGAGAGAACACTTACCTGGCGCCCACCCGGCCCACCTGCCGGCCCAGCCCAGCTGCCGCTCTAGCGAGCTGCTTGGCTCGGCCAGGCAGGCAGGCAGGTGCTCGACGGCGACCGCACGGCGTGCCACGCAGCTGCCCGCCGCCTTGCTTCACCCCCTCGTCGTCCTGGAGGGATGGATCTAACCTCCACGACCTCCTCGACCCCCCAGACACCTCCACCTTCCCCCAGCTCCTCTCCTCCGCTCTCCCCACGCCATGGCCGACGCCGCCGTGATCGCACCGTCGTAGAAACCACGTCCACCGTCGTCCCCGAGCTCCGCCGTGTTGTCCATCGTCTCCGCCGTCCTCGACTGCTTCGAACAGGCCGAGCCCCGAGCGCTCGCCCGCCCTGGAGACGCCCCCGACCTCTTCTTCCCCAACTCCGGCCGCGGAGATCCCCCTCGCCGTGCTGCTCAGCTCCGACCACCCCCGAGCTCGCCTCGGTGCTTGCTGCAACCGCTGTGAGCCTAGCTACCTCCTCCCCCTCTCCGTTGGCTCCCTCTTGCCCTGTAACACACTGCACGTAGCTCCACCACACGCACCGCCGCCGTGCTCGTCATCAGTGATGCTCCGGTGACCATTTGGTCACCGGCACCCGTCCAACGTACTCACCACAGCACGTAGATGCGAACGGTGCTACGCACGCATCACCTAGGCCCCTGCAGCCGCATCTCCACACACGCCCGACGCCGGTCGCCGCCGTCGAGCTCGTTGCCGTCGTCTCCGGCCACCCCAGGTCCGGCGACCACCTCCATCCGATGCGGAAGAGCAAGAGCTCTCCAACGCACCCAGCCGCAGCTCGAGCCGTGCACCGTAGACGTTTTCCGAAGCACGCCGCCGCGTTTGGCCTCGCCGGCGGCTAAACGCCGGCGAGTTGGACCTGTTTTGACCACGGGTTTGACCCCCTGGGTCAATGACATGTGGGCCCTGCCCGCAAGTCAAACTTAGTTTAGGTGTTAATTTAATATTAATTAGTTAATTAGTTTAGTCACTGACACGTGGGCCCTGGCCCCACTGACAGCTAATTAGTTTTAGTTTAACTCTAATTAACTCAGTTAATTAGCTGTGACACTGACATGAGGGACCCACTGGTCAGGTTTGACTTGGACTGGTCCTGTTGACTGGCTGACGTCAGCATGATGTCATGCTGACGCAGTAAAGGTTTTTCTGGGATTTTTAGATTTAAATAATTCAGGAAATTCCAGAAAATACCCAAAACTTCTAAAAATCATATAAAATCAACCATAGCTCAGATGGAAAAGATTTATATATGAAAAATGATCAGAAAAATCCAATCTTTCTAATGGCACTGGTTTCATGCATGTTTGAACAAGTTAACTTGCTGTATATATCAAAAACATGATAATGCACTTATTTAAATAATAGTTTGAACTTCACTTTGAACCCTTGTTTCAAATAGGTCCAAACCCTTCTGGTTTTAGTTGCATTAGTCAACACACATGCATATTGCCATGTCATTAACATGCATCATATTGTTGCATTTGTTTGTTAATGATTGAATCGTCGGTATTCCTTGTGTTAGGTCCTGCTCCCGAGGATACTGCTGCGTATCCAGTTGAAGAGCAGTACCCGACAACTACCTTGTCAGGCAAGCAATCATTGATCATTCCGATACAAACCCAATCTTCTCGCTCCTGCTCTCTTTTACTGCATTAAGGCAACATCGTGTGAACTGCTACTTGCTGCGGTAGTTGAACCCTATTCCCTTGCATGACCTGTCATTGCCACAGTAAATAGTTGAAACCCACTAGCATGTGTAGGAGTTGATTGAGCCATGTGATGTGTGATCCACCATGCTATTTACTTATGTTGCCTGCTATGCTTAGAGTTGTGTCTGGTCTGATTCATCTGGGTGATGGATCAGAGTGAAATGATCTTACCGATAAAGAGAGGGAAGTGTGGAATACGCTTGGTAAAGGTATCGATGAAAGGCCATGTAGGAGTACATGGTGGGTTGTTTCATTGGAATCGTCCATAGGACCCGAGATCTGTGTGTGTGATTCAAGTTACAGTTACTACCACACATTGGGCCCTGAAATATTACCCCGCTCGACTTATTGACTCCCCTTGTACTCTGTCCAGGAGTTGCAACTAGTTTCTGGTGTTTATAGTTTACTGGAGGTCGTGCGCAGCGCTGACCCTCGGGGTGGGCTGTGATGCGACAGGTACGTGGCACGGTGTACCGGTAGCCCGTTTGGTGACTCGGGAACCCTGTACACATCGTTTGGGGCCGTGAGCGACACCCCGGCCGGATCTCCCCACGGATGGAACCCAAATAGGCGATAAACCTGGACGAGAGACTTGAGTGGTTGGTTAGGTCGTGGTCTACACCCACGTCGGCTTTTGCTTGAAGTCTGCCGAGCACATGTCGTGTGCAGACGCTAAGTGGTGAAAACATGTGTGAAGAAGTACACCCCTGCAGGGTTATCAAACTATTCGAATAGCCGTTGTTCGCGGTACGAACTACTTGGTTACTCTTACAGTTCATAGACAAGTTGATGGTTACTACTAAAAGCCTCAAGATAAGCGTGAGTGCCGTGGATGGCCCTTCCGTAGGATGACGGAAGAGGATCCTCGGTAGTGTATTGATGTGGAGAGTAGTGGACTCGTGTTCGTAACAACATCTTGCAATCCGTTGAGAGTTGTAGTTTAGGTTAGCCAAGGTCAAAGCTGGCATTCTGCTATAAACTCCACTATCCCCTTTGATAATGTTGCATGTATGATAGGTTCTGTGGTAAGACTTGCTGAGTACCTTTGTACTCATGTTTGCTTAATAACTGTTGCAGAGGAGAACCCTGCCCCTGCTGATGGGTTCTACATAGACGTTGACGTCGACGAGTAGCTTGACACCCAGACGGTGATCTGGAGCTTGTGAAGGGCCTTGTAGATAGTCAGGCTACACCAAGCCTGTTTTATTTTCTAAGTTGTTTGTACTCAGACATGTAGCTTCCGCTTGTGCTTGTATGACTGTATGACTTGAGTGTTGGGTCATGTGACCCCTACCTGTATGACTATGTTGTGTATGGCTCCTGGAGCCTTTTAAATAAAGTACTTTGAGTCATAGAGTTCTGTTGTGATGCAATGTTGTATTTGCACATATTGAGCATATTGCGTGTATGATTGAAATGCTTGGTATGTGTGGGATCCGACACCTAGTTGTTTTCCTTTGGTAGCCTATCTTACAGGGAAATGCCTCCTAGTGATTCCAATGAGCCTTGGTAGCTTGCTACTGCTCGGAACACGTAGGCTGGCCGGCATGTGTCCTTCTTCGTTCCTGTGTCTGTCCCTTAGGGGAAATGTCACGCGTTGTTCCTTTAAGTCCATGTAGCTTGCTACGACTTGGGTTCATACGTTGATGACCGACACGTTCGTTGCTGGGTCATGGATGCCTGTCTCTGTAATTTAGTGCCACTTTTGGTTTATAACTAGCCATGTCGGCCCGGGTTCTCTGTCATATGGATGCTAGCGACACTATCACATACGTGTGCCAAAATGCGCAAACGGTCCCGGGCCAGGTAAGGTGGCACCCGTGGGGTTACCGTGCGTGAGGCCGCAAAGTGATATGACGTGTTACAGCTAGATCGGTGTGGCTTAGGATCGGGGTCCTGACAGAACCCCACATTGATGCTGGTGATGTCAAGATTGTCGTGGTAGAAGTCCTCACAGAGCTTATAGAAATCATTTTGTATGATGTTCCAGCAGGTTTTGATGAAGTGTCCGTTGAAACCATCCGGGCCGGGTGCACGGTCTACTGGCATGGATTTAACCACTCCATCTATTTCAGCATTGGTGAAGGGGGCTGATAAGGCTTCAAGGCCATCCACCTTTTTGATGATCGAGGCTAGGTTAAATTTCATTTCAGAGGTAGAAGAGTCTCCGAGCCTTTCTTTGTAAGTGCTGAACATGACTGCCTCCTTCGAGTTATGGTCCGTGACCACCGATCCATCCTGTAGCTTTAGGGAGGAGATATAATTTTTGCTATAACGTTCAGTAGCCAGGGCATGAAAGAGCTTCGTGTTTTCTTCCCCAAACTTAATGTATCTGATCGTACATCGCTCCCTCCCGTACTGGTTTTGGTAGCGTAGGAGTTTGAGTAGGTGGGCTTTGACAATAAACCTGAAGTTTCTTTCTGGCGTAGTGAGAGGTCGCTGGTCTTCCAGCCCATCTAGCTCCTTGTGGGCCCAATTATAGTTTTGAATGAGGATCGAGAGGCGGGAAATCCCATTGCTCCAATTCTTGAGATCATATCTCAGCCTTTTCATCTTTTTGCACACGAGGGCAGAAATGTTCTTGGCATAGCATTCTTTGTCCCAGGATGTCTGCACCACCTCAAGAAAACCCGGATGATTAGTCCAATAATTTTCAAAACAGAATATCTTGCTCTTGGGTATAGCAGTCTCGATGCTAACCACGCACGGGGTGTTGTCAAACACTGGTTTGCCTAGTGGAGTAGCAATTGTATTCGGCTATGTTTGGGTCCAGTGGCACAATGAAAGGGACCAATCTATCTACTCAAGTAGGGGATCATCTTGCATGTTACTCCAGGTGTATGTCCGCCCTTTTAGTGGAATTTCAGTTAGGGCTTGAGCACGTATAATATCATTGAAAAGCATTATATCATTGGTATTCCCCCCGGCTTGTTTCTGTTGCTGGATGATCTTATATAGTTGTAGTCCCCTACGAGGAGCCAATCTGCTGTGTCCGGTATTACCAGATCGTACAGCCAGTTAGTAAACAGGATTCGATCATCCCCTCTGCACGGTCCATAGATGTTGAACAGCGTCCAGACACTAGTAAATAAAGGGTCATCAGACCCGGTTCGTTTGGGCCTTTAGCCCCGGTTCCTGAACCGGGACAAAAGTGTCGGTACTAACGCTCTGACCCTTTAGTCCAGCTTCAATCCAGAACCGGGGCAGATGGGTGTCCACGTGGCCTGTGCGCCGAGCCCAGGCAGGAGGGGCTTTGGTCCCGGTTGGTGGTACCAAATGGGACCAAAAGGCATCCACACGTCAGCATTTCTGTGGCTGTGGTTTTTGTTTTTTTTTTGAAAGGGGAGGGGGGGTTGGAGGTTTTGGGGGGTTAATTTAGGTGTTTCATATTGTGTTAGCTAGCTAATTAATAGAGAGAAGTGTCCTCTCTTATGTCCGTGCTTTGTCGACGCTACGTACTACACATACGTATAGAGAGGACTAGACACGCTAGCTAGCTAGCTGCTAGCTAGTAAGCAAACGAAGGAAATAGAAGATCGTATAATCAACATATATATATGCATACAGAGAGAAGTAATATCGACCACCTCTCCTTCTCCGAGAGATTGGTCGAACAACAAGTTCTCGTATATCTATCTTCGACACTACCGGGTACATATATACAATAATTATCTCTTACAAATATAATCTCCTATACGATGGATGCATGGTCCACATAGTATTCTCCGTCTGGCACGATCACGTGTTCAAGGAAGAATGCCACAAATTCCTCTTGAATTGCTCGCAGACGATCTGGTGTTAGGAGTTCATCCCGCATCCGAAACATCTAATTTGAAGTAGGGGGTCAATACATGAAACGATGCTACAAAATTGTGAATATTATTGATTGCTTATGCACTTCAAATTGTGCTTCAGAGTAGCCCCGCTCACAGGTCGTGTGGCGGATGGACTTGCGTAGTATCCATAGTAATAATTCCCGGGTTCCTACCACAACCACTTTACAAGAAATAGAGGTCAATCAAACTGATAAGCAATAATGCCAAATGGTATTGATGAAACTAGTGCTTGAATCAAGATATAGGAGATCCGCGCGCGGAACATGCTATACTATATAGTACTTACTTTTGGGTATCTAAATTCTAGCTTCTTCTGCAGTCCCGGAGCTTTTTTGGTGAATTTTCTCCAAACCCTGCCAGACCAAGAAAACAATTACTTGATATCAGAAATGAACAAAGTTGCTGTTATGCATGGTGGATAATATTGATCGATTTAACTTACCTGTCGAGCATTTGAGTCATGTCCGCATACTCCTCGGGATCTTTACGTTTAGAGACCAAGACAGTTACTACTCCCTTCTCAAGCTTAATCTCTAAGAGAATATAGTGGAAGCTGCGCACGCATGCATGAACTCATCAATTACATTACTATAACCTTGACTGATATATAAGGGAAACCAAATATGCACAAGACAATAACACTCACTTGAAGTTGTAAGGAAAGAGTATTATATCTTTGTTTTCATTTACCACCAACGATCATAGCAAGTTGGTCTCGGTATCTAAGGGACGCCATTTAACCTCGGGTGCATCTATGAGGTATGTGTTAATGAACCCAATATCGCCTACTTGTCTTTGCTTCAATTCGACGATCTTCAATCTGCATAATATAGTGAGGATAATTATAAATACATGCAATGAAAGAGATCAGCTATATAGACAGACTTAATGACAGAAGTAGTACTACTTATAGACAGTAGCAGGTGACCGTTGCTTTATCGAGGGCCAGTTGATTGAAAAACTGATAGAACTCCTCAAATGGAATAGGCAACAGTTCAATTCCAACGAGGTCATGCTCTGGTTTAACTCTCAAATACAAGCTATCCCTCCTCCCAGACTCTCTGGAGATTTTCAAGTACCAATCATGCAATCTTTGCATATTCGTTGATAGAGATCTTTCATTTTTGACGAGAGGCTTCCCGTACTCGTATCTTTGTATCTGCACGTCCAAGAAATCATATTGTACATCGTAGGACACGTAATCTCCAAGATTTCTATAACCGGGCACCATCCTCGGATCATTAGCGACCATGTCGCTAGACACCTTGAGCAGGGGGCACGATTGGTCCGCTTGTTCGCCGAGCTGGGCAATTTGTTTCCCAGCTCATCCTTCTGCTAACCTTTGATCACTTTTAGTACTTCCCGACCGCTTCGCTGCTTGAAATGACTTTTGAATCATGCGGTCATAGTTGTCCTTCGGCTTACTTTTTGCTGGTTGCTTCAGGGCAGCAAGAGTGCGCCTTGCTTTCACCGGATCTATCTTCTCCTCCGGAGGTGGATGTCTCTGTGCTTTCAACCCTTCAAGCCAGTCCTTCACTTCGCCTTGAGCGATCTTCGTGTTTTCCTCGTCGGACCTCTCATATGGTAACTTCTCTAGAGGCGTGAGAGAAGGACCGAATCTGCATCGCCTCCTGCCTCTGGCTGTACTGCTAGACGTCGCCAGACCAGACAAAGCGGCTGTCTTCTTTCCTTGCTTACGCGCCGGAGCAGGAGCAGCCGGAGCGGCGGCAGGTCTCTTCCGCCCTTGCTGACTAGGCGGAGAAGGATGAGCAGGCTGGCTGCTCGGGCGTGCCGGCGCAGGCGGAGAAGGAGTAGGCTGGCTGCTCGGGCGCGCCGATGCAGGCGAAGGAGGCGGAGTGCCGCTACGTGCCGGAGAAGGAGCCGGAGTGCCCTGATCGTCACTCGCCGGAGGAGGAGGCGGTGGAGGTGGCAGAGTGCCCTGACTCGCCGGAGGAGGAGGAGGAGGAGGTGGAGGCGTCCAGTTGAGAATGTTGATGAGGTCCTTCCGCCATAGGCATGGAGTCTTCAGTGAAGAACCCAGCCGAGCCTCCCCTTCACCGGTAGGGTGGTCAAGCTGGAGCTCCTCAAATCCCTCCGTAATTTCATCCACCATCACCCTAGCATATCCTTCTGGAATCGGCCGGCAGTGAAAAGTGTCGCCGGGTCCAGTAGGAAAAACAGAGCCAGCAGCCGCCTTGACCTTCAGATTTATTCACTGCGTCATAAGGTGGCAATTTTGTGCCTCCGTGATAGCATCCACGGGATACCTGGCAGTAGCCGTCAAGACAGGCTCCGGCTGAAGCAGCTCGGTGGAAGCCACGCTGCTTCTCCGCTGAGATGGCGGGGTAGCTTCGGGGGAAGCTTCGGCAATTCTTTTGTCCCGATTTGCTTCCCATTCCTCTATTGCTTGTATTCTGGCCCGCAGCGCCTGCAGTTCTGTCTGCTCCATTTTTTTCCTCCTCTCGTGGCATTTGTAGCCGCCTGCGTCCAGAAACCCAGCACGCCACGGAAGGGAGCCTGGCGTGCCTCGTGTCCGTCCAGGGTGCTCAGGATTCCCGAGGGCCATTGCAGCTCGTCGTTCTCTCTGTTGGGGAAGAACGTCCCTTCATGCGCTGCTTTGATATACTGCCGCATCTTCTTGAGTGGTGTTTCCAATTGCTTGTCCGTCCAAATGCACCTCCCTGATACAGGGTCCAAGGTTCCGCCAGCCCCGAAGAACCAAGTCCGGCAACGGTCTGGTCATTGCGTTGTCTCTGGTTCGATCCCTTTCTCAAGCAGATCATTCTCAGCCTTGGCCCACTTAGGTCGGGCTCTGAGGTAGCCACCTGACCCCGTGCGATGGTGATGCATCTTCTTTGCAGCATTTATCCGGTTTGTCGCCGACATCTTCTTACTCTTTTCCGATGTCTTATAGGACACAAATGCGGGCCAGTCATCTTTGATCTTCTCATATATGCCCACGAATTCTGGAGTCTCTTTATCGCGGACAAACTTATTCAGTGTTTTCTTCCATGCCCTGAATTGGTCCGCCATCTTCGAAAGTGCAGCAGACTTGATTAATTCCTCTTTAACTGGATTCGCCGGATCATCCTCTGGCGGTAGGATGAAATTTGACTTCAGCTCATTCCAAAGATCTTCTTTTTGCATATCAGTGACATAAGACACCTGAGCGTCTTTTGCAGCCGGCTTTAACCATTGATGGATGCTGATCGGGATGTTGTCCCTAACCAGAACCCCGCACTGATTAACAAATGCGTTCTTTGTCCGGATGGGTTCAATCGGCTCGCCGGAGCGCGAGATTTCTGAGATCTCAAACTTTTCGACCGGCCTCAACTTTTTCTTCGCGCCTTGTCTCTTTACCGAAGATTTGCTCGATCCGGAGGGCTAGAAAAAGGAACAAAGATGAGAGTTAATGAATGCATCAATTAACTAGTCAGCACAGGCTTAACTAACATATATACCTCCTGGCCGGACTCGGTTCGGTCACCGGAGCCAGCATCACGGTCTCCTTCTTGCACCGGCATTGGGTCACCGGAGCCGTCCTCACGGTCTACTTCTTCCATGTGCATTGGGTCACTGGAGCCATCAATATCATAGCCTAGATCTTCCAGCTGCAGCTCTCTTTCCACCTGCTCATTGGTGTCGTTGAGAAACGACAAGACGGCATCTTGTCCGTCTGCGATTATGTCCATCAAAATCGCTTCTTGTGCTAGGTCTCGGGTGTTGTCGTCCATAGTTTCTACAAATATTTACAACATGCCAATTATTATTCAAACATGACAGATGGATATATTAATGGCAAACGTAGAACTAGCTTCGACCCTCGACCCCTGGACGACCCTCGACTGCTCAGCGATCCACAACCCTAGACCCCCTCATGTCCCATTTTGTCTAGTGTCTACTTCATCATTAGGCGAAAGTAATAGTCGCATGATGGTACGAAGCTCTCCAAAGTTATTTTGGAATGGAGTCCCAGATAGGATAATTCGTAACAAAAGACAGATTATCCTATCAGGAACTCTGTTCCAAAATAACTTTGCATAACTTCGTACCAACATGCCCCGGTTACTTCTGGCAAATGATGAAGTCATGGATTTCTTCAATACTTTGACACTAGCTAGGCAACCTCTCTCGACCCCTCGACCCTCGACTGCTCGGCGATCCACAACCCTAGACCCCCTCAGGTCACATTTTGTCTAGTGTCAAAGGATTCAACAAAACCAATACTTCATCATTAGGCGAAAGTAACA
>LR738714.1:653610131-653682687 GCA_902687465.1 Secale cereale | reverse complement strand
GATCCACAACCCTAGACCCCCTCATGTCACATTTTGTCTAGTGTCAAAGGATTCAACAAAACCAATACTTCATCATTAGGCGAAAGTAACAGTCGCATGATGGTACGAAGCTCTCCAAAGTGGTTTTGGAACGGAGTCCCAGAAAGGATAATTCGTAACAAAAGACGGATTATCCTATCAGGGACTTCGTTCCAGAACAACTTTGCATAACTTCGTACCAACATGCCCCGGTTACTTCTGGAAAATGATGAAGTCATGGATTTCTTCAATACTTTGACACTAGCTAGGCAACCTCTCGACCCCTCGACCCTCGGTCCCTCGACGACCCTCGGCCCCTCGACGACCCTCGGCCTCTCGACCCCTCGACCCTCGGCCTCTCGACCCCTCGACCCTCGGCCTCTCGACACCTCGACGACCCTCGGCCCCTCGGCGATCTCTCGACCCTTGACGACCCTCGGTCCCTCGACGAACCTCGACCCCCCCCCCTAATGTCGAAGTTATCGGGGAGGGTGTATATCGACAACGATATATCTGATAAAAAAAAGAGGAATAAGAAGAAAAAAGGAACCGCTAGAGGAGAAGATCGAAGAAAAAAAAGAAAAAAAAGGAGAAGAAGAAAGGAATAAAGGAGAAGAAGAGAAAAATTCTCTTCTTCTCCTCTATTCCTTTCTTCTTCTCCTCATTTTTTTCTTCTTTTTTCTTCTTCTTATTTATTTCTACTCTTCTTCCTCTCCTCTTCTTCTTTCTTTCCTCTTTCTTATTTTCTTCTTTCCAATCCTTCTTTTTCTAAATTTGAAACTTTTGCATATATAAAACTTTCTATATATATTTAGCATATATAAACAAAAAACTATATAGCCACATACACATATACATCACATACACATCACATACAGCAACTATATATACATCACAATTGTAACTATCTATATATAAACAAAAAACAATCTATAAAAAAACACATTTTTAACATATATATTTAGCAAATTCCTAAGAAATTTGCATATATTTTGTATGTGTAAAAATGTTTTTTTATTTTGTATATAGTTGCTGTATATATATATATATATACAACAACTATAGTTATACAACAACTATAAACATACAAAAAAATTCCCTCACATCGCGACGGCGCGGGGCGGGACGGCGCGACGGCGACGGGGCGGCGTCGGGGGCGACGGCGACGGGGCGACGGCGATGGGCGGGGCGACGGCGCGGGGCGGGGCGACGGTGACGGGGCGACGGTGACGGGGCGACGGCCGGGGCGACGGGGGCGGGGAAGGAGAGAGGAGGCGTCGGGGGCGGGGAAGGAGAAGTGAATGAAAATTTCGCAAGTGCTGATTATATAGGAGGGGCATTAGTCCCGGTTTGTGGCACCAACCGGGACCAATGCCCCCCTTTAGTCCCGGTTGGTGCCACCAACCGGGACCGAAGGTCCCTTTTCAGCAGCCCAAAGGGCGGGAAGGAGGGGCCTTTGGTCCCGGTTGGTGGTACCAACCGGGACTAAAGGGGGGTATTAGCCCCGGTTGGTGCCACGAACCGGGACCAAAGGTGGGTATTGGTCTCGGTTCGAGCCACCAACCGGGACCAATACCCTGTGCACAGCGGGTGGTGGTGGGAGTTTAGTCCCACCTCGCTAGCTGAGAGCGACCATCACCTGTTTATAAACCTTGCTGCCTCCTCCATCTCGAACTCCTCTTAACTGCAGGCCTAAGGGCCTAAACTGACACTTCTTTGCCCGTGGGCTTGCTGGGCTTTCTACGGGCCTGAATCCTGGCCCATGGTTGGGTTTCTAGTCGTATTCAGGCCGTGTTGGCCCAGTAGGTGGCATTTTTTTATTTTTTTTCTTTGTTGCTTTATTTTTTAGTTTTGTTTCTACTTTCAACAAAATACTTACTGTTGCTATTTTTATTTATTTTTTTCTTTGTTGCTTTATTTATTTTATTTTGTTTCTACTAACAACAAAATACTTATTGTCGCTGTTTTTTTGCAAGTTTTTTTATTTTGTTTTCTGCATTATTTATTTTCTTTTGTTTTTTGCTTTATTTTTTAATTCTTTCTGGTAAAACCAATTACAAACTTTCTTAGTATTCAAATTTGAATAGTTTAAATTTGAAATTATTTGTTTTCTTTGTTGCTTTATTTATTTTATTTTGTTTCTACTTACAATGAAATACTTATTGTTGCTATTTTTTATTTTTTTGCAAGTTTTTTTTGTTTTCTGCATTATTTATTTTCTTTTGTTTTTTGCTTTTTTTTAATTCTTTCTGGTAAAACCAATTACAAACTTTCTGTTAGTGCAAGTAGTATTGAAATTTGAATAGTACAAACGGACAATGGTATCATACTCGTTTGTTACAAAGTTGGCATGGTATCATCATAATAGTTGCGGAAAAAAGTCTTCACTTTTTCTTCGCTTGTGTCATTTGCTTATTGCGCCGTAACCATGGATAATCTTCATCATTTATCGGGATGCTTGGGTCAGCCTTGACTTTGAAGGGAGGAATTTCATGAAACTTTTCATAATCTTCAGACATGTCTGTCTTGCCCTCCACTCCCAGGATGTCCCTTTTTCCTGAAAGAACTATGTGGCGCTTTGGCTCATCGTATGATGTATTCGCTTCCTTATCTTTTCTTTTTCTCGGTCTGGTAGACATGTCCTTCACATAGATAACCTGTGCCACATCATTGTCTAGGACGAACGGTTCGTCAGTGTATCCAAGATTTTTCAGATCCACTGTTGTCATTCCGTACTGTGGGTCTACCTGTACCCCGCCTCCTGACAGATTGACCCATTTGCACTTAAACAAAGGGACCTTAAAATCATGTCCGTAGTCAAGTTCCCATATGTCCACTATGTAACCATAATATGTGTCCTTTCCCCTCTCGGTTGTTGCATCAAAGCGGACACCGCTGTTTTGGTTGGTGCTCTTTTGATCTTGGACAATCGTGTTGTCGGGGAAACTGATCGCCCACGAACACCTATGGGACCGGAGCCCCTTCTCGGTACGGCACGGGGCAGAGGATGCACAAAGAGCGGATCGAGGCGAGCACACGAGCAGTTTACCCAGGTTCGGGCCGCACGGATGCGTAAAACCCTACTCCTGCTTTGGTTTGTTATTGAGTTCTTGGCTCGGGAGCGAGGAGAGCAACAGTACACTCTAACCGCTAACAAGACCGAGCATGGAGAGTGATCGATGTACGGAACCCCTTCTACATTGCGCACGTGCCTCCTTTTATAGGTCAAAGGGGTCACCGACAGGTGGCAACGCAGTCGAGGGTAAAAGTGTAAAATGGGTGGTAGTTGGAATAGTGTTTGCATAGTGCTCTATACCTAACCCTGATGGCAGTAGACAAGGGCATTAAATGCCCATCGCCGTTGCTCCAAACAGTGCAAAAAGTGGCCGTCAGGGGCGCCACCGTCCGCCACGACGGAGGCCTTGTCATCGACGCTTGCCACCGTGTACCCCAGGCTGCACAGCCTTCTGCCACGTGCGCCCGGGATGGTCCCAGAGCAACACGTGGGTGGATGCGCTGGAGCGAGGGTACTGAAGTGGAAGCTTGCCGCGGCAAGCGCCTTGCCGCGGCTGCTATCTTGTCGCTTCTTGGGAGCTTGTCGCTCACCAGGCCTTGCCGCGACACGTGGCGCGCCGTGGCAAGTTCCTTGAGATGACTTTGATTATCCTTCCCGGCAAGCTCCTCTTGCCAGGGTCTTGTACATTCAGTGGTTTTGTTCCTTGAGTGGCCATCCCGGCAAGCTCCTCTTGCCGGGGTCTTGTCTCTTTGACTTCAATACTTTGTTCTTGAATGGCCCCAAGGGGACCTCGGAGGATCTTGGCGGTCGCTTGGCAAGCCTTGCCGCGGGACGCTGCAACTGCCCGTGCACAAGTTCGGGATACTAAGGTACCCCTACTTTAGTACACCGACAGGAGCCGCCGGGCCTGGGTCAGACACGGTGCCGAGCGCTGTTGGGCCAGACCCAAAACAGTGCACGGGCACGCGCGGCCTGCGGCACGCCGTATCCCACTCCGTATCCACCGCGCCCTCCCTTAATGACACGCGTTTAATGCGGCGTCGTGGGGGAGATCGTGGCCCGTTTCTTTAATTGGAAATGCGGAACGTCCGCCCCCTTCCCCCTCATAAGCAGGGGAAACAGGGGCAGTTCGTCCATCTGCCTGTTGCTTCTTCAATCCTCAGAAACCTCCGCCGCTCCCCTCCTTCCCGAAGGCCGAAAGAGAGCAGCGCTCCGCCCTCCGTCGCCCCCAACAACACCAGCGCCGTCGACCTCCTTCACCGCTTCCACCATGGCTCCGAAAGGCGAGAAGGGGAAGACCAAGAAGTCGGTTGAAGCGCTGCGGCTCGCGGCGATGCGGAAGAAGAAGGCGGTCTTCCCGCCAAAGCTTGACCCGGAGGAGCTGAGGGATACCTTCTACCTTTTCTGGTCGAGGGAGACGAAGGCGCATCCGTGCACCAAGGTACTCCCAGCCGCCACTTGCAAGATGTTCCCAAATGGCTACGCATTCTTCGCGCTGTTCTTCTACTGCGGGCTCTGCCCGCCCTATTCTGAGTTCTTCTGCGACATCATGAACACCTATGGGTTTCATCTCCTTGACTTCACCCCCAATGCCGTTCTCACCATGGCCATTTTCGCACATCTGTGCGAAAACTTTGTCGGAGTCTTCCCAAATGTAGCTCTTTTCCGCCATTACTTCACGCCTCGAGTTGAGAGGGGAGAGCCTCTGTCTGGCGGAATATCTTGGATCTCTAGGACCCACAAGAAGAAAGCTTACTTGACGGGAGAGCTCAAGTGGGATGAGTGGAGAGCCAATTGGTGTTGGATCGTGGAGGATGACCCGCAGCCATTCACCGCCCAGCGCCAAGCCCCAGTAGTACGCGGCAACGACTGGAGCGATTTGGCCCCGGAGGATAGCAGAGTGAAGATTGCGACAACTCGGATCCTTCGCCTCAGGCACGCCAAGCTCACTGTAGGCGCAGTTGGAGCAGACTTTCTCCGCCGCCGCATCGCCCCCTTGCAGGAGAGGAAGAGGACCGCCTGGGATTTCGAGAACGCGGCAGATATCATGAGGCTGCGCCCGGGCCTTAATTATAACTTCACTATCCTGGAGCTCAACTCGATGCTCCAGGCGTTGTTCAAGTATGACTCCGACCATCCCCAGTGGTTCACGTTGCCGAGGGGTGTAGTTCAGCTGTGCAACAAATCGTCGCTCAGCGCCATCCGTGCAGTGATGCCGTTGTGTGATTCTCATGGGATCGACCCCACATGGCAAGAGCCTTCCGACGAAGCTGTGCAGACGTTCTTCGACAACTTGGAGGAACAGCCAGTTAACGCCGACGAGAAGAAGGGCCTCACCCGCGACACCACTGACCAAGAGATGTCATATATTGCCACCAGACTGGAGGAGGCGGCGGCAGCCGCGGCCGCGGGGGAGTTCGGGTACACAGTGGAGGGGGTGGAGGCAGCGGCAAGCCTTGCCGAGCAGGAAGAGCTTCTCAAAGCGGGGAAGCTTGCCGGGAAAGTCGCCGAGACAAACGAGCCCGCCGAGCAGGGCGCCGAGTCGAGCGGGCCCGCCGAGCAGGGCGCCGAGTCAAGCGGGCCCGTTGAGGACACGAGCGGCTCACTGGAGATCGGCTCCTCTTCTTCCTCGTCCTCGGGCAGCTCGCCACCACCAGCAAGTCCTCGAGCTTCACCAAGAAGGCGCCTCCGCAAGGCCGCGGACGTGACGGAGCGGCAGACGGTCCAACAGCCGCAGCGGCGCGCGGCACGCGCCACCGCGGCAAGCAAAGCCGCCACGGGAGCGCCTCGCGCTTCTGCAGCGGCTGGAGGGGCATCTTCCCGGACTGGCGCCTCTGCTTCTGCCGCCCCTCGTGCCTCGGCGGCAACCGGAGCGGGGTCTTCTCAGACCACCGTCCCTGCTCCCGCCAAGCGGCCAAGGGAGCCCACTCCTCCGCCTACTCACGCCGGAACGCGTGAGCCAGATTTTAACTTCTCTGCGCTCAGCTCCGACGAGGAGGAAGAAGAGTAAGTCTTTGCAATTTTTGTATTTCTTTGATT
The DNA here is from genome assembly GCA_902687465.1 of Secale cereale. Lineage (NCBI taxonomy): Eukaryota > Viridiplantae > Streptophyta > Magnoliopsida > Poales > Poaceae > Secale > Secale cereale. The sequence goes on along the minus strand of LR738714.1, from coordinate 653,676,614 downwards.
TTCAACTTGTCCGTTGTCTTGCATCTCTTTCTCCTAACTCTGAACCTGTCCTTTTCAGAACTCTGGCCCAGAGGGCAGCGAAGAGGGCCAAGGTCCCGATGATCGTCATCGAGGACGAGCCCGCCACAACAGTAGGGGGTGCACCCGAGACAAGCTTGCCGGACCCGGCGTCTGGCCTTCAGAGCAGCCACCAGCGCAGCCCCCAGCGTAAGTTTTATTGTCCACTTTCCGCTGTCAGACGCGCCAGGTACTCTATTTTTGCTGACGCTTGCTTGTTGATTTGTGCAGGAGCAGAGCAGCAGCATCAGGAGCGCCAGGAGACCGCCCCCGACGTGCCGCACGCCTCGACCACACCGCCAAGGGGGAGCTCCCCGGCAAGGGAGAACACTCCGCTAAGGGCGAGTACCCCGCCAAGGGCGAGCACTCCGCCAAGGGCGAGCACTCCGCCAAGAGCGAGCTCTCCGGCGAGGGATGGCGCTAGCGGCCCTCCGCCGGCGGGAGCTACCACCACGCCGCCGAGGGAGAGCTCTCCGGCCAAGAACCTCACCGAGGAGCCGGCCCGCGCAGGTAATCCCTTGGACTTTTCTTCTTTCAATTCTTCTTTTTGGATATTTGCTTGATTGTTTGTCTTTTCTTTTCCTATTAGACCCGTCCACGGCAGATCCAATGGAGATGGAGGTCGTTGTTGAAGATGCGGACGTTGCCGAAGAAACGGTTGGCGCGGACGAGCCCGCCGGCGCAGAGGCCGCCAAGGCTGCCGTCGCGGCAGCTGGCGAAGAGGCTGGCGGTCGCACTGACTGTACTGAGGCCGCAGGAGCGCCAGGCGCTACGCCGACCACCGCCGCCGCAGCCCCCAGCTCCGACGAGCCCGAGCCACGCGCCTACCTGAAGGCCGGCGACGACGTCTTCATCCAGCTCCCGTGGGCGTCCATGTCTAGGGCGCTAGTCGAGGGAGAGTTCTTTGACGGGGAGGTCCTTGCCTCCGCTGGACTTAAACTCGTCGAAGCGCCGAGCAGCAGCAGCGAACCCGAGGAGGAGCGGCTGCTGCGGAAGCTCCTGTCCCTTTACCGCGCCCGGCAGGCCAAGCTGGAGTCCCGTGAGGCTCTGGCCGCCAAGGAGGGAGTTGACTTGGAGAAGCGCGTAGAAGAGCTCCGGGCCGTCAACCAAGCGGCTCTCCGGTCCTTGGCGGAGGAGCGGGAGCAGCTTGCCGAGGCGCAGCAGGCCTTTATCCTGGAGAAAGCCGAGGTGGAGGAGCAGCAGCGGCTTGCCGCTGAGCAGTTGTTCACGCTGGAGGGGGAGTTGACGCAGCGGAAGGTCAACCTCGATGGTCACGAGGAGGAACTTGCCGCGCGTGAACGATCTCTTGGCGGATCTCTACAGGAAGCCAGGGATGCTGCTGCAGCTGCCGAGACCGCCAAAAGGGAGTTGGAGAAGAGGGTGGCTCAACTGGAGGCCAACCTCAAGACGGGCGGCGAGGAGGTTGCCGCACTCAAGCTCGAGAGGGAGAAGGACGCCCACAGCCATTCTGAGTTGCAGGTTCGCCTCTCCAAGAAGGGCAAGGAGCTCGCCGCCGCCAAGGACTCCATCGCCGGTCTGGAGCTGAAGCTGTCCACTCTTACCACGACGCTGGACGGCGCCAGGGAGCGGGAGACGGCTCTGAAGGAGGAGCTCAGGGCCGAGAAGGTGTTGCTGGATAGTGCTGCCATTTCCCAGAATAACTTTAGGCGGACCGTCGAGCTATGGACGGAAGGCCTTTTCAACGCCGCCGCGGACATCGACAAGGAGTTGGCGCAGCTAGGGGTGGAGTATCTCGGGTATTCCACCGACGAGAACCTCCACCCCAGCGCCAAGCTTACTTTGTTCTTCAAGGGCGTGGCGACGGCCCTCCAGTAACTCCGGGAGAAGATCCCGAAGCAGCTGGCGGACGAATCGCGCAGGCTCTGCGCGGGGGTCTCCGAAAGGTGTTGATGAAGGTGCCTTTCTGCAACCCAGGGCTCAACCTCACCAACGTCCTCAGGACCTTGCCGCTGGACGCTGATCAGGAGGCGCTCAAGGCCCTTGTCGCACCCATTGTGGACAAGGTGGGCGGCATCAAGAGGGTTGAGGGCGACCGCGCGGACAAAGCTGCTTATTTTCTTCTTCCCTTGTCGCTGCCAACCATGTTATGAACAATGGTCTATTAGAACTGCGACTAGTCATCTTGTAATATAACTTTATCTTAGGTACTGAATGCAATGTTATTTCCTTTACTTGACTCCCTTGCTTTCTATGTTTTCATCCCTACGCTTTAAGGGAACTTGCCGGCGCAGGCACCTTTGCCGCGAGCGCTGAGTGCAGAACTTCAGCAGCCTGCTGGCGGTGCCGTTGCTGACAAGAAACTTATCGCAACTAGTCGCAACACACTTAGGTTGTTGAGCGAACTCGAAAACGAAGTAAGGGCGCGACACTAACCGCAGCACACTTAAATCGTTGAGCGTGCTCGAAACAAAGTAAGGGTGCGGCTAGCTGCGAGTTGGTTCCTCCGCGCACAGGTTTTCCATACAAAGTGCGGTCGTTCAAGGAAGATAACTTAAAAATTTAAAAATTTGATTGCTCAAACTTTGGCAACTTAGCTTTTGTGTCGTTCGCTCCCCGGCAAGGCAAAGCTTTCTTGAACGGCGCTTGGTCCATACCACTATCTTCTCCTCCCCCCGGCAAACTTGTGCGCGAGGGAACCTTTCTCTGCTTGAGAAAAAGAAGAAGGAAGAGAAAACATAGATATGGAGCCCTTGGGCTCGTTATTGCTTACCGGGGGTAGGTGCTGCACAAAGTGTCAGATAATACATGCAAGAAAAATGGAAAGCATGGAATGACAAGTTGTGCTTGGCACATAAGCTTTACTGATGCGCGGGGTCTGCGCCCGGCTTTGTACAAAGGATTACATGCGACAGCGGCAAGACTTGTACAAAAGGTGGTTGCCGGAGCGGATCACGGCAACCGCGCCTTATGGGTAAAACTTGCGAAGATGCTCTATGTTCTAGGAGTTGCTCACCGGTAAGCCATCTTCGGTCTCAAGGCGGACTGCGCCGGGCCTAGTGACTTGTTTCACCCGATAAGGGCCTTCCCACTTTGGCGTCAACTTGTTGGAATTCTTGGCAGACTGAACGTGCCGAAGAACAAGGTCGCTTCCTCGAAACTTCTGGCTTTAACTTTGCGGCTATGGTAGCGACGCAAAGCTTGCTGGTAGCGAGCAGCTCGCACAGCAGCCTGAAGACGGTCCTCCTCAAGGAGCAGTGCGTCATCTTGTCGCAGCTGCTCTTGCTTGAGCTCATCGTAAGCGAGTACTCGAGGCGACCCGTATACGAGTTCCGTGGGGAGAACTGCTTCTGCTCCATAGACTAGAGCAAAGGGTGTCTGCCCAATGGCTTGATTTGGCGTCGTCCTGATTGACCAAAGAACCACTTGTAGCTCCTCGATCCAGTTTCTTCCGCACTTGTGCAGCCTGTCGAAAGTTCTGGTCTTGAGTCCGCGCAGCACTTCAGCGTTTGCCCTCTCCGCTTGACCATTGCTTCTCGGGTGAGCAACAGAAGCGAAGCAGACCTTGGCGCCAAGATCTTGGACGTATTGCATGAAGGTGCGACTGGTGAATTGTGTACCGTTATCGGTGATGATCCTGTTAGGGATCCCGAAACGGCAAACAATCGACTTGAAGAACTTGACTACTGACAGTGCGGTCACCTTTCTCACTGGTTCCACTTCCGGCCACTTTGTGAACTTGTCAATGGCGACGTACAAGAACTCAAAGCCCCCGGCTGCGCGGGGAAAGGGGCCGAGGATGTCGAGCCCCCGGACCGAAAATGGCCAGGACAAAGGGATCGTCTGGAGAGCTTGAGCTGGCTAATGTATCTGCTTGGAATGGAACTGGCACGCTTCACACTTGGTTACTTGTGCAGTTGCATCTCGGAGGGCTGTCGGCCAAAAGAAACCTTGCAGGAATGCTTTGCCGACAAGTGCTCTTGCGCCAATGTGGTGACCACATATGCCTCCATGTATCTTTGCCAACAACTTCTGTCCATCTTCCCGGGGAATACACTTCAATTTCACACCGTTGGGTCTTCTTCTGCACAATGTGTTGTCAACAAACTGGTACATACTTGACTGCCGTGCTACTTTTTCCGCTTCTTCTTGCTCTTCGGGAAGTTCTCCTGTTTGGAGGAAACAGACAATCTGCTGCGCCCATGCCGGAGCTTGTGGTTTGACAGCAAGGACTAAAGGCGCATCTACTGCTGCGGGAACGTCCGCTTCTACGGCGAGCACTTGTGGTTCAGCCGGAGCGTGACGCTCCCCGGCAAGCTTGCCGGAGCAAATCTTGTCGGGAGCCTCTGCTTCAACGGAACAAGCCCTGGGACTTGCCGGAGCAGATTTCTCCTCAGCATCCTTGGCTTTGATCTTGGGGACCTTCTTGGCGGCAGCTTCGGGAAGCTCTGCCGGAAAGTAGTCGCCAAAAACCAACTTCCTCTTCTTGTTCTGTCCAGTTGATGGTGTTACGGATGGTTGAGGTAGTTTGAGCACAAAGATTCCTGGTTCCACAGGCAACTTTAGTGCGGCACACTTTGACAGGCCATCTGCGATGTCGTTCTGAGCTCTTGGAATGTGCTCCATCTGTAGGCCTTCAAAGTGTTCTTCAAGCCTTCTCACTTCGTCGACGTAAGTTTCCATCAACGGACTCTGGTAGTTCTTGTTTACTTGGCGGACGACAAGCTGTGAGCCTCCCCTTACAATCAGCTTCTTGATCCCAAGGTCTGCTGCGATCCTGAGACCGGCAATCAAACCCTCATACTCTACAGTATTGTTTGTCGCTTGCTCCTTGGGAAAGTGCATCTGGACCACGTACTTGAGGTGCTCCCCGGTGGGCGCGACAAGCAGCACGCCGGCACTGGCGCCTCGCAGCGAGAAGGCACCATCAAAGTACATTATCCATTATTTGCTTGCTTCCTTGACGGGGATGCTCGTCTCTGGAATCTCCTCGTCTGGCGTTGGCGTCCACTCTGCTATGAATTCTGCCAATGCTCTGCTTTGGATAGTTGAAGTGCTTTCAAACTTGAGGCCAAAGCTTGACAGTTCTAGCGCCCACTCGACAATCCTGCCTGTCGCTTCTGGATTTTGCAATATCCTCTTCAGCGGAAAGCGAGTGACCACCGTTATCTCATGTAGCTGGAAGTAATGGCGCAGCTTTCTCGAGGCCATGAGGAGGCCGAAAAGCAACTTCTGCACCCCAGAGTACCTTGACCTAGCCCCCTACAGAAGGGAGCTGACAAAGTAGACTGGGCGCTGCACCATCTTCTTCCGTATCTCCTCTTGCATCTGCGCAGATCCATCCTTGTCGGGACCAGAGCTTGCCGGAGAAGCCCCTTGCTTGTCGCTGGACGTGCTTGCCGCGGCTGCTGGCTCATCGCCTGCCTCCCTCTCCGCTACTAACGCAGCACTAACCACTTGATTGGTTGCCGCTAGATATAGCAGCAACTTCTCTTGTGGCCTAGGTGCGACAAGTATGGGAGTGGAGGACAGGTACCTCTTCAAGTCTTGAAGTGCTGCCTCCGCTTCCGGAGTCCATTTCATTGGACCTGCCTTTTTCAAAATTTTGAAAAACGGCAGGGCGCATTCAGCAGACTTAGAGATAAACCTGCTGAGAGCAGCCACGCAGCCGGCAAGTCTTCGCACATCCTTGACGCGCTTTGGTGCTTCGATTTGCTCGATGGCCTTGATCTTGTCGGGATTGGCTTCAATCCCCCTCTGAGACACGAAGAACCCGAGAAGCTTGTCGGAGGGGACTCCAAACACGCATTTCTCGGGGTTGAGCTTGAGTTGGATCTTGCGCAGATTCGCAAAAGTTTCATCTAAATCTTGGATCAGAGTAGCCATGTCCTTGCTCTTGGCCACTATATCATCCATGTAAGCTTCCACATTTCTGTGTATCTGCGGCTCAAAAGCAGTGTGGACTACTCTTGCAAACATTGAACCAGCATTCTTCAATCCGAAAGGCATGCGTATGAAGAAATAAGTGCCACATGGAGTGATGAATGCGGTCTTCTCCTCATCTTCTTCAGCCATAAAGATCTGGTGGTATCCTGAATATGCATCAAGAAATGAAAGCAAATCGCATCCGGCGGTGGAGTCAACAATCTGGTCAATGCGCAGCAAGGGAAATGGATCTTTGGGACAAGCTTTATTCACATCGGTGAAGTCTATACAAAGCCTCCACTTCCCATTCGCTTTACGCACGACAACATGATTGGCCAACCACGTGGGATGGAGCACACCTCTGACTAGGCCCGCCGCTTCCAGCTTCTTGATTTCTTCGGCTATGAACTCTTGGCGCTCTACAGCTTGTTTCCTGACTTTTTGCTTGACGGGCCGCGCAAGCTTGTGCTCAATCACTTTCCTGGGAACACCGGGGATGTCAGACGGTTGCCATGCAAACACATCGACGTTTGCCCGCAGGAAAGGAACGAGCGCGCTTTCCTATTTAGGATCAAGCGTGGCACTGATGGTGAAAGTACCACCAGTGCCGTCCTCCTTGGCGGACACCTTCTTGGTTGTTGGCGGAGCTGCCATCGCCTTCTTACACTTGCCGGTGGAGCTCGATGGTGCGTCCTCGTCGGTAGCGCAGCACTCCGAAGATGTGCGTTTGCCGGAGTAGGCCCCAGAGCTCTTGCCGGACTTGGTCTTGTTCTTCCCTTCGGGAGCTTCAGCGGCAAGTGTCTCGCTATCTGTTGCGGCTGCTGCATCCCGGTAAATCTTGTCGGCACAGATAAGGGCATCCTTCTTGTCGCCAGGGACAGAGATGACGCTTATCGGGCATGGCATCTTGAGCATGTTGTAGGCGTAGTGAGAGGCTGCCATGAACTTGGCGAGCGCTGGACGGCCAAGTATTCCATTGTAAGGCAATGGAATATCGGCAACGTCAAAAGTGATCCTCTCAGTCCTGAAGTTTAGCTCTCCGCCAAATGTCACTGGCAGCGTGATCTTCCCCTTCGGCTTGCTCCTTCCCGGGTTGATCCCTTGGAATGTGCCGGTTTATTCGAGCTCGCTGTCAGGGATCTGGAGTTTCTGGATCACAGTGGAGGAGTTCAAATTCAAGCCGGCCCCGCCGTCAACTAACATCTTGGTGACCTTGAGGTTGCGGATGGTTGGCGAAACCAACATCGGCAAACACCCGACCGCAGTTGTGCGATCAGGGTGGTCCTCAATATCGAAGATGATAGGCGTGCTGGACCACTTCGGAAGTTTGTGCGACTCGACGGGTGGTTCTGCCGCATTGACTTCACGCACCCATTGCTTGAGTTGGCGGTGTGAAGTATGCAGAGAAGCACCACCGTCAATGCACAAAACCTCTGTAGCTTTTTGAAGCTCCTGCTCGCTGTTCTCTCCATCATCCATGTCTTCGTCTTTGTCTTCGTCTTCATCCTTGTCGCGGCCGCGGGGAGGTCTGTCTCCTTGCCGCTGCTTGGCCTTGCCACGGCGTCCTCCCCGGCCGTTGAATGGCCGCTTCTTGCCGGTCCCTCCATCACCTCCCTGGGCCTTCTCCTTGTCGCGTTGCTCGTACTCAGCCTTTTGCTGCTCAACAAGGTACTCGACTTTCTTACAATTCTGGAGATCGTGGCCCTTGGTGCGGTGGATCTTGCAGTATTGCTTGTCGGAGCCGTCCTGCTTGTCGGCGGCTGCCACAGTCTGGCAGTTGGTGCACGCGGCAGTCTTCTTGCCGGAGCTACCAGCCTGGGCTTTCTTGGCGCCAGCCTCCTTGCCGGACTGCTCAACGACTAGCACTTCCTTGTTCTTCTTCTTCCTTTTGCCCCGCCGCCGACTTTTCTTTGCCGGGGCGGCATCCTCGCTGTCGGATCCCCCTGCTCCCGTATCCTCTCCGGGGAGTTTCCTCCCCTCCTCAGCGCGTCCGCACTTGTCGGCCAGGGCGTACAGCTCGCTGACATCCCTGATCTTGCACATCGCCATCTCCTCCCTCATCCGGCGGTTACGCACGTTCTGATGGAACGCGCTAATAACCGCGGCAGGGTGGACGTCCGGGATGTTGTGCTGGACACGGCTGAACCTCTGGATATACTTACGCAGGGGCTCTCCTTCCTTCTTGGCGAGTATGTGAAGGTCACTCTCCTGGCCATGGGGCTTGTGGCCACCTGTGAAGGCACCGACAAACTGATGGCACAGGTCGGCCCAAGAAGAAATGGAGTTCTCTGGCAAGTGCATGAGCCAAGATCTGACGTTCGGCTTGAGCACCAGCGGGAAGTAATTGGCGAGTATCTTCTCGTCTCGTCCCCCGGCAGCCTGCACCGCGATGGTGTAGATGCTGAGGAACTCCGACGGATGTGTCTTGCCGTCGTACTTCTCCGGTACGTCAGGCTTGAAGTTCTTCATGCTAGGCCACTAGACTTGCCGTAGCTCACGAGTGAACGCAGGGCAACCTGCCGCGTACGGCAGGTCGCCTGGTCCCCCTGGCTCTTGCATGTCAACAGCGGGCCCAGCACGCTGGTCTGATTGACGCCGTGCTTCTCTTCGACGCTCGATGCGGGTTCAAGCGTCCTCTTGTTGTCGGTCGTCAAGTACTTGGCGTTGATCGCGACGAGCCCGCGGATCCGATGACGCTGTGGAGTCGTCGTCGACGTTGACCCGGCGAGTCGGCGATCTCGGCCTTCGTGGCGGGGAGTGCACGGTAGTTGCACCCCCCACCAGTCTTGTCGCCATCAGCCCGCGCCTGGCTAACTTGTCGTGGCCGCGATGTGCTCGGCGGCTGCGGAGTGTCGCCGTTGGGGAAGGCGATGAGACTCTGGATGGTGGCCCTCCAGTCGTCGGCCTTGTCTGCCGCTGGAGGGAAGTCAAGGAGTAGTTGAGCTCGTGCTAGAGCTTCTACTGGAGTGGCGGGTAACGGTGGCGAGCGGTGCGAGGAGCGGGATATGCTTGGACTTCTAACTACGTTAGAAGGAGGAGCATCCCGTCCCGGCGACCGTGCCTTGTTCGTGCCAGCATGTTGATGTGCATGCTGGCCTTGAGCGTCCCGAGATCCGCCAGCTTGACCTTGGCCCAGCAAGCGTATGGTACCTTGAGTACCACGTCGCTGCCGGTCTCGCGCTTCCTGAGATGGGCGCGGTGCGTGTACGGACGCCGAGGCCTTGGAGTGCGCCCGGTCGTCCGTCTTGTCCTTGCACTTGGAGGCGCCGTGAGTTCCTTCGTCTACGTCCGTCCTTCCGTCGGCGTCTACCCCACCAGCCGTTGGCTCCAGCGGTGGAGGGATCGACGCGGACGGGCCTGCTGCCTCCGAAGCCTTCTTCTTCGGCGGCATCTCGATGAAGATGTTGAAGATTTCGCTCGCGTGAACGCCGGATCAGGTTCACACAACCTCGACGCCCCCCTACCTGGCGCGCCAAAGATGTCGGGGAAACTGATCGCCCACGAACACCTATGGGACCGAAGCCCCTTCTCGGTACGGCTGAGGGCCGAGGATGCACAAAGAGCGGATCGAGGCGAGCACACGAGCAGTTTACCCAGGTTCGGGCCGCACGGATGCGTAAAACCTTACTCCTGCTTTGGTTTGTTATTGAGTTCTTGGCTCGGGAGCGAGGAGAGCAATAGTACACTCTAATCACTAACAAGACCGAGCGTGGAGAGTGATCGATGTTCGGAACCCCTTCTACGTTGCGCACGGGCCTCCTTTTATAGGTCAAAGGGGTCACCGACAGGTGGCAACGCAGTCGAGGGTAAAAGTGTAAAATGGGTGGTAGTTGGAACAGTGTTTGCATAGTGCTCTATACCTAACCCTGACGGCAGGAGACAAGGGCATTAAATGCCCGTCGCCGTCGCTCCAAACAGTGCAAAAAGTGGCCGTCAGGGGCGCCACCGTCCGCCACGACGGAGACCTTGTCATCGATACTTGCCACCGTGTACCCCAGGCTGCACAGCCTTCCGCCACGTGCGCCCGGGATGGTCCCAGAGCGACACGTGGGTGGATGCGCTGGAGCGAGGGTACTGAAGTGGAAGCTTGCCGTGGCAAGCGCCTTGCCGCGGCCGCTATCTTGTCGCTTCTTGGGAGCTTGTCGCTCACCAGGCCTTGTCGCGACACGTGGCGCGCCGCGGCAAGTTCCTTGAGATGCCTTTGATTGGCCTTCCCGGCAAGCTCCTCTTGCCAGGGTCTTGTACCTTGAGTGGTTTTGTGCCTTGAGTGGCCATCCCGGCAAGCTCCTCTTGCCGGGGTCTTGTCTCTTTGACTTGAATACTTTGTTCTTGAATGGCCCCAAGGGGACCTCGGAGGATCTTGGTGGTCGCTTGGCAAGCCTTGCCGCGGGATGCTGCAACTGCCCGTGCACAAGTTCGGGATACTAAGGTACCCCTACTTTAGTACATCGACACGTGTAAAATGTATGCCCATTTATCTCGTATCCTTTATAAATCAATACAGTCGAAGATGGTCCCCTGGACAACAAGTACAACTCATCACAAACAATGTTGTCACCTCTGAGACGTGTTTCCAACCAACTGCTGAAAGTCCTGATGTGTTCACATGTAATCCAGTCGTCGCACTGCTCCGGGTGTTTGGAGCGCAGACTGTTCTTGTGTTCATCGACATACGGGGTCACTAATGTAGAGTTCTGTAGAACTGTGTAGTGTGCTTGAGACCAAGAATATCCGTCCCTACATATTATTGAGTCCCTTCCAAGCATGCCTTTTCCAGTCAGTCTCCCCTCGTACGGCGATTTAGGGAGACCTATCTTATTAAGGCCAGGAATGAAGTCAACACAAAACCCGATGACATCCTCTGTTTGATGGCCCATGGAGATGCTTCCTTCTGGCCTGGCGCGGTTACGGACATATTTCTTTAGGACTCCCATGAACCTCTCAAAGGGGAACATATTGTGTAGAAATACGGGTCCGAGAATGACAATCTCGTCGACTAGATGAACTAGGATGTGTGTCATGATATTGAAGAAGGATGGTGGGAACACAAGCTCGAAACTGACAAGACATTGCGCCACATCACTCCTTAGCCTTGGTACGATTTCTGGATCGATCACCTTCTGAGAGATTGCATTGAGGAATGCACATAGCTTCACAATGGCTAATCGGACATTTTCCGGTAGAAGCCCCCTCAATGCAACCGGAAGCAGTTGCGTCATAATCACATGGCAGTCATGAGACTTTAGGTTTTGGAACTTTTTTTCTGCCATATTTATTATTCCCTTTATATTCGACGAGAAGCCAGTCGGGACCTTCATACTGAGCAGGCATTCAAAGAAGATTTCTTTCTCTTCTTTCGTAAGAGCATAGCTGGCAGAACCTTCATACTGCTTCGGAGGGATGCCGTCTTTTTCGTGCAAACATTGCAGGTCCTCCCGTGCCTCAGTTGTATCTTTTGTCTTTCCATACACGCCCAAGAAGCCTAGCAGGTTCACGCAAAGGTTCTTCGTCACGTGCATCACGTCGATTGAAGAGCGGACCTCTAGGTCTTTCCAGTAGGGTAGGTCCCAAAATATAGATTTCTTCTTCCACATGGGTGTGTGTCCCTCAGCGTCATTCGGAACAGCTAGTGCGCCGGGGCCCTTTCCAAAGATTACGTGTAAATCATTGACCATAGCTAGTACGTGATCACTAGTACGCATGGCGGGCTTCTTCCGGTGATCTGCCTCGCCTTTGAAATGCTTGCCTTTCTTTCGACATTGATGGTTGGTCGGAAGAAATCGACGATGGCCCAGGTACACATTCTTCCTGCACTTGTCCAAGTATATACTTTCAGTGTCATCTAAACAGTGCGTGCATGCGTGGTATCATTTGTTTGTCTGTCTTGAAAGGTTACTGAGAGCGGGCCAATCGTTGATGGTCACGAACAGCAACGCCTTTAGGTCAAATTCCTCCTGTCTGTGCTCATCCCACGCACATACACCGTTTCCATTCCACAGCTATAAAAGTTCTTCAACTAATGGCCTTAGGTACACATCAATGTCGTTGCCGGGTTGCTTAGGGCCTTGGATGAGAACTGGCATCATAATGAACTTCCGCTTCATGCACATCCAAGGAGGAAGGTTATACATACATAGAGTCACGGGCCAGGTGCTGTGATTGCTGCTCTGCTCCCCAAAAGGATTAATGCCATCCGCGCTTAAAGCAAACCATACGTTCCTTGGGTCCTTTGCAAACTCCTCCCAGTACTTTCTCTCAATTTTTCTCCACTGCGACCCGTCAGCGGGTGCTCTCAACTTCCCGTCTTTCTTACGGTCCTCACTGTGCCATCGCATCAACTTGGCATGCTCTCTGTTTCTAAACAAACGTTTCAACCGTGGTATTATAGGAGCATACCACATCACCTTCGTAGGAACCCTCTTCCTGGCGGGCTCGCCATCAACATCACCAGGGTCATCTCGTCTGATCTTATACCGCAATGCACAGCATACCGGGCATGCGTTCAGATCCTTGTATGCACCGCGGTAGAGGATGCAGTCATTAGGGCATGCATGTATCTTCTGCACCTCCAATCCTAGAGGGCATACGACCTTCTTTGTTGCGTATGTACTGTCGGGCAATTTGTTATCCTTCCGAAGCTTCTTCTTCAATATTTTCAGTAGCTTCTCAAATCCTTTGTCAGCCACAACATTCTCTGCCTTCCACTGCAGCAATTCCAGTACGGTACCGAGCTTTGTGTTGCCATCTTCGTAATTGGGGTACAACCCTTTTTTGTGATCCTCTAACATGCGATCGAACTTCAGCTTCTCCTTTTGACTTTCGCATTGTGTCCTTGCATCGACAATGACCCGGCGGAGATCATCATTTGGTTCCTCTTGATCTTCAGCAGCTTCACCCGTTGCAGCATCATTGGGCACATCGTCTGGTTCCTCTTGATCTTCACCAGCTCCCCCCATTGCAGCATCACCGTATTCAGGGGGCACATAGTTGTCATCGTACTCTTCTTCTTCGCCGTCTTCCATCATAACCCCTATTTCTCCGTGCCTCGTCCAAATATTATAGTGTGGCATGAAACCCTTGTAAAGCAGGTGGGAGTGAAGGATTTTCCGGTTAGAGTAAGGCATCGTATTCACACATTTAGTGCATGGACAACACATAAAATCATTCTGCTTGTTTGCCTCAGCCGCATTTAGAAACTCATGCACGCCCTTAATGTACTCGGAGGTGTGTTTGTCACCGTACATCCATTGCCGGTTCATCTGCGTGCATTATATATAATTAAGTGTGTCAAAAACCATTACAGAACATCATAAATAGATAATTAAGTGACCAAATGGATAAAAGTTCATCATCACATTAAAACCAAAGTACATACATATATAGTTCTCATCTAACAACATATAGCTCTCCATACACATCGAAACTATGTAAAACATTTCAATGCAAAAACAAATGCGATCATAATCGCAACCAAGGTAACAATTGATCCAACGGCATAATGATACCAAGCCTCGGCATGAATGGCATATTTTCTAATCTTTCTAATCTTCAACCGCATTGCATCCATCTTGATCTTGTGATCATCGACGACATCCGCAACATGCAACTCCAATATCATCTTCTTGTCCACAATTTTTTTTATTTTTTCCTTCAAGAATTTGTTTTCTTCTTCAACTAAATTTAACCTCTCGACAATAGGGTCCATCTTGATCTCGTGATCATCGATGACTTCCGCAACATGCAACTCCAATTCCATCTTCTCCTCCTCCATTTTTTCCAATTTTTTCTTTAAGGAAATGTTTTCCTCTTCAACTAAATTTAACCTCTCCACAAGAGGGTCGGTTGGAATTTCTGGTTCAACTACCTCCTAGACATAATAAAACATCTATGCATGTCAGGTTGGTCGGCATAACTATCATAAACACTAAAACAAATAGTTATAAATTAAAGATAATATACCACATCCGGGCGGATATCAAAACCATCGCACTATATAATAACAAGCAATAATAAACGTAAGAAAATTAGACAAATATCTATCTAAAGCAATAATAACAAGCAATAATAAAAGTAAGAAAAGCATGGACATAACAAGAGGCTCACCATGGTGGTGCCAGTGACGAGATCGGCGGGGGCGATCGACGGCGGCGAAGACGGGGACGGGATGTGACGGACCGCTAAACATAGACAAATCTCGGAGAAAATAGAGCTTCGAGAGGAGAAAAGCTTAACTAGTGTGGCTCGGGCATTCCATCGAACAAGTTGTGTGCATAGGAGGTGAGCTAGAGCACCACTAACCCCTCTGCCCCTCGGCCAGAAAAAAACAGAGCAGTGTGCTCTGCTCTTGAGTGAGGGGGTATATATAGGCACCTCATTAGTCCCGGTTGGTGCTACGAACCGGGGCTAAAGGGGTGCCTTTGGTCCCGGTTCATATCACCAACCGGGACCAATGGTGGTTGGCCAGGAGCAAGACCCATTGGTCCCGGTTTGTGGCTCTAACCGGGACCAAAAGGTCCAGACGAACCGGGACCAATGGCCCACGTGGCCCGGCCGGCCCCCTGGGCTCAGGAACCGGGTCCAGTGCCCCCATTGGACCCGGTTTTAGATTGAACCGGGGCTAATGGGCTGGACAGGCCTGGACCAAAGCCCTGTTTTCTACTAGTGAGACATGACCAGCTTCTTTTGAGGTAAAGCTTACGCCTAACAAGAAGAAATCCGAAAATACCACATGGCCATCAAAAATTGAACCATTCCAGATAGTAATCAGGCCCCCAGAGGCACCACGTGATGGAATAAAAGCAAATTTATCCAGACGACGCAGACAAAAGGTCTTAATGAAAGCATGATCAAAATAACTACACTTAGTCTCCTTCAAATAAACGATATTACAACCAGATGCTGCGATCGCATTCTTAACTGCTAGAGTTTTATCATCCGAATTTATTCCACGGATGTTCCACACCAGTACACTCCATTGTACCTGGCGGGACATGTGAACTAGGTGGAGGAGGTAGAGGCAGTGGGTTGCTCGTCCTTCTGTGGCGCCATGAGTTTGGCCAGAGAGAGCTCTTCTGCTGGAATGCCGCAACGCACCGTGCCAATTGTCTGAAGCACCGAGATGGGTGTTGGGGGTGGAACAGCGGCACAGGTCTACGAGGTCGTTGTAATTCGGGGAGGAGCAGCTGGGACCTAACGGGGCTTGACCTTGCTTTTCTACTGACGACCTTCAGCCATGGAGGGAGGTCTGAAACCGTCATAGTGGTTATTCCTGGTACTGCGCCTGAGTGTCATGGGTGCAATCTCACCCGCGCCTTTCTTCTTCTTCTCGTTGCGCTTCACCACCAGAGTGTCCTCGGTAGGGTCAGTAAACTTGTCATCAGAACACTGGAACTTGTCCTAAGGTGTCGCCCACATATCCACTATAAGAGGATATATTTGGTTAACCAGTGGGGCAAATGCTACCTCCCAACTGCGCTTATCTACTCTGACCATCTGAAATTCTGTCTTGCTAGCAATTGGGGTATACCAAGTCTTGACAGCCTGGGCAACAAACAAGTATTGAAGTGTTTGACATAAATGTACTGCCTTCTTCGGGTTGCCATCTGCCTGAAGAATCATGGGAGGCATGGGTTTGTATATGTGTTTCCTAAAGAAGGAGATCAGTTGGGCGAAAGGCAGTACACGGAAATTTGCTTCTTCCGCTTCTCCCCTGACAAATGCTAAGCTGCTGCGGTGTGCTCCCAGGACAATATCTTCAGCAGCAAGTTCCACCTGGGCGCCATGTGCATTCCAAGCAGCTAGCCCATCGTCTTGTACATTGTCTTCAGGCATCACGCCATCCATCATGGATGGGCCAATATAGCCAGTGATTTGACTCCAACTCTCGCCATGATATTGTGGTGGGACTTCCGGCCAGGGCTGCCAACCATTGGCCATCTATTGCTGTGGAGGTGGTTGAAGATCTTGCCCCCAAGCAGCATTCGCCTGCTGCTGCTATGCAACCATTGCTTCAAAGGAGACTTGTTGTGAGGCCGTCAGATATGGTAACTCTCTTGGGTGCGGCGATGCATTCATTGGCGGTGGCGGCTCCTCTGTGTCTGCATTGGGTGGGTTGGTCGACCAGTTCGTCAGGATGTATACTAGGATCATCCAAGATCGACCAAGGCCTCCAAATACATTAGCTCTCTTAATGATCAAACTATGCGGCACATTGGAAAACTGATTGATGAGGACACGGACGAGAACTCTAGTTTTCACTTGTCCTGGGTTATGCCAAATCTCAAAGTTACGAAAATAACTGACAACTTTGTTCATATAGTACTCATTCTGATAGTCGAGGGGAAAACCAAGAAACACTACCCAAGCTACTGCTTCAAATACTGGTATGCGCTTGTTTGGTCCTTCATCATGGCGAACAAAATAAAAAGTTATATCCTCATCTATCGGATGCGACCCAGTTGTGATCAGGAAATCTCTGACAGCTACTAATCTAAAGCCTATCATCCCAACTCCTAGATGAAAGATATCATAATAGATCACCTCAGCATTGAAGTCCTCGGCCAAGATTTGAAGGATTTCGGCAAGCACCATGGGTCGTTGCAGATCGGGCGTCGGAGGGTTGGCGAGGACGAGCGCATAGTTCTCATGGTGCAGCGGTGGAGCGCTGACGACCATCATATTCCCTTGGAGCCTGTCAGCTGGGCCATTGAAAATGGCGAGAGGGCCAGGGATGAACTGGTATGGCATAACTGGAAAGTTCGCCATGGGAGGGGAAGCGGTGGTGCTAGCAGGCGTATGAGCCGATGAGGATGTTGGGGGTGTCTCGCAATTCAGTAGTGGGGGTGGCAGGTTGAGCAGGGTAAGACTAGAATTGATCGAGGCAGTAGGGCGTAGGGTAGGAGGAGGTGGACCATCACCCCCAATAGGTAAGGTACGCGTGTCCTATCACCTGATTTGATTTTCCATTCCTGTTTTTGTCTCGTATATCTTTTTTTTCCCAAACGTTTCCTTGCAGGAGGTGATACTATACTATTTTTTGGCATTCATACCAAGTTTTGAAGCTTAGGATTTTGCTTCCTTTGAGAGATACTAAGGCTCTGGTGTGTCTGTTTATTATTATTCCTGGGGTTATCGGAGCCAGAGATATATTGGGTTTTGGGTTGCCAAAGAAAGTGGGGGGAATTTCCATCTAGGCAATGTTGTGCAACGTGGCCTAGGTAGCCACAATATGAACACAAGAGCCATGCCGGGCAATCAAAAAATAAGTGCTGAGACGAGTCACAAGTCGTGCAACTAGTGCGGCCCAGCCCAGCTCGGGGTGATTCCAACCAATGATGGGTTGGGAATTGGACCAAGCTTGGGTGGGTTTGTTCCTCGGTACAGTGGTCCGAGAGATGGCCCAATTGATGACAGTCAGCACACAAATTTAAACGTTTAAAGATTACCCCCGATGGCGGGATGGATTTCAGTTTCCAGATTGGAGCAATTTTCTCATCAGAATATCCAAACACCCTTTGGTCCAAAATATGGAAGAGCATAAAATCCAGGATATGTTCCATTTTCTTTGCTCAAAAGAATTTCCTTTAAATGCCAGGATCCTGGGAGACAGGGGAACTTTAAATGCTGAATGGAGTCTGCCCAAAATAATGCTATCCTTGTCTGGGAGCCGAGGACACGGGTCAATCAACTGATCTTGACCAAAAGTAAGATGTCGTGAAATTGAGGTCTTTTCTTGTTCATGCAATTGATCCTCAAGATGTTCATCATCGAGTGTAAACCCAAATTTCAAAAGTTCACCATTAGCTGAATGATCCTTGCTAGCACTTTTCCTGAGAAAGCTTAGGTTGGATTTAATGGCAATGGGGGTGCGAGTAACCACCTCACGAAGCTCATCATCTAAATGCTAACCATTGTCCAAACTAGCATAATTCACCGAGGGTTTGAACAAATGAAAGTGGCAGACAAATTCTGGCCAGATCCGATCTTTCAATTTATAGATGAAGTGTCCCACTCGGTTGGAAGCGACAGAGAAATGAAAAGATCTTTTTCCCAATTGCATAACATTGTACCCAAAGATGAACCACCAATACAACATTGTAGCACTAGGCCAACCGATTCAACCGTGAGAGGGAATGACGCCGAGGAGAAAGAAGCTACCAAAATGAATTCGTTGGTATGCTGGGAAGGAGAGAAATGCATCGTTGATCCAAACTTTGCACGCACATGGTTGGCCACGGAGATCCCAGGGTGGGGATCCCAATGAAGGAGACTAGCCATGTGTAGGCTAGCCTAGAGATCGCCATGGATGGTGGCCGCCGGCCGGTGGTGGTGGTGGGAGAGGTGGGAGAGGTGGAGAGCCATCCTCCCAATGGGGCGTTACTCTGTTCTTATGAACTTAATAGTCTAGATGCATGCTGGATAGCGATCGATGTGTGGAGTAATAGTAGTAGATGTAGAATCGATTCGATCTACTTGTCACGGATGTGATGCCTATATATAATGATCATGCCTAGATATTCTCATAACTATGCGCTTTCTATCAATTGATCGATAGTAATTTGTTCACCCACCGTAGAATTTTACTATCTGATAGAAGCCACTAGTGAAACCTATGGCCCCCAGGTCTATCTTTATCATATTACTTTCCCGTCAACTTGCCAATTTTTGTTGCCGTTACTTATTTGCTTTATTTACTTTCAATCTCTATACCAAAAATATTATCTTATCATATCTATCAGATCTCACTCGTAAGTGACCAAGAAGGGATTGACAACCCCTTTTATCGTGTTGGCTGCGAGGTTCTTATTTGTTTGTGCGGGTGCGAGGGACTCGCGCGTGGTCTCCTACTAGATTGATACCTTGGTTCTAAAAAACTGAGGGAAATGCTTACGCTATTGTGCTGCATCACCCTTTCCTCTTCGAGGGAATACAACGCAAGCTCGAGAAGTAGCAAGAATAATTTCTGGCGCCGTTGCCGGGGAGATCTATGCAAAAGTCATATACCAAGTACCTATCACAAACCCTTATCCCCCGCATTACATTATTTGCCTCCCATTTTCCTCTCCCTCACTTCACCTTTGCCGTTTTATTCCCCCTTCTTTTTCCATGTGTTTTATCTTTCGCTTGGTCGTCATGGCTGTACAAAAAAGGGCTAAAGGCTCTCTCCCGGGTTTTAATACCTTGGATAGTCCTTCCGGCCTTTCTAAGCTCATAAATAATGATGCTATGGAAAGACCCATCTGTGTTATTAAGGAAAGCCTGATTAACTTTGATGAAGATAACCCTGGAATTTTTTGTTATTTGCTTGATGAAACCTTGAAAGATGCCTGGTATAGGCTCCTAAAGATCCGAGCCAGCTATGTGCCCCAATATCAAATTGAGATATACTTAAAAGGTTTTTATGTTGGCCTGCCTTCTTCCTTCAAATAGGTTTTAGATTCTATTTTTGAAGAAGGTTTCCTTGAGGGTGATGCCATCAATACTTATGAAAAGATGAAGGCTATATTTGGACACCCTATGGATGAAAATATCGAGTCTACCTCTCTTTTGTGCTTTTATCAGAATGCAATTATCAAAGAACTGAAGGCTAGCTTAGATGCAAATTTCCGTAGCGTGCTTAATCTTTCTTCCACTATTAATGGCCATGTGCTTTATCAAAATAGAAAGATAAATGCTATAGACAAGAAATTCTCCCTTTTCCTTTTCCAATACCAAAGATGGCAATACCTAGATCTATTCTTGTATCGTGCCTAGCTAGGGGCGTTAAACGATAGCGCTTGTTGGGAGGCAAACCAATTTTATTTTCTTTGTTTTTTCTTCTGTTTAGGAATAAATATGGCATCTATCTTCTTTTCAGATGTGGTTTTGTGCTTTAATTAGTGTTTGTGCCAAGTAGAACCTTCGGGAAGACTTGTGTGAAGTTTATGCGATCATGCTGTAAAAAATAGAAACTTTAGCGCTCACGAGATTAGCTACCATTTTTTATTGGAGAGTGATTTTTAGTTGATTCTTTTTGCAGATGATTAATAGACAAATTCCTCACGTCCACCAATTTATTTCAATGTTTTTAGAATTACAGAAGTATTCGAAAATTACAGCTTGCTACAGACTGTTCTGTTTTTGACAGATTCTGTTTTTCGTCTGTTGTTTGCTTATTTTGATGAATCTATGACTAGTATCGGGGGGTATGAATCATAGAGAAGTTGGAATAAAGTACGTTTAACACCAATATAAACAAAGAATGATTTAATTACAGTACCTTTGAGTAGTGGTTTGTTTTCTTATACTAACGGAGCTCACGAGATTTTTGGCTAAGTTTTGTGTTGTGAAGTTTTCAAGTTTTGAGTAAGGATTTGATGGACTGTGGAACAAAGAGTGGCAAGAGCCTAAGCTTGGGGATTAACAAGGCACTCCAAGGTAAAATTCAAGTATAACCAAAAGCCTAAGCTTGGGGATGCCCAGGAGGGCATCCCCTCTTTCGTCTTCATCTACCGGTAACTTTACTTGAGACTATATTTTTATTCAGCACATGATATTTGTTTTGCTTGGAGCATCATGTATGATTTGAGTCCTTGCTTTTTAGTTTGCCACAATCATCCTTGCTGGACACACCCTTTGAGAGAGATACACATGAATTGGAATTTATTAGAATACTCTATGTGCTTCACTTATATCATTTGAGCTAGATAGTTTTGCTCTAGTGCTTCACTTATATCTTTTAGAGCATGGTGGTGGTTTTATTTTGCAGAAATTATTGATCTCTCATCCTTCACTTACATATTTTTTAGAGTCTCTTAGAACAGCATGGTAATGTGCTTTGGTTATAAAACTAGTCCTAATATGATAGGCATCCAAAGATGAGTATACTAAAAACTTTCATATAAAAGTGCATTGAATATGATGAGAAGTTTGATACTTGATGATTGTTTTGAGATGTGAGGATAGTGATATTAAAGTCATGCTAGTGGAGTAATTGTGAATTTTAGAAACACTTGTGTTAATGTTTGTGATTCCCGTATCATGCACGTATGGTGAACCGTTATGTGATGAAGTTGGAGCATGATTTATTTATTGAGTGTCATCCTTTCTGTGGAGGTCGGGATCGCGCGATGGTTAACTCCTACCAACCCTTTGCCTAGGAGCATGTGTTGAATACTTTGTTTTGATGACCTGTAGATTTTTGCAATAAGTATATGAGTTCTTTATGACTAATGTTGAGTCCATGGATTATACGCACTCTCACCCTTCCACCATTGCTAGCGTCTCTTGTACCGCGCAACTTTCGCCGGTACCATATACCTTCCTCAAAACAGCCACCATACCTACCTATCATGGCATTTCCATAGCCATTCCGAGATATATTTCCATGCAACTTTCTACCGTTCCTTTCATATGACTCGCTTCATCATTGTCATTCACATAGAGTCATATTTTGTTCTAGCTTCGAGTTGTAAGTAAATAAAAGTGTGATGATCTTCATTATTAGAGCATCATCCCAGTGAGAAAAGGATGATGGAGACTATGATTCCCCCACAAGTCGGGATGAGACTCCGGACATAAGGAAAAAAAAAGAGGCCATAAAAAAGAAAAAAGAAAAGAGAAAAGGCTCAAAGGAAAAAAAGAGAAAAAGAAAAAAAATGAGAGAAAATGAGAGAAGGGACAATGCTACTACCCTTTTTCCACACTTGTGCTTCAAAATAGCATCATGATCTTCATGATAGAGTCTCTTGTTTTGTCACTTTCATATACTAGTGAGAATTTTCATTATAGAACTTGGCTTGTATATTCCAATGATGGGCTTCCTCAAATTCCCTAGGTCTTCATGAGCAAGCAAGTTGGATGCACACCCACTTAGTTTCTTTTGTTGAGCTTTCATACACTTATAGCTCTAGTGCATCCGTTGCATGGCAATCCCTACTCACTCACATTAATATCTATTGATGGGCATCTGCATAGCGCATTGATAAACCTAGTTGCTGTGAGACTATCTTCCTCTTTTGTCTTCTCCACAACCGCCATTCTATTCCACATAGTGCAATATCCATGGCTCACGCTCATGTATTGCATGAAATTTGAAAGGTTTGAAAGAATTTAAGTTTTAAACAATTGCTTGGCTGGAAGCAGGGTTGTGCATGATTTAAATATTTTATGTGATGAAGATAGAGCATAGCCAGACTATATGATTTTGTAGGGATAACTTTCTTTGGCCATGTTATTTTGAGAAGACATGATTGCTTTGTTAGTATGCTTGAAGTATTATTATTCCTATGTCAATATAGACTTTTGTCTTGAATCTTTCGGATCTGAAAATTCATGCCACAATAAAGAAAATTAGATTGAGGATTATGTTGGTTAGCATTCCACATCAAAAATTCTGTTTTTATCATTTACCTACTCGAGAACGAGCAGGAATTAAGCTTGGGGATGCTTGATACGTCTCCAACATATCTATAATTTTTTATTGTTCCACGCTATTATATATTCTGTTTTGGATGTTTAATGGGCTTTATTATACACTTTTATATAACTTTTGGACTATCCTACTAACCCAAGGCCCAGTGCAGATTGCAGTTTCTTTTTGCCTATTTCAGTGTTTCGCAGAAAAGGAATATCAAACAGAGTCCAAACGGAATGAAACCTTCGGGAGAGTTATTTTTGGAACAATATCAACACGAGAGACTTGGAGTACACGCCAGGAAGCGAAGGAGGTGGCAGGAGGGCAGAGGGCGCGCCCAGGGGGTATGCGCGCCCCCACCCTCGTGGGCCACCTGTTGACCCCCCGACGTGCCTCTTCAGCCTATATTGATACGTCTCCAACGTATCTATAATTTTTGATTGTTCCATGCTATTATATATTCTGTTTTGGATGTATAATGGGCTTTATTATACACTTTTATATTATTTTTAGGACTAACCTACTAACCAAAGGCCCAGGGCAAATTGTTGTTTTTTTCCCAATTCAGTGTTTCGCAGAAAAGGAATATCAAACGGAGTCCAAACGGAATGAAACCTGCGGGAGAGTTATTTTTGGAACAATATCAACAAGGAAGACTTGGAGTACACGCCAGGGAGCGAAAGAGGTGGCCACGAAGACGGGGGGTGCGCCCAGGGGGGTAGGCGCGCCCACCACCCTCATGGGCCACCTGTTTCTCCCTCGATGCCCCTCTTCAGCCTATATGTACTCTCATACCCTGAAAACATCGAGGAGCACCATGAAACCGTAATTCCACCGCCATAATCTTCTGTACCCGTGAGATCCCATCTTGGGGCCTGTTCCAGAGCTCCGCCGGAGGCTGCGTCGATCACGGAGGGCTTCTACATCAACACCACAGCCCCTCCGATGAGTTGTGAGTAGTTTACCACAGACCTTCGGGTCCATAGTTATTAGCTAGATGGCTTCTTCTCTCTCTTTGGATCTCAATACAAAGTTCTCCTCGATTTTCGAGGAGATCTATTCGATGTAATCTTTTTGCGGTGTGTTTGTCGAGATCCGATGAATTGTGGGTTTATGATCAAGATTATCTTTGAACGATATTGGATTCTCTTTTAAAATATCCTTGCAAGTCTCTTTGAATTATCAGTTTGGTTTGGCCTACTAGATCTATAGTTCTTGCAATGGGAGAAGTGCTTGGCTTTGGGTTCAATCTTGCGGTGTCCTTTCCTGGTGACGGCAGGAGCATCAAGGCACATATAGTATTGTTGCCATCGAGGATAAATAGATGGGGTTTATATCATGTTGCTTGAGTTTATCCCTCTACATCATGTCATCTTGCTTAAGGCGTTACTCTATTCTTATGAACTTAATACTCTAGATGCATGCTGGATAGCGCTTGATGTGTGGAGTAATAGTAGTAGATGCAGAATCGTTTTGGTCTACTTGTCACAGACGTGATGCCTATATACAATGATCATGCCTAGATATTCTCATAAGTATGCGCTTTTCTATCAATTGCTCGACAATAATTTGTTCACCCACCGTAGAATTCTGCTATCATGAGAGAAGCCACTAGTGAAACCTATGGCCCCCGGGTCTATTCTCATCATATTAATCTTCCATCAACTATTTACTTTACTTTGCATTATTTACTTTCAATCTCTATATACCCAAAATACCAAAAATATTATCTTATCATATCTACCAGATCTCACTCTCGTAAGTGACCGAGAAGGGATTGACAACCCCTTTTATCGCGTTGGCTGCGAGATTCTTATTTGTTTGTGCAGGTGCGAGGGACTCGCGCGTGGTCTCCTACTGGATTGATACCTTGGTTCACAAAAACTGAGGGAAATACTTACGCTAGTGTGTTGCATCACCCTTTCCTCTTCGAGGGAATACAATGCAAGCTCGAGAAGTAGCAAGAAGAATTTTTGGCGCCGTTGCCGGGGAGATCTACGCAAAAGTCATATACCAAGTACCTATCACAAACCCTTATCCCTCGCACTACATTATTTGCCTCTCTTATTCCTCTCCCCCACTTCACCTTTGCCGTTTTATTCGCCCTTCTTTTTCCATGTTTTTACTGTTCGCTTGCCTCTTGTTTGCTTGTGTGTTGGATTGCTTGCTTGTCACTATGGCTCAAGACAATACCAAATTGTGTGACTTTTCCAATACCAACAATAATGATTTTATTAGAACGCCGATTGCTCCTATCTTAGATGCTGAATCTTGTGAGATCAATGCTACTCTGTTGAATCTTGTCATGAAAGATCAATTTTCCGGCCTTCCTAGTGAAGATGCCGCTACCCATCTAAACAACTTTGTTGATTTGTGCGATATGCAAAAGAAGTGGGATACGGATAATGATATTGTCAAATTAAAGTTATTTCCGTTTTCGCTTAGAGATCGTGCTAAAACTTGGTTCTCTTCTTTGCCTAGAAATAGTATTGATTCATGGAATAAGTGCAAAGATGCCTTTATCTCTAAGTATTTTCCTCCCGCTAAGATTATCTCTCTTAGAAATGAAATCATGAATTTTAAGCAACTAGACCATGAGCATGTTGCACAAGCTTGGGAGAGAATTAAATTAATGATACATAATTGCCCAACACATGGTTTGAACTTATGGATGATTATACAAAACTTTTATGCTGGCTTGAATTTTGCTTCTAGAAATCTTTTAGATTCAGCCGCGGGGGGCACTTTTATTGATATCACCTTAGGAGATGCTACCAAACTCCTAGATAATATTTTGGTTAACTACTCTCAATGGCACACCGAAAGATCTACTAGTAAAAAAGTGCATGCTATTAAAGAGACTAGTGTTTTGAGTGGAAAGATGAATGAACTTATGAAATTATTTGCTACTAAGAGTGCTTCTTTTGATCCTAATGATATGCCTTTATCCACGTTGATTAAAAATAATAATGAATCTTTGGATGTGAATTTTGTTGGTAGGAATAATTTTGGTAACAATGCTTGTAGAGGAAACTTTAATCCTAGGCCTTTTCCTAGTAATTCCTCTAATAATTATGGTAATTCCTACAATAACTCTTATGGAAATTTTGGTAAGATGCCCTCTGAATTTGAGACTAGTGTTAAAGAGTTTATGAATTCACAAAAGAATTTCAATGCTTTGCTTGAGGAAAAAATGCTTAAGATTGATGAGTTGGCTAGAAACGTGGATATAATTACTCTTGTTGTTTATCCTTTGAAACTTAGATCTATTCCACCTAAGCATGATATCAATGAGTCTCTCAAGACCATGAGAATTTCCATTGATGAGTGCAAAGAAAGAACCGCTAGGATGCATGCTAAAAGAGATTGCTTTGTGAAAGCGTGTTCTTCTAGTTTTCATGATAATAAGGATGAAGATCTGAAAGTGATTGTTGTGTCTACTATTAAATCCTTGTTTTCTAGTATGAATCTTGATAAAGATGGGACTGGAGATGGATCTACTTTATTCAAAAGTCGTCCCAATGATTCGGAGTTTTTATATCTTGATGCTAAAATTGTTAAAAGTGGGATTGAAGAAGTCAAAACTTTACATAGCAATGAACCCACTATTTTCGTTTTCAAGGGATTTAATTATGATAATTGATCTTTAATAGATTGTATTTCCTTGTTGCAATCCGTGCTAAATTCTCCGCATGCTTATAGTCAAATAAGGCTGTTACCAAACACATAGTTGATGCTTTAATGCAATCTTATGAAAAAAACTTGAATTTGAAGTTTCTATCCCTCGAAAGCTTTATGATGAGTGGGAACCTACTATTAAAATTAATATTAAAGATCATGAATGCTTTGCTTTATGTGATTTCGGTGCAATGTTTCCACAATTCCAAATGCTTTGTGTGATATGTTAGGTTTCCATGAACTTGATGATTGCTCTTTAAATTTGCATCTTGCTGATTCTACCATTAAGAAACCTATGGGAAGGATTAATGATGTTCTTATTGTTGCAAATAGTAATTATGTGCCCGTAGATTTCATCATTCTTGATATAGATTGCAATCCTACATGTCAAATTATTCTTGGTAGACCTTTCCTTAGAACGATTGGTGCAATTATTGATATGAAGGAAGGAAATATTAGATTCAAATTTATGTAAGGAAAGGCCTGGAACACTTTTCTAGAAAGAAAATCAAATTACCTTATGAATCTATTATGAGAGCCACTTATGGATTGCCTACCAAAGATGGCAATACCTAGATCTATTCTTGTATCATGCCTAGCTAGGGGCGTTAAACGATAGCGCTTGTTGGGAGGCAACCCAATTTTGTTTTCTTTGTTCTTGCTTATTTTTAGGAATAAATATTGCATCTAGCTTCTGTTTAGATGTGGTTTTGTGTTTTAATAGTGTTTGTGCCAAGTAGAACCTTTGGGAAGACTTGTGTGAAGTTTATATGATCATGCTGTAAAAAACAGAAACTTTAGCGCTCACGAGATTAGCTACCAATTTTTCTGGAGAGTGATTTTTAGTTGATTCTTTTTAAAGATGATTAATATACAAATTCCTCACGTCCGCTAATTTATTTCAATTTTTTTGAGTTACAGAAGTATTCGAAAGTTACAGATTACTACAGACTGTTCTGTTTTTGAAAGATTCTATTTTTTGTGTGTTGTTTGCTTATTCTGATGAATCTATGAGTAGTATCGGGGGTATGAATCATAGAGAAGTTGTAATATAGTAGGTTTAACACCAATATAAACAATGAATGAGTTCTTTACAGTAACTTTGATTAGTGGTTTGTTTTCTTATACTAACGGAGCTCACGAGATTTTTGGCTAAGTTTTGTGTTGTGAAGTTTTAAAGTTTTGGGTAAGGATTCAATGGACTATGGAACAAAGATTGGAAAAATACTAAGCTTGGGTATGCCCAAGGAACCCTAAGGTAAAATTCAAGGACAACCAAAAGCCTAAGCTTGGGGATGCCCCGGGAAGGCATCCCCTCTTTCGTCTTCATCTATCGGTAAATTTACTTAAGACTCTATTTTTATTCACCACATGATATGTGTTTTGCTTGGAGCGTCATGTATGATTTGAGTCTTTGCTTTTTATTTTGCCACAATCATCCTTGCTGGACACACCTTTTGAGAGAGATACAAATGAATTGGAATTTATTAGAATACTCTATGTGCATCACTTTTATCTTTTGAGCTAGATAGTTTTGCTCTAGTGCTTCACTTATATCTTTTAGAGCATGGTGGTGGTTTTATTTTGTAGAAATTATTGATCTCTCATGCTTCACTTATATCTTTTTGAGAGTCTTTTAGAACATCATGGTAATATTCTTTGGTTATAAAACTAGTCCTAATATGATAGGCATCCAATATGGGTATAGTAAAAACTTTCATACAAGTGCATTGAATATTATGAGAAGTTTGATACTTGATGATTGTTTTGAGATATGAGGATGGTGATATTAGAGTCATGCTAGTGGAGTAATTGTGAATTTGAGAAACACTTGTGTTAAAGTTTGTGATTCCCGTAGCATGCACGTATGGTGAACCGTTATGTCATGAAGTTGGAGCATGATTTATTTATTGAGTGTCATCCTTTGTGTGCAGGTCGGGATCGTGCGATGTTTAACTCCTACCAACCCTTCGCCTAGGAGCATGCGTTGAATACTTTCTTTTGATAACTCGTAGATTTTTGCAATAAGTATATGAGTTCTTTACGACTAATGTTGAGTCCATGGATTATACGCACTCTCAGCCTTCCACAATTGCTAGCCTCTCTTGTACCGCGCAACTTTTGGCAGTACCATACATCCACCATATACCTTCCTAAAAACAGCCACCATACCTACATATCATGGCATTTCCATAGCCATTCCGAGATATATTGCCATGCAACTTTCCACCATTTCGTTCATATGACATGCTTCATCATTATCATTCACATAGTCATGTTTTGTTCTAGCTTCGAGTTGTAAGTAAATAAAAGTGTGATGATCATCATTATTAGAGCATTGTCCCAGTGAGGAAAGTATGATGGAGACTATGATTGCCCCACAAGTCAGGATGAGACTCTGGACAAAAAAGAAAAGAAAAGAAAAAAAGAGGCCATAAAAAAGGAAAAAAAAGAGAGAAAAGGCCCAAAAAAGAAAAAAAAATAGAAAATGAGAGAAAAAGAGAGAAGGGACTATGTTACTATCCTTTTTCCACACTTGTGCTTCAAGGTAGAACCATGATCTTCATGATAGAGAGTCTCTTGTTTTGTCACTTTAAATACTAGTGGGAATTTTCATTATAGAACTTGGCTTGTATATTCCAATGATGGGCTTCCTCAAATACCCTAGGTCTTCGTGAGCAAGCTAGTTGGATGCACACCCACTTAGTTCCTTTTGTTGAGCTTTCATACACTTATAGCTCTAGTGCATCCGTTGAATGGCAATCCCTACTCACTCACATTGATATCTATTGATGGGCATCTCCATAGCTCATCGACACGCCTAGTAGATGTGAGACTATCTTCATCTTTTGTCTTCTCCAGAACCACCACTCTATTCCACATAGTGCTATATCCATGGCTCACGCTCATGTATTGCGTGAAAGTTGAAAGGTTTGAAAGAGTTGAAGTATGAAACAATTGCTTGGCCAAAACCGGGGTTGTGCATGATTTAAATATTTTGTGTGATGAAGATAGAGCATAGCCAGACTATATGATTTTGTAGGGATAAATTTCTTTGGCCAAGTTATTTTGAGAAGACACGATTGATTTACTAGTATGCTGAAAGTATTATTATTCTTATGTCAATATAGACTTTTGTCTTGAATCTTTCGGATCTGAACACTCATGCCACAATACAAAAAATTACATTGAGAATTATGTTGTTTAGAATTCCACATAAAAAAAATTGTTTTTATCATTTACCTACTCGAGGACGAGCAGGAATTAAGCTTGGGATGCTGGATACGTCTTAGACGTATCTATAATTTTTTATTGTTCCATGCTATTATATATTCTGTTTTGGATGTTTAACGAGCTTTATTATACATTTTTTATATTATTTTTGGGACTAACCTACTAACCTAATGCACAGTGCAAATTGTTGTTTTTTTTTGCCTATTTCAGTGTTTCGCAGAAAAGGATTATCAAACGGAATGAAACATGCGGGAGAGTTATTTTTGGAGCAATATCAACAAGGAAGACTTGGAGTACACGTGGGGAGCGAAAGAGGTGGCCACGAGGGCAGGGGCGCGCACAGGGGGGTAGGCCCGCCCCCACCCTCGTGGGCCACCTGTTGCTCCCTCGATGCCCCTCTTCACCCTATATATACTCTCATACCCTGAAAACATCGAGGAGCACCACGAAACCCTAGTTCCACCGCCGTAATCTTCTATACCTGTGAGATTCCATCTTGGGGCCTGTTCCGGAGCTCCGCCGGAGGGGGCACCGATCACGGAGGGCTTCTACATGAACACCACAGCTCCTCTGATGAGTTGTGAGTAGTTTACCACAGTCCTTCGGGTCCATGGTTATTAGCTAGATGGCTTCTTCTCTCTCTTTGGATCTCAATACAAAGTTCTCCTCGATCTTCGAGGAGATCTATTCGATGTAATATTTTTGTGGTGTGTTTGTCGAGATCCGATGAATTGTGGGTTTATGATCAAGATTATCTTTGAACAATATTGGATTCTTTTATGAAATCTTTTATATATGATTATAACATCCTTGCAAGTCTCTTCGAATTTTTGGTTTGGGTTGGCCTACTAGATCTATAGTTCTTGCAATGGGAGAAGTGCTTGGCTTTGGGTTCAATCTTGAGGTGTCCTTTCCCAGTGATAGCAGGGGCAGCAAGCCACGTATAGTATTGTTGCCATCTAGGATAAAAATATGGAGTTTATACCATATTGCTTGAGTTTATCCCTCTACATCCTGTCATCTTGCTTAAGGTGTTACTCTGTTCTTATGAACTTAATACTCTAGATGCATGCTGGATAGCGGTCGATGTGTGGAGTAATAGTAGTAGATGCATAATCGTTTCGGTCTACTTGTCACGAACGTGATGCCTATATACAATGATCAATTGCTCGACAGTAATTTGTTCACCCATCGTAGAATTCTGCTATCATGAGAGAAGCCACTAGTGAAACCTATGCCCCCCTGGTCTATCTTTATCATGTTACTTTCCAGTCAACTTGCCAATTTCTGTTGCCATTATTTATTTGCTTTATTTACTTTCAATCTCTATACCAAAAATATTATCTTAAAATATCTATCAGATCTCACTCTCGTAAGTGACCAAGAAGGGATTGCCAATCCCTTTTATCGCGTTGGCTGCGAGGTTCTTATTTGTTTGTGTAGGAGCGAGGGACTCGCGTGTGGTCTCCTACTGGATTGATACCTTGGTTCTCAAAAACTAAGGAAAATACTTACGCTATTATGCTGCATCACCCTTTCCTCTTCAAGGGAATACAACGCAAGCTCGAGAAGTAGCAAGCAGCAAGCCTAGTGGCCTCCTCATCATGCACATTAAGGGGCACCATTGTGGGTTTTTGGAAATTCACCTTGAGGCTAGTAGAAGCATAGAAGACATCCAGTATTTCCTTGAGAGCAATGAGTTGGGAATCCACTGCAGATATATTTTATATAGTATCATCAGCATATTGATCTTCATGATAGAGAGTCTCTTGTTTTGTCACTTTCATATACTAGTGGGAATTTTCATTATAGAACTTGGTTTGTATATTCCAACGATGGGCTTCCTCAAATTCCCTAGGTCTTCGTGAGCAAGCAAGTTGGATGCACACCCACTTAGTTTCTTTTGTTGAGCTTTCATACATTTATAGCTCTAGTGCATCTGTTGCATATCAATCCCTACTCACTCACATTTATATCTATTGATGGGCATCTCCATAGCCCATTAATACGCCTAGTTGATGTGAGACCATCTTCCTCTTTTGTCTTCTCCACAACCACCACTCTATTCCACCTATAGTGCTATATCCATGGCTCACGCTCATGTATTGCGTGAAAGTTGAAAAAGTTTGAAAAAATTGAAGTATGAAACAATTGCTTGGCTGAAACCGGGGTTGTGCATGATTTGAGTATTTTGTGTGACGAAGATGGATCATAGCCAAACTATATGATTTTGTAGGGATGAACTTTCTTTGGCCATGTTATTTTGAGAAGACATAACTGCTTTGTTACTATGCTTGAAGTGTTATTATTCTTATGTCAATATTAAACTTTTGTCTTGAATCTTTCGGATCTGAACATTCATGCCACAATAAAGAAAATTACATTGAGAATCATGTTTGGTAGCATTACACATCAAAAATTCTGTTTTTATCATTTACCTACTCGAGGACGAGCAGGAATTAAGCTTGGGGATGCTTGATACGTCTCTAACGTATCTATAATTTCTGATTGTTCCATACTATTATATTATCTGTTTTGGATGTTTAATGGGCTTTATTATACACTTTTATATTATTTTTGGGACTAACCTACTAACCCAAGGCCAAGTGCAAATTGCTGTTTTTTTGCCTATTTCCGTGTTTCGCGGAAAAGGAATATCAAACGGAGTCCAAACGGACTCAAACCTTCGCGAGGATCCTTTTTGGAACAAACTCAACCCAGAAGACTTGGAGTACACGGAAGGGAAGCCACGAGGTGGCCATGAGGCAGGAGGGCGCGCCTAGGGGGTAGGCACGCCCCCACCCTTGTGGGCGCCTCGTAGCTCCACCGACATGCCTCTTCGTCCTATATATAACCATGTACCCTGAAAACATCCGAGAGAACCACGAAACCCTAATTCCACCGCTGCAACCTTCTGTACCCGTGAGATCCCATCTTGGGGCCTATTCCGGAGCTCCACCGAAAGGGGGAATCGACCCCGGAGGGCTTCTACATCAACACCATAGCCTCTCCGATGAGTTGTTAGTAGTTTACCACAGACCTTCGGGTCCATAGTTATTAGCTAGACGGCTTCTTCTCTCTCTTTGGATCTCAATACAAAGTTCTCCTCGATCTTCGAGGAGATCTATTCGATGTAATATTTTTGCGGTGTGTTTGTCGAGATCCGATGAATTGAGGGTTTATGATCAAGATTATCTTTGAACAATATCGGATTCTTTTCTAAAATATTTTATGTATGATTATAATATCCTTGCAAGTCTCTTCGAATTATTGGTTTGGTTTGGCCTACTAGATCTATAGTTCTTGCAATGGGAGAAGTGCTTGGCTTTGGGTTCAATCTTGCGGTGTCCTTTCCCAGTGACAGCAGGGGCACCAAGGCATGTATAGTATTGTTGCCATCGAGGAAAAAAAATATGGGGTTTATATCATATTGCATGAGTTTATCCCTCTACATCATGTCATCTTGCTTAAAGCGTTACTATGTTCTTATGAACTTTATACTCTAGATGCATGCTGGATAGCGGTTGATGTGTGGAGTAATAGTAGTAGATGCAGAATCTTTTCGGTCTACTTATCACAGACATGATGCCTATATATAATGATCATGCCTAGATATTCTCATAACTTTGCGCTTTTCTATCAATTGCTCAAGAGTAATTTGTTCACCCACCGTAGAAATCTGCTATCTTGAGAGAAGCCACTAGTGAAACCTATGGCCCCCGGGTCTATCTTCCATCATATCAATCTTCCATCAACTATGTATCTTTACTTTACTTTTATTTTCCAATCTTTACTTTTAATCTATATAACAAAAATACCAAAAATATTTATCTTATTATCTCTATCAGATCTCACTTTTGCAAGTGGCTGAGAAGGGATTGACAACCCCTTTATCGCGTTGGTTGCAAGGTTCTTATTTGTTTGTGTAGGTACGAGGGACTCGCGTGTAGTCTCCTACTGGATTGATACCTTGGTTCTCAAAAACTAAGGGAAATACTTACGCTACTATGCTGCATCACCCTTTCCTCTTCAAGGAAAAAACAACGCAAGCTCAAGAGGTAGCAGACGGCGGGCTCCGTCCTGAAAGTCTCTCCATATTTTTTAAGATCAAAAGACCTTATATACTAGAAGATGTGCACCGGAGGTGGGTTGGGCTGGCCACAACCCACCAGGGCACGCCTGGGGTTCCTAGCGCGCCCTGGTGTCTTGTGGTCACCAGGTGGCCCCCCTTCGGTAGTTATTTGCTCTAGTAATTTTTTATATATTCCAAAATAATTCTCATAAATTTTCAGCTCATATGGAGATGTGCAGAATAGGTATCTCTAACATAGCTTTTTCAGGTCCAGAATTCCAGCTGCCGACATTCTCCCTCTTTGTGTAAACCTTGCATATTATGAGAGAAAAGGCATTAGAATTACCCCATAAAGCATTATTATGCATAATAACAATATAAATAACAGTAGGAAAACATGATGCAAAATGGACGTATCACATGCTGGTTAAGAGGGGGAGAAGGATGTGTCTCATACTCACGATGATTTTGTGGGCATTAACACTGATACTAATGTGCATGATCAAGTTCAACCAATAGTTACTACAATTCTAGTTAGTGCCCTCACTGATGATGATGTGCAGGATCATGTCGAGACAACTGTCGATACACTTAGATTGGTACTCTCCTGGTTCCTGTTCGAGATCGATGGCAGACAAATACTCTGATGTACTCTCGACAGCAACCACAAGTGCAGGGGGAGCAGCAAGGCAGTGAGGCAAGAGTTCAGGGGGATCAGCAAGGCAGTGAGGCAAGCTCGTCTGACACAGTGGAGTTGTCCATTGCGTTGCGAAAGCCTACACGTGAAGCAGCAAGGAAGGATGAGGTAGCAAGGAAGGCTTTACCAAAGGACGATGCTTGTGATAATGCCGATATTGGCAATTTTGTGTCATAAAAGGCTTTGTCACCTTCATATAAAGCGTTTGTTGCCTCTCTGCAAACCGTGTCTATCCCTAAGGATTGAAAGGCTGCGAAGCAAGATCCGAAGTGGCGTGAATTGATGATAGATGAGTTAGAAGCACTGAAAAGACAAGACATGGGTGCTAACCACATTGCCAGTAGAAAAGAAAGCAGTGAGTTGTAAGTGGATTTTCATCGTGAAGCAAAATCCTAAGGGCAAGGTGGAACGGTATAAGGCTAGATTGTTCGCCAGAGGATATAGTCAAACTTATGGAATTTACTATGATGAGACATTTGCTCCAGTTGCAAAGATGAACACAGTAAGGGTATTGATCTCGTGTACTGCAAACTTTGTGTGGAAATTGCACCAGTTTGATGTCAAGAATGCCTTCTTAAATGGTGACTTGAAAGAAGAGGTATACATGGAGATACCACCAGGTTTTGGCACAAAACAGACTACGGGGAAGGTATGCAGGCTGAATAAATCCTTGTATGGTCTAAAGCAATCGTCGAGGCCATGGTTTGATAGGTTCAGATGAGCTGTTTAGAATATGGGGTATGGCCAATGTAATGGTAATCACACGGTGTTCTATAGACACAATGATAATAAGATCACCATTCTTGTATTGCATGTTGATGATATCATCATCACTTGGGATAATGATGTGGAAATAAAGAGAGTGAAGGGATGTCTAAGAAAGGAGGTTGAGGTAAAAGGCTTGTGCAATCTAAAGTACTTCCTCGGCATATAAGTGGCTCGTACAAAGAAGGGAATATCTTTGTGCCAACGAAAATACACCTTGGATCTCTTGAGTGACATGGGCATGTTGGTATGTTGTGCAACCCCTACTCCGATTGAACACAATCCTCAAGTGACAACACAATCGGGTGAGCTAGTGAATAAGGAAGATTATCAGAAACTGTTTGGGAGGTTATTGTACTTGTGTCATACAAGGTCTGACATTACGTACATCGTGGGGGTGGTGAGCAGATACATGCATGAACCAAGAAGTTGACATCTTGATATTGTTCACATAATCCTAAGATACTTGAAGGGGATACAGTGTAAAGGGTTATGGTTTGCGAAGAGTGGACATCTTGTGGTGGATGGCTACAGTGACTCTGATTGGGCTAGCTGTCAAGATGAGAGAAGATTAACTTCACGCTACTGTGCGTTTGTGGGAGCAAATTTGGTGTCATGGAGAAGCAAGAAACAGACTATTGTGTCTAGATCAACAACATAAGATGAGTATAGAGCAGAGAGAACTGCTTGGCCCACGATGAGAGAGAACTGGTAGAGAAGTGCTAGAAGTAAGTGTAAGTTAACGAGCATGAATCTCCTCGTTGAGCAGAGGAGGACTGCTGCTGGTGACACAATTTCTTTTGAGTCTGAAGAATGAACTCAGAGCTGTAGTGGAAGTGCAGGTATATCAAGGGTTGTGATATTCTCTGGGTGAAGCAGCTACTGTGTGAGTTGAAACTTCTAAGGAAGGGACCCTTGAGGGTGTGGTGTGAAAATCAGTCAACTATAGCCATTGTTAATAACCGAGTTCAACATGATAGACGAGCATGTGGAAATTGGCTGCTTCTTCAGTAAAGAGAACTTGATGCTAGGATCATCAACCTTACACATGTCAGCTCTGGGAAGCAATTTGCAGGCTACTTGACAAAGGGACTGGGAACAAAGGATTGTAACTTGGTGTGTGCGAAGATGGGGATGATAGATATCTACCACCCATCTTGAGGGGTAGTGTTGAACCGGTATGGGCCCTAGCCTATCTTGATATGTCTTTTGGGACCAAGCCCATGAGTAGATCTGACCTAGAAGAGGTGCCCCTACTCCTCTGTCCCGTGCAAGCCGTCACACACACAAAATACTCACGCAGGCAACAAGACCAGGGGCACGAGTTGTCTGGAGGTACTCTCTCTCTCTCTCTCTCTCTCTCTCTCTCTCTCTCTCTCTCTCGTCAACACTACCTACGCAAATTTCCCCAGACATATAACTTGAAATGTGACAAATCGACTAGATATCACACAATTGTCACAAGAAGAACATGAACGCCTTCACACGTCGTCACTTTACATCGAGGAGAATTACGGTGACGAACGTAAAACTGGATATAGCTACTTATCATTTAATCTCTCTCTCAACCCATCTTTGGAATAAGTAAACAATTTTCATGAACGCCAGTGCGAAAGAGCAGAAAAAGGGCGATCAGCCTGAAGACACCCACCCACCATGTGACTCTAGTTTCTGGTTGTATCTGCACAGAATACCAGGATGATTGCACGGCAGGCCGAGCTAGATGCTCAAGCTTACCGGCTCATGTTGGATCAGACCGGTTTGCATGAGGTAATGAGGAGGAGGCAACGATCTCGCCTGCCCCTGGTTTACAAAGCAAGGAACCTCTTTAGTACGCCAGGAGCAGGAACCAGTAACCAGCCGGAGGTAAACCGGGGAGGAGTGCCTGGCACGGGAGCGTCAGTCCAGCCACAGGCTGCAGAGCCAACCCGTCAGGTCATTTCGTCACAGCGTGTACCTACCCCTCCCGGTCATTACTCCAACCCATTGGACAACATAGTTGCCGCCGCTTCATGACTGGCCGCTCTTCCCATTGAGGGAGAATCCCCCATAGCGGTGGAGGCACGGCGAGCTAGGGAATTTCTGGAGACAGCTTTAACTCAGCAGCAAGCTTATTCGCACAGCCGCGAGAGGATTCACTCCACCCCTCGCCCAAGCCGGAGTTATAGCAAGCACCTAGATGAACCAGCCGTGTCAAGCAGCGCGCGGAATTGTAATCCGCCGTGGAAGGATAACCCGGCGGGATGAGGTGCAAACGCTCAAGACGTGGTTGATCAGAGCAGACAACGCCGGGAGGCCGAGTTAGCTGCGCAGTACGAAGCCCGTCAACAGACGCCGGTTCGACCATCTACCACAGTTGAACCGGGGGTTACATCCAGTTCCTTAGGAGTGCCTTGTCTCACCCCCGCTTTACGCAACGTACGGCTGCCCAAAGACTTTAAAGGACCGCGCAAGGTGCCCAATTATACTGCGGATTTATCCACTGAGACATGGGTCGAAAGCTACGAGATGGCAATGGAGATGCTAGACGTAGATGATGCAGCATTGATGAGGTTAATTTTGATGCTAAACAACGTGTTGAATTGATCTTAAAAATGCATGAGTTAACTAAGGAAAATATTGAGTGCATGAATGCTAAATATAAACTTGTTGGAGATAAGGGTAGAAAACGTGTTGTCTTTGCACCTGGAGATCTTGTTTGGTTACATTTGCGTAAGGATAGGTTTCCTAATTTGCGCAAGTCAAAGCTAATGCCACATGTTGATGGTCCTTTCAAGGTGTTAGAGAAAATAAATGATAATGCATATAAACTTGAGTTGCCTGCAGATTTTGGGGTTAGTCCCACATTTAACATTGCAGATTTGAAGCCTTACTTGGGTGAGGAAGATGAGCTTCCGTCGAGGACGACTTCAATTCAAGAAGGGGAGGATGATGAGGACATCACTAACAAGGTTACACCCACATCTCCAACTGACACATATACAGGACCAATTACTAGAGCTCGCGCACGCCAATTAACATACCAGGTACTTTCGTTTCTTGGTAATGAATCTAATGTTCATGAGAATATGATGCTGCCTAAATTGGATACATTTGTCTTGCTTACAAATGAAGGGCCTAGCTTGGACAAGAAGGATGAATATTGGAGCAAGATCAAGCATGGAGATGATGGCATGCGCAATGGGAACAAGAATGGAGTTACAAGTGATGATTTCAGGACTTTCAAGCCACCATAATGAGTGCGTGAAGCCTTGGACGAAATATACAAGATGCCACTTCATAAATTTCGTCCAGAGGCTATTATAGGTGCCGCGTCACCTTATTATTGGGCCAGGCCCATGTAATTTCGAAATACTTGAGTATAGGCTGTTTTTAGAGTCCGTATGTGTGAGGAAACAAGAGTTAGGGTTGGTTTCGGACCCCTCCACCAAGGTCCACGAAATTCCCCCCTCTTTCTCCCATATATACATCCCTTAGGGCGTCGTTTAGACTTTGGGTTTTGTTTAGATTAAAGTTCTCCATTGCTGCAACTTCGCGTACTTCGTTTGTGTTCAATGACCAGACCAAGACGTCACAGAACCCCACTTGATCAATAAAGTTTTCCTCTTGAATTCGCAATATCCAGATTGCAATCTTAGTTTCTTGCTTGTTCTTCGATTTCCTGTAGGAAACAGACCTTCGTGGTCAGGTTGATCGTGCTCCGGCGTGGTCAATAACCTCTCGGAGTTGGTTTAGCGATTGCTAAGGCGCGACGTCCTCGCACGTTCGTAGTCGGATCGTCAAAGTCGACTTCCTCCAAAACGATAGCCACCATCTCATCGAAAGACGGGACACCTTTGCCTCTATCAAGCATGCGCTAAGTACTTCCCTATGATGTTGGAGGGTACAACTCATACTTGGCTAAAAGCTTACCGCCCAACTCTATCGGATCATGGGCTGAGTTGCGCCGCCGGTTTATCAATAACTTCAAGGACACATGCAAGCAGCCGATTTCTATCGTCGATTTAGCTGCCTGCGTTCAAGGAGAGCACGAGTCAACGAGCCATTGGGTACGCCGATTATCGGATATCCTGCATTCTTCCAACCGCATTAACCCGGACACAACAGTTATAACCTTGGAAGGCAATTGCCGGTTTGAGCCTCTGAAACTGAAGTTGGGACGGCTCAAACGTAATTGTGATGACATGGGAACGCTCATGGTCGCTTTGGTGAAGTATGCAGACTCAGATAGTGCCAAGTATCCAGAGTCTGATGATGAGAAGTCAGGGAAGGCAAAGAAGAATGGTAAAGCACCACGGCCCAGCCCGGCAAATCAAGGACATAATGGTAAGCGTAAAGCGGATGGTAATTCAGATTTTGTGGCTAACACTAATGCCCAGGAGGATGGCCAGCGCCACAAGGGCAGACCACCCCCGCGAGGTGGGAGACCGCCCATTAATCTAGAGCGCCAGATGAACATACCTTGCCCAAGGAACAGTATGTAGGAAAAGCCAGCCACACACCTCTGGAAGGACTGTTTTATTATGAAGGAAATCATGAACTGATCCTAGTATGATCATGGATCGTCCGGCGGTTCTGGCCCCGGTTTTCACGGTCCGGGTTATCAAGGTGGAGGGTCCGGTTCAGGGTTCCAAGGTAACCACAGCAATCATCACAGCAACCAGAATGGGCATAATCAGCATAACCAGTAGCACGGCCAGGGTGGTTATAATACAGGGCAATCAACAGCAACATCAACAGCAGCAATCAGGATATTAGAGTAATCCGAAGAAGTTGAGTAGTGGGCAGTATCACGTCTTCACCACAATCCTATGTAAACGTGATTAGAAAGTTTATAAGAGGGCAGTACATTCCGTTGAACCGGCGGTGCCACGCTACCTGCGCTGGTGGGAACATCCCATCGTGTGGAGTCGAGAGGATCACCCACCCCGGGGTGATAATCCGGGTCAGCTGGCTCTAGTAGTGGCACCTCAGGTTGGGGGCTATAAGTTTACCAAAGTGCTCATGGATGGAGGAAGCGGCATCAACATTCTGTATTACGAGACTTTTCGTCGCATGTGGCTGACAGACAAAAAGCTTCTGCAGTCCAACACGGTTTTTCACGGTGTGGTGCCTAGTAAATTGGCATATCCAGTCGGTAAGATAGACTTGGAGGTCACTTTTGGAGATTAGCATGATTCTAGGTCTGAAATTTTGACCTTTGAAGTGGTAAAGATCAAGAACCCGTATCACGCCCTGTTCGGGCGGCCAGTTTATGCTAAATTCATGGCGAGGCCTTGTTAAGTTTGTCTGCAGCTCAAGATGACGGGTCACAAGGGAACTCTTACGGTTCATGGGAGCCGTAAGATTGCTTTGGAGTGCGAGGAAGGTGATGCAGCTTATGCTGAGGCGGTTTGCGCAACCGAGGAATTGAAATTTTATAAAGATAATGTTGATCCGGCAGATATGTCTCTGCTGAAGAAGCCAACCACACAGCACGATCCGGCCTTGAAGTTTAAATCAGCTGATGAGACCAAGCAGGTTGACTTTGTTCCTGGCGATTCATCCAGGTAGTTCACTATCAGTGCTAACCTGGATCCGAAATAGGAAAGCACGCTCATCGAGTTCATCTGTGAGAATCGGGACATCTTTGCATGGAAACCTTCTGACATGCCAGGTGTACCGATGGAACTCGCTGAGCACACTCTTAATATTGATCCCAAGTTTAAACCTGTTAAACAATTTCTCCGCCGCCTCAACGAAGAAAGGCGCAAGGCTATTGGTGAAGAAGTTGCTAGGCTCTTGGCAGCAGGCTTTATAGTTGAGGTATTTCATCCGGAGTGGTTGGCTAATACGGTACTGGTGCTTAAAAAGAACGGCACTTGGCGAATGTGTGTTGATTACACAGATCTGAACAAGGCTTGCCCAGCTGATCCCTTTGCCCTCCCTCGTATTGATCAAATCATTGATGCTACGGCGGGTTGTGAGTGGTTAAGTT
Organism: Secale cereale; assembly: GCA_902687465.1. Classification (NCBI taxonomy): domain Eukaryota; kingdom Viridiplantae; phylum Streptophyta; class Magnoliopsida; order Poales; family Poaceae; genus Secale; species Secale cereale. The sequence continues at coordinate 653,635,858 of LR738714.1, read as the reverse complement.
TTTGGATGCATATTCCGGTTATCACCAGATCAAGATGGCAGTTAAGGACCAGGAGAAGACCGTCTTCATAACTCCTTTTGGAGCCTTCTGTTTTGTATCTATGCCGTTTGGGCTCAAGAGTGCCCAGGCGATCTATCAACGTTGTGTGCAGAATTGTCTTCATGGATAGATTGGGCAAAACGTTCATGCTTATGTGGACGATATTGTGGTAAAATCCAGAATAGAGAGGCGACTGGCCGGGTTGCAAAGTGGGCCATTGAACTTAGTCCTCACGGATTGAAGTATGTGCCTCGTACTGCAATCAAATCTCAAGCACTGGTGGACTGCATCAACGATTGGACAGAGCTGCAAGCACCAGAGGAAAAGCCGGATCATACGTACTGGACTATTCATTTTGATGGATCCATGCAATTGGAGGGCTCGGGGGCTGGAGTCGTGTTAACTTCCCCACGAGGTGATAAGTTCTGTTATCTTCTCCGTTTAATGTTCCCTTGTACTAACAATGCAGCTGAGTATGAAGCTCTCCTCCATGGTCTGCGAATGGCTAAGGAGATGAATTTAAGCCGGGTTAATTGTTTCGGCGATTCAGACCTAGTGGCTCAACAGGTGTATGGTAAGTGCGATTCCAAAGATCCGCTTATGGCAGCGTATCGACAAGAGGTGGACGCTGTTGCTGGACACTTAAAGGGTTATCAGGTGGACCATGTAGACCGGCGAAATAATGAAGCGACCGATGCGTTAAGCCGGCTGGGTTCTCAACGTAAACTGGTTCCACCCAATGTCTTTCGGGACGTATTGCATAGTCCGTCGGTGAAATTACCTTCAGAAGAGGATTTGGCTGTTCCTGATCCGGAGGCTCAATTGGTGGCGGCGCTTCATGTATTTCCGGATTGGACGGTCCCTTACCTGGCGTACATGAACCGAGGTGAGTTACCAGAGGATGAAGTCTTGGCTAGACAGATAGTCCGGTGATCCAAATCAATGACCTTTGTCAATGGAGAGCTACATCATTGCAGTGTTTCTGGGGCGTTTCAATGTTGTGTATCACCAGACGAAGGCCGTGATATTCTTCGAGATATCCACGAAGGAGACTGTGGTCATCATGCTGGTTCAAAATCTTTGGTAGCTAAAGCTTTTCGTCATGGGTTCTACTGGCTGACGGCTCATGCCGATGCAGAGGACTTGGTCAGAAAATGTGATGCTTGCCAGAAATTCTCACGGCGTGCTCATATACCGGCTCAAGAATTGAGGATGATTCCAATTACTTGGCCGTTTGCGACTTGGGGGCTAGACATGGTCGGGCCCTCTAAAAGATCTCCAGACAAGAAGACCCACCTTCTGGTGGCAGTGGATAAATTTACCAAGTGGATTGAGGCAGAGCCAGTCAGCAAGTGTGATGCGGCAACGATGGTTCAATTCATCAAGAAGGTGATTTTCCGCTTTGGCTTTCCACGCAGCATTATAACTGACAATGGTACCAATCTATCCAAGAGAGCTATGGAGGAGTTCTGTCAGCGAGAGCATATTCGTCTGGATGTATCTTCAGTGGCTCACCCCCAATCCAATGGTCAAGCTGAGAGAGCCAATAAAGAGATCTTGAGAGGCATCAAACCCCGGCTTATGGTCCCTTTGCAGAGGACGTCGGGTTGTTGGGTGGAGGAATTACCCTCTGTGTTATTGAGCATCAACACCACACCTAACAGGTCTACAGGTTACATGCCTTTCTTCATGGTATATGGAGCTGAAGCGGTCCTCCCTAGTGACATCCATCATGAATCGCCGCGGGTGGCGGGTTACGTAGAAGCTGATAACGAGAAGGCACGGCAAGACGCGTTGGACCGGCTGGATGAGGAACGTGACACTACAGCGGCTCGATCGGCGATTTATCAACAAGATCTGCGCCACTACCACAGTCACCGGGTTAAAACCAGAATGTTTCAAGAAGGATATCTCGTGCTCCGGCTCATCCAAGACCAGACAGATATGCACAAGCTATCCCCGCCTTGGGAAGGACCCTTCGTGGTCAGCAAGAATCTACATAACGGATCTTACTACCTCGTCGACGTTCGAGAACACAAGGATTCACGTACTACGGAGGAGGAGACCCGACGGCCGTGGAACATCGCTCTTCTTCGACCTTACTACACCTGAGCCATAGGCTCCGCTTTATGTACATAACTTTGCAATGTATATATTATGCTCAATATAATAAACCGGCGTCCCCGTTAAAGCGGGGTATCTGCTACCTTTTTCATAAGAGTTTGTCACATGGGGGCTTCTGTGTGCAAAGGAGTTCCTATGGCCTCTTAAACCGGCTACCAAACCAAGACCATCATAAGAGCATAACTCTGGTTGCTTCGGCAATCTGGCTATCAAAGCCCACATGATGATGAGGGGCAAAAGAGAGTTTGATGCATAGCACAACTCAAACATAGGCACCAGACGAGCATAGCTCAAAATGCTACCTGGGGGCTCCTGACGCATAGCATCAACGAGTTGACAACCCTTGTAGTAGGCTATCAAGCCACGGCTTGGAAGCCTGGTGTATACACCTAAAACCCTGGATTAGCCTGCCAGCATTAAGTAAGTCACTCCGCCCAGGTAAACCTGGTATGACCCGTCGAACATTTCACCAGTCAATCTTTTTATAGACCCTGAACTTGGCAACGTTAAATTGACGATTGGTTAAGGATAGAGGTCCATCTTAACAAGCTTTGTGAAATGGTTAATTCAGTAGCCTGGCAGCTCATAAAAAGCCTCGAATTTGGAGCCTGGCAGCTCGTAAAAAGCCTCGACTATAGGGTTTTATTTGACAATGTCTCTTTTGATATTTGTTAAAAAAAATATCTTCGAGGTCATTGGTGTTTATCCAAGTCCAGCGGGGAGTGGATGACTATAAGTTGCCACTACAATACACCAGCGTTTACAGAACCTGGTCTAGTTTGATTATAAATCGCCAGTACTGTCTATTTGATTACAATACACCAGCGGTTGCTCTCTTTTCCAAGGTTCAGAACCGGACAGCGGTTGCTCTCTTTTCCAAGGTTTTGTCTATTTGATTACAATAAGCCACTTCTGCATCAGTTGCTCTCTTTTCCGAGGTTCTGAACCAGATAAATGCCATCAACTGATCTGGTTTGATTACAATACACCAGCGGTTTAAAGCAGCAGAACTTACCGAAGACATCTCCTGGCATTTATCTACTTCTTTAAACCGGACAGTTCTGCTGTCACCGGATTAAGAGCGGCTTCCGCATCAGTTGCTCTCTTTTCCAAGGTGATCCTTTCAGCATCCCAATCCGACCGTTCCTTTTCAAAATCCTTCTTCAGCTTTTCCATATTTACTAAGGCAAGGGTGAGCTCATCTTTAACTTTGGAAGCGGCGGTTTTTTGAAACTTCAAAATATCTTGAAGCTCAATCACTTGAGAATCTTTCTGGCTAAGATCAGATTATTAAGAGAAGAGCAGGTTATACATTGATGAAGCGTATTCAAAGTCCCAAGTACATAACAAGTTATACACTTGGCACTTGGGGGCTAATGCGTATTTGCAGTTAAACAGATATTTTTTCAGTAAATTCCCAAGCACATAACAAGTTATACACTTGGCACTTGGGGGCTAATGCGACATTGTTCAGAAATGATTACAAACTGAAGTCCCAGTTCATCTTGAAGAGATAAACTGGCCCTTGGGGACTACGCATATGAAAAGATTCAATGGATATTCTGAAGTCCCGGTTCATCCTAAAGGAATGAACCAGCCCTTGGGGGCTACGATGGAGTAAAGGCAAACTACAAGACTTACGCAAGAATAAAGTGCAAATTAAAGTAGAAAGTTACCTCATAGCGTTCCTTCATCATATTTACTAAACCGGCTTCATGATCACGGCTGGTGAACAGCCGGTTCAGATAACCGGAATGGAGCTCTTGAGCACTAAGTTGAGAATAAGTGGACAAGTCAGGACTCCATTTTCCTTTGTCCTTGCCAGAAATTTCATCCTTTGCAGTATGCTTGGACAAGGCAACAGGTTCACTAGGAGCAGTGTAGCCAAATCCAGTGATCTGAACTTCTTCGGTTGAAGCGGCCGTGGGTTTAGCAGGGCTGGCAGGAGTATTGCTAGCCTAGACAGGACTGGCCGAATCAACATTACGATCCATTGGGGCACTCCCTTGATCAAGAAAGACTTCGTGGTCCATGGGAGCAGGATCATCATGCGGAATATCAACATTTTCTTCAGCAGGGTCAACAGGTTCTGGTTCTTTTGCTAGTTCAGGAATCGTATCATCACCTGCCGGTTTGCTAAGTTTAGCCTTTTTACTAGGCTTGGGCTTGCTGCAAAAAATTATAATAGTCAGAGGAGTAAAGAAAGAGGCTAAAGCGGCAAAACATGGAAAAACCTACCCATGAACAGTCTTAAGAGGAGGAATCTATGTGGCTTTTGATTCACCAGATGCTGAATGAGGAGTTTCCTGATAATTCGAATCAGACGGATTAAGAGGATGACGAATATGACCTGCTTTGGGATAAAGAGGATCTAGAGTATATAAAACCTCTGAGTGATGTCTCCGGGCCGGTGTATGTGGTAAACCGGTGGATTTAATGGCAGCCACTGTGCCGCGTGGTGCGGCGAGCCTCATGTTGATGTTTCTTCAAAATAAAGTTTGGATAAGACATGTTGGTTAGAAGGCAATGGCGCTCTAACCAAGATGACAATATTTGCCTCATCTGCAGCGAGCTAGTGTATGAAGATAGACTGCACCTGTTTTTTAATGGTGTCTTCAGCTGCAGAGTAGGAATTATCTGGGTATCGATTGTTCAGGCGGCTTTGATATTCGGCAATGTATCATGCATGCTAGGTCCAGCTTCGGACACCCTTTCTTCTTTGAGGTCATGCTAACTACTGCTTGGAATATTTGGATCTTGAGAAATGGCAGAACCTTCAGAGTTGAGAGAGCCACCTTCAGTGCTTGGAAGTGCAAATTCATCCATGATATATCTCTACTTGCTCATAGAGTGAAGGACTGTATAAAGCCAAAACTTCTGGCATGGGTTAACTCTTTGTTGTAAAGGAGGTAGGATTTTTAGTCTTAGGTAGTTTCTACATCTTTTTTCCTGTATAGTTTGTGTACTTGTTTGTACAGTTCTCTTTTCTTTTAATAAAGGGCTGTGGGGCTTTGCCTCACAGTAAATATTCAAAAAAAAGTTTGGATCCAAATAAGCAAAAGGGTGAGAAAACTGTACTTTCCGGCTTGTTCGTCGAATTTTTCAGTGTTGGTAGAGGTTCTCAACCGGAAGAAAGAGTAATTACCTCAACATCATCCGCCTTGCTGCCTTCAGCGTGCTCCTGGGTACAACCATTATTAGTAACATGCAAGAAAAGAGAGCCAAGAGAGCCAAGAGAATCAAGTAATACCTCTGAGGCTGGTTCATCATCCTCCGGATTGGATTCAGAAACGTTAGTAGTTTTATTCCTGACGGCTTTCTTAACAGCTTGAGTTTTTGGGCGAGGCACCTTCACCGGTTTATCTTGGACTTTCTTTTTCCAGAAGGGGTCATTACTCTGTTGAAGATTATGAAGCCATTCAGAAGAAGTATTAAAGATAGACGGGAAATAAGGCAAACAAGGCAGAGGAAAACTTTACCGATGGTGGTTTGTTGAACTCGCAAAAGGGAGCCAGCCCGGTTTGACTGTAGGTTTCTACCGGTTCATTCAGCAGTTTCTTAACAGACTCATTGATCTCATTTTTGTTAGTTCAGCTTCTGTATGGCGCAGAGGATCTTTGGGGTTCCTGGTATATTCGCATATCAAATCGGAGCGCCGGCTTAGCGGGAGAATACTCCAGGAAATCCAACAATGAACAAAGTCAACCCCTGTTAAACCATTGGCGGTGAAGGCCCTGAGCTTTGACAATTGAGGGGCATATTTGGCTCGCTCTTGAGTACTTAGCCGTTGAGGAAAGGGGTGATTCTGAGACAGCCGATGAGAACGATAAACCGACAGAGGATTTTCACCTTCTAGAGAAGTATCTAGACAATAAAACCAAGGTTGATTCCACTCTTTGGGGTGGCTGTGGTGATTGGCGTGAGGAAAACTAACGTTCTTTTTCTTCTGAATGGACATCCCGCCGAGCTCAATGCTTGGACCGTCAGAAAATTCCGTGCGACAGTTTAGATGGAAGAAATCCCGGAATAACTCAATTGACGGCTCCTCTTGCAGATAAGCTTCATAAAAAACTTGGAAGTTGCAGATGTTGGACACAGAGTTGGGCCCAATATCTTGGGGATGAAGTTGGAAATCAGCTAGCACATCACGTAAGAACTTTTATCCAGGAGGACTAAATCCCCGTGCTAAATGATCAAGAAAAACAATAACTTCTCCATCCTTGGGTTCTGGAGGACATTCCGGTCTAGGGACTCTCCAGTGAAGGACGTTCTTTGGGCCTAAAGCGCCAATCTCAGCCCGGTTCTGCAACTCTGCCTCAGTAACCCGGGACTGGACCCAGTTGCAGGAAGTAAAGTGCTTGGCTTGCTTTGCCATTTTTGACGGAAAAACTGAAAATATAGTGAATGGCCGGTTTATGATTTGTGCAAAGATTAACCGGCAGTGATCGAAGGTATTTACAAAACGGCGGTTTAGGCAGGGGCCTAATGGTATCTACCAGATTATAGTTTTTTGAGAAAGCTAAACCGCCAATGAGAATATGAAAGATGCAGATATGAAGTTATGGAAAAACAGGTTTTGTACAAACAGTGATGAAGCTATGGATCTATGGCATGTTAGAAATTGAGAAATATTCAATTTATATTCAACAAACGCAACAAGGGCTATAACAGATGCAGTCTAAACTAGTACTATTGGGGAAGATAAAGGCACGGTAAGGAAGCGGAGTTACTACTACGGCTATAGAACAGGAGGATTAGATCTACACTAACTATCAGGCCATGGTGAAGAACAACGAAGAACAGTTCCCTATCTATGAACCTTCAGGTGAAAACCCTAATGAGATCTGTATATAGGACAAAGAAAGGACTTACCGGAGCCAAAGAGTACGGAGGCGCGTCGGCGTTTTTCTCTGGTCCGACCAGGTTGATGCAGCGGCCAGAGCTTGACGAAGATGTAGGTCTCGACGGCGGCGGCGGAGCTTGAGCACAAGCAGGCGCAAGGAAGAAGAAGAAGAGGCAAAGGAGCAAGGGGGAAAAAGGAGATGCCCCTCTGTCCCCTATTTATAAGCGGAAAAATGGAATGGCAGGCGCGAGGATCGAGGAGCCGGAAAAGTAGACATGGCAAGATACTGTTGCCTCGATCTTCGTAGCTTTTAATGAATAAAAACAAAAAATAGGTACAAATATTAAATGGGCAGATGACGTCACGACGGTTTAATGTGGTCCAGGAAGATGACGTCACGGCGGTTTATGAAGCACTTGAAGCTATGAAGTGGTGAAGTCTTTACAAGACGTGAAAATATTGACATGAACAGATTCAAATCAATCTGGGGCCTAATGTCTGTGATATTACTACTGGGTATAAACCGCCCAGGAGGGGCCGGTTTATGCCTGTCAAGATTGCTTCTACTGAAGCCCAGCGGAGCATGGAGCATGATGCTTTATACCAGAAAGCTTAAAGCCCAATATGTGTTAGGGCCCATAATTTGTAAACTGTCATACGGCGTGTAAACTTGTGTTGTAAGATAGGAAAGATAGACCGAGCCGGACACGTTTATGAGCCGGCCTCGGGACTCTGTAAACCGGCCTGGGTGTCACCTCATGTATACAAAGGGACGACCCGGCGACGGTTCAAGGACAGAGGACAACATCTCGAGACACAGGCAAAGCGGATTCGCTCCCTGGTCATCTAAACCCTAGGAATACCACACCAAACTAGACGTAGGCTTTTACCTTCATCGAAGGGGCCGAACTAGGATAAACCCTTGCGTCCTTGTATGCTTTAACCCCTTTAAGCTAACCCATAGCGATGGCCTCACGACTAAGTCCTTTTGCTAGGACATCTGCCGTGACAAAACCACGACACCCTCCGTGATGGTGTCTAGATCGGATCTAGTGGTTCCGGACTTTGCGGCGGCTAGATGAATATTTTGTCGACTCCCCTAGGGTTTCTGGAATATTGTGGTATTTATAGAGCAAAGAGGCGGTGCGGGAGGGCACCGAGGTGGGCACAACCCACCAGGGCGCGCCAGGCCCCTGGCGCGCCAAGGTGGGTTGTGCCCCCCTCGGGGCACTCCCCAGGTGCTGCTTTGGCTCATCAGGTGTCTTCTGGCCTATAAAAATTCACCAAAAAGTTTTGCGGTGTTTGCGCTCCGTTTGATATTGATTTCATGCGATGTAAAAAACATGCAGAAAACATCAACTGGCACTTGGCACTATGTCAATAGGTTAGTACCAAAAAATGATATAAAATGATTATAAAATGATCGTAAAACATCCAAGAATGATAATATAACAACATGGAACAATAAAAAATTATAGATACGTTGGAGACGTATCAGCATCCCCAAGCTTAACTCATGCTCGTCCTCAAGTAGGTAAGTGTTAAAAACAGAATTTTTGACGTGGAATGATGCCTATCATGTCATATCATATTCTTTTCTTTATATCATGGACATTGGGACTTTTATATGGTTCAAAGCAATAGTCTAGTTTTGACATAATAATTTAGATACTCAAGCATATCAACAAGCAACCATGTCTTTCAAAATATCAATGCTAAAATAAGTTATCCCTAGCCCATTATGCTCAACCATTGATCTGTTCATGAAACACATTCGTATATTAGTTACACCTAATGCTCAAGTATGATCATAGTGTTTCCTAGTTGGTGCTTGTAAGAGAAGATGGAGACTCAAATTCAAAAATAAAAATTGCATCAGTAAAAGAAAGGCCCTTCGTAGAGGGAAGTTGGGATTTGTAGAGGTGCCAGACCTCAAAGCTTAAATTGAGAGACAAATTTTTTTGGGAGGTATACTTTTCCCACCAACGAGAACGACTTGAGGTTCCCAACACTTTCCATGCTAGATATATCATAGGCGGTTCCCAAATAGAAAATAAAGTTTATTCCTTTTCCACCAAACTTTCACAAGCCATGGCTAGCCGAATCCACAATTGCCTTCCATACCATCACTTTCCAAGGAATTTATTATTTGATAACATAAAGTAAATTTGTTTTTCATTGTGGGACTGGGCATCCCTAACACCTTTTCCTTACTCTCGTGCAATGACAAGTGAATAAACCCTCGTCGTGAGAATAACACATCTAGCAAGGAAAATATTGGCCACCCCTCACCGCCTCGCGAGCGGTACAGTGATACGTCCAAAATGCATCACTATTTTATATCGTAATTCATCCTTATTCATTGATATATTTCACATTACGATGATGTTCTTATGTTGTTTTGGCCTATTTTACATAGTTTGCAACTTTCTGGTGCCGAAGCAGCAGACGCGGGATTCAGCGGTAAAAAGTGGACGCTGAGTTGCTGAAGAAGAATACCTCCATATTACCTGAAAATCGACGGAGGGTATTTTACAGAAGGATCACGAAGATACGCAAAAGAGCAACCAGAGGGGGGCCACAGGGTGCCCAGGCGGCCACCTGGCGCGGCCCCCACCCTGGCCGCGCCGGGAGGGCGCCTGGAGCCCCTGGCCCACTCCAGGCTCCCCCCTCTAGCCTATATACTCCTCGTCATCCAGAAACCCTAAAAGGAGGGGAGTTTACGGAGTTCCGCCGCCGCTCCGTGGCGGAAACCTACAGAGAAGAAAAGCCTTCTCCGGCAGGCAGATTCCGCCGGGGAGATCACCTCCCGGAAGGGAAGATCACGCCATCGTCATCCCCATCGTCACGGGCATCATCGAGATCATCATCAACATCATCCCCAACATCAGCACCATCTCCATCTTCATCCAATCTCATCTCACAATTGCAACTTGTGTTGTAATTATCTATCCTCTCTACCCTATCGGTGTTGATTACTACTTTGTGGTGAATGCTATTGAGTTTTGTTGGAGAAATATCATTGTGTCCAGATTGTTTATCATCCGTCTATCTCCACTGATCATGATCTCTTTTATGTCTTGTGAGTAGTTACTTTAGTTCTTGAGGACATGGGAGAAGTCTTGATGTTAGTAGTCATATGATGTTGAAGTAATATGTGTTGTTTGATACTTAAGTTGTGTTGTTATTTTCCTAGTGGTGTTGTGTGAGTCGAACACTCAACACTTCGCCTTATTAAGGACCTAGGGGAATACATTGTGTACAAAGAATGCTTACGGTGGGTTGCCGGAGTGACAGAAACCTGAACCCCAGTTCGCACGCTTTTGCACAAGGGAACAATGGATCATCGATCGTATTGCTATGGTTAGGCTTTTGCCTTAAATACTATCTTGTATTTCCGGATGCTTGCAAGGTGTTTAATCGTAAGAGTGCACTCATCTTAGTCTAGAGGGTGTACTAGCATAGATCCACCCACTCAACACTTATCAACACATCACATAGTACCGATACGGGATATGGCGAAAGCACATGACTACCTCTCCCGTGTGTCCTCAAGAACACTTTAGCCTTTATAAGTTCAGTTGCTAGGCCTCTCCTTTGCTCAGAAAGGATTGGGCCACTTGTTACTCTCCAGTGCCTTTTACTTTGCTCTCTTTTACTTTCCTGTTGCTTATATCAAGAAAACCCATAAAAAGTTATCTTTCAGTGCTTGTAGTTATTCCTTGCTCAGAATCACTTATCAATACCTTCTGCTCCTCGTTGGGTTCGACACTCTTACTTATCAAAAACGCTGGAATAGATCCTTTACGGTTGTGGGTCATCAAGTACCGTTTTCTGGCGCTATTGCCGGGGAGTGTAGCGCTATTGGTAAGTGAAGCTGGTAAGGAAGTTTTTATATTTCTGTTTTTATTTTGCTGTTGCTGCTCTTTGTCCTTACGGACAACCTTGCTATTGGATCGTTGCTTGTGGGAAGACGCCCCACATCTGTGGTGGTTGCTCCTCTCCCTACTGAAATTGTGCCCTATAAAATACCAACTGGTATTATCGATTATGTTTTGGCTAATCGTTATGCAGGAGACAGACATCCCGGTGAACACTTGCTATATCTGTCACAACTATGTTCATTATTTAAGCTTGCAGGTGTATCAATGGAGTTTGTCATGAGGAAATTGTTCTCCGTATCGCTTATAGATAAAGCTTCAGATTGGTATAAGCTTCTCGATAACTCACACTTGCTTGATTGGCAAGAGCTTATGTCTCTCTTTTATACCAAGTTTTATCCTCTTCATGAAATTCATCGAGACAGGAACTATATCTATAACTTTAGGTCTCGTGATGGAGAAAGCATTGCTCAAGCTTGGGGGAGATTGAAGTCCCTAATGCTCAAATGTCCTATTCATGAGCTCCCCAAGAAAATTATACTTACAAATTTTTATGCCAGGCTTTCTCGTTAGGATAAGGAGATGCTGGATGCCTCCTCTAGTGGGGTATTTCAGACAAAGAGCATTGAAGAAAAGTGGGATCTCATTGAAAGGATCCAGGGGAATACCGAAGATTGGGAAATCGATAAAGGTATTGAACCCGCTATTAATTATGAGCATGATTATATTGAGAGCTATGTGAAAACTGATTACTTCAATACCTTTTGCTCTAAGATTGGTCTTGATTCCCATCTAATGATTGATTTCTGTAAGGATTTTGCCTCTCATGTTGATTCTTTTAAAAAGAAGAGAGATCAGCATCATGAACCTTTCAAAGAGTTACCTGTTGATATTCATGTTGCTGACCCTATTTTGCCTGCAGTTATATTTGAAAAGCCTCCTTTTCCCGAAAGGATAAGGGAACACTCTCTTGTGACAGGCATAATAAATAAAAGTGAGAGAAGAATTGATGAGCCTGAGGACCAGATCAAGGTCGATCCTCAAGTTGCATTGGTTAAAGACCTTGTTACTAATGATGTTTTGGATTCCAATGTAAATTTTTGTGCTGTTTCCACTAACCTTGTCACAGCCAAGAATAAAGGCCCAATTTCAGGTACTCCAGTAGTATCTGTTAAAATAGGAGATCACAATTATTATGGGCTATGCGATTTGGGATCGAGTGCTAGTGCTATCCCCTATTCACTATATCAAGAGATCATCGGTGAGATTTCACCTTGTGAACTTGAAGAAGTTGATGTTACCATTCATCTTGCAAACAGAGCAACTATCTCTCCCATCGGAATTGTGAGAGACGTTGAAGTCCTATGTGGAAAGGTAAAATACCCTACCGACTTTCTAGTACTTGGTTCAGTGAGGGACAATTTTTGTCCTATTATTTTTGGTAGACCTTTTCTCAGAACTTGTGGAGCTATAATAGATTGCAAGAAAGGTAAAGTTTCTGTTGAATTCTATGGTGAGCCATATGAATTTAACTTTTCTAAGTTCTCTAAGCAGCCTTGTGGTACCGATTTACCTAGTGATGATAAAATTATTGAAAGTATTGCTTCTATTGCTATTCCCCCTAATGATCCTTTGCAGCAATATATGGAGGACCACGAGAATGATTTGCATATGTAGGAAAGAAATGAACTAGATGAAATATTCTTGAGACAACCTGCTATCCTGAAGCACAACCTTCCGGTTGAACCTTTGGGAATTTTATCAAAACCAAAAGAAGACCCGGTGTTCGATCTTAAACCTCTTCCCGATACGCTCAAGTATGCTTATTTAGATGAAAAGAAAGTATATCCTGTTATTATCAACTCTAACCTTTCAGGATATGAAGAAGAGCTACTACTGGAAGTACTTCGTAAACACCGAGGTGCAATTGGCTATACCCTTGATGACCTTAAGGGGATTAGTCCATCTATCTGTCAACATACTATCAACCTTGATCCCGATGCTAAAACAGTTGTTGATCATCAACGACGGTTGAACCCGAAGATGATGGATGTTGTAAGAACTGAGATTCTCAAGCTTCTAGCCGCAGGTATTATCTACCCTATAGCTGTTAGTAAGTGGGTAAGCCCAGTACATTGTGTTCCTAAGAAAGGAGGTACAACTGTGGTTCCTAATGAAAAGAATGAACTAATACCTCAGAGAATTATTATTGGATATAGAATGTGTATTGATTACAGGAAGCTGAACAAGGCAACCAGGAAGGATCACTACCCGTTGCCGTTCATCGACCAAATGCTTGAAAGGTTATCCAAAAATACCCACTTTTGTTACCTCGATGGTTATTCTGGCTTCTCTCAAATTCATGTTAACACTGCTGATCAAGAGAAGACCACTTTTACTTGTCCCTATGGTACTTATGCTTATAGGTGTATGCCTTTTGGTTTATGTAATGCCCCTGCTACTTTTCAAAGGTGTATGTTTGCTATCTTTCATGGTTTCTGTGAGGAGATTGTGGAAGTCTTCATGGACGATTTCTCCGTCTATGGAACTTCCTTTGACCATTGTCTCCACAACCTTAATAAAGTTTTGCAGAGATGTGAGGAGACAAATCTGGTACTCAACTGGGAGAAGTGCCACTTCATGGTTAACGAAGGAATTGTTCTTGGTCACAAGATTTCCGAAAGGGGAATTGAGGTGGACAAGGCCAAGATCGAAGCAATTGAGAGGATGCCCTATCCAAGGGACATCAAAGGTATTCGCAGTTTTCTCGGTCATGCTGGTTTCTATAGAAGATTTATTAAATACTTTTCTAAGACTTCGAGACCCCTCACTAATCTTCTCCAGAAGGACGTTCCTTTTGTATTTGATGAAGATTGTAAGGAGGCTTTTGATGTTCTTAAGGAAGCTTTAATAACCGCTCCTATAGTACAACCACCTGACTGGAATTTACCTTTTGAGATTATGTGTGATGCTAGTGATTTTGCTGTTGGAGCTGTTTTAGGGCAAAGGGTTGATAAGAAATTGAATGTTATACATTATGCTAGTAAAACTCTTGATAGTGCTCAAAAGAATTACGCTACTACTGAGAAGGAATTCTTAGCTGTAGTGTTTGCTTGTGATAAGTTTAGGCAGTATGTTGTTGATTCCAAAGTTATTATTCATACTGACCATGCTGCCATTAAGTACCTTATGACAAAGAAGGATGCCAAGCCAAGACTTATCAGATGGGTACTCCTTCTTCAAGAATTTGATTTGCAGATTGTTGATAGGAAAGGAGAAGACAATCCGGTGGCGGACAATCTTTCAAGGATGGAAGATATACCGCATGATCCCATCCCAGTCAACGACAGTTTTCCAGACGAGCAACTTGCTGTTGTAAAAGTACAATCTCTTTTCGATCCTTGGTTTGCAGATTATGCTAATTTTATCGTTGCAAAGTATTTGCCTCCAGGTTTAACATTTCAGCAAAGGAAGAAGTTCTTTCATGATTTGAGGCACTACTTTTGGGATGACCCACATCTTTTCAAAGAAGGTCCAGACGGGATCGTGAGAAGATGCATACCGGAACATGAGCAGAAGGACATTCTCAGACAATGTCATGATAGTCCCTATGGAGGACATCATGCCAGTGAGAGGACCGCACATAAGGTTCTTCAATCAGTTTTTTATTGGCCTACTCTCTTTAAGGATGCTAGAAATTATGTTTTAGCCTGTGATAAATGTCAGAGAGTTGGTAACATTAGTAGAAGGAATGAGATGCCTATGAATTACTCACTAGTGATTGAACCTTTTGATTGCTGGGGTTTTGATTTTATGGGTCCTTTTCCTTCTTCGCACAAGTACACTCACATTTTAGTAGATATTGATTATGTGACCAAGTGGGTTGAAGCAATCCCCACTGAAAGTGCTGATCACAAGACATCTTTGAAAATGCTCAAAGATGTGATTTTCCCTAGGTTTGGTGTACCTAGGTATCTCATGACTGATGGAGGATCACACTTCACGCATGGAGCTTTTAGAAAAGCTTTAGCCAAGTACGATGTCAATCATAGAATTGCTTCACCGTACCATCCTCAAACTAGTGGGCAAGTTGAGCTCACCAATAGAGAGATCAAGTTGATCTTACAGAAGACAGTAAACAGAAATAGAAAGGACTTGTCAAATAAGTTAGGAGATGCTTTGTGGGCGTATAGAACTACTTACAAAAACCCCATGGGCATGTCCCCTATAAGATGGTTTATGGCAAGGCTTGCCATTTGCCATTAGAATTAGAGCACAAAGCTTTCTGGGCTATTAGAGAGCTTAATGCTGACCCAAAGTTAGCTGGTGAGAAGCGTCTCATGAACTTGACTTCTCTAGATGAGTGGAGAAGTGAAGCTTATGAGAGCGCTAAAATGTTCAAGGAAAAGGTAAAGAAGTGGCATGATAGGAGGATTCTGAAACGTGAATTTAATGTTGGTGATAAAGTTTTGTTGTTTAGATCTCGTTTCAGGTTTTCTCCAGGCAAACTACTTTCCAGGTGGGAAGGTCCATTTCATATTGAAGAAGTCTATCGGTCTGGTGCAATCAAGATTAAGAATTTTGAAGGCACCAAACCTCAAGTTGTGAATGGGCAAAGACTTAAGCATTACATAGAAGGAGACCCTGTCAATGTTGATGTGAATATGATATACACAACAACTCACGAACAACATGTTGCAGCCCTGTTTCAGACATCAGCAGAAGCAGAATAAGAAAAGGTATGTATTACAGTAAGGAAACATCGCGAACCGCCATAAAAGTTCCATATTATGAGTTTTTGCAAAATTAGGAAAATTCTAAGCCTAAGTGGAGCCGGAGACAAGCTCCAGGGGGCCTAGGCGCTGATACGTCCAAAACGTATCTATAATTTCTGCTTGCACCATGCCTCTTTTGGGTGATATTGCTATGATAATTATACACTTCCATACACTTTTGATCATATTTGGACTAACCTATTAACTCAGTGCACCCCAGTGCCAGTTTCTGTTTTCGGCTGTTTTTGTATTTCAGGTTTTCACGTTACGAGAACTGCCAGGAAAAATCCAGAAAAATTATATAAAAAATCAGCGTTCTAGATCCTACCGTGCGCCCGAAGTACAGCCGGGGGGGGGGGCACCAGGGCTCCAGGCGCCCTTGCGGCGCCCCCCCCCCCCTGGGCCGCGTCGGGGGGGCGCCTGGGCCCCCCGAGGCTCCTCCGATGCCCCCCTTTGGCATATATTTAAAGCGTCTCCCGAAACCCTTGAAGGAGGAACTCTTTTCGCGATCTCATCTCTGTTCCGCCGCCGCCGCCGCTTCCAAGATCGGGAGCACCAGGAGAACTCTTCCCGGCACCCTGCCGGAGGGGAGGATCACCACCGGGAGCCTCTCCACCACCATGGACGCCTCCCGGATGAGTTGTGAGTAGTCTCCCTTGGACCATGAGTCCATGACCAGTAGCTATGTGATGTTCTCCTCCCGTTCTTGTGCTTCACTAATTAGCCCTCGTGAGCTGCCCTACATGATCGAGGCACATATGTAATCCTTATGCTGTTGCTATGATGAGTTTGCTGGGATCCGATGGATTATGAGATTATGTTCAGATTGTGCTTGAGTAATATATTTGATCTACCTCTTTTATATTTATGTTCGTAAGTAATTCTTGCATGTTCTCCGTTGTTATTTATTGCTTTGGCCAAGTAATAGGTAGTGACTCCAAGAGGTAACGTTATGCTTGATTGTGGGTTCATGCCCCTCGATGACTAGCTTGAGTGACAGAAACATGAGTCTAGGGGATGTGCTGTTGCCACAAGGGGGAAAACAACGGTGCTTGTGCCCGCGGGTGCAAGGATTGTTTACTTTACGCAAAGTTCTTTTAATGAAGTTGTCCGTTGCATTGAGTTTACACTATGGGTGGGACTCGCAACTTAATACCAGCGAGATGTTCTGGATAGATATCTCAAGGTGGATGATTAGTAGTAGATATTGATGGATTTCGGTCTACTTACTTTGGCGTACCGCCCATGCTTTGAACCTCAACCTTTCTTGCAATGTAGTCAGCATTGGTTTGCGCACATGGTCCTGTCAATTGCCCAGCTGTAATTCGTTTACCTCACATAGCTGTTTTATTGTCTTTTGGGAGAGAGACATCACTAGTGAACATCATGAGACTCCGGTCCATATTACCATCATTGATCACATTCGCTATTTACTTTTCGCTTTTATTTACTATTGCAATTATATCTATCACTACTATCACTTGCGTTTAATCCTTTGTGAACTACAAGGCCGGAGGGATTGACAACCTCTCTGTACTCGTTGGGAGCAAAGTTATTTGTATCTGTGTGCAGGTCCATGTTGATTGCTAATATCTGGCGCCGTAGCAGTTGACACCTTCTTGTTGAACCTAGGAGTCTCTGGGGATTCAATCCTTGGTATCTTTGCCAAGGGAAAAACTTCCGCAACACTACATCTCACACCTTCCACTTGGGGTAACCAACGAGGGGCGAGAAGCCTAGCAGGCGCCCCCCTGGCGCGGCCTACCTCCTGGCCGCGTCGGGAGGCCGCCTGGGCACCCAGGAGTCCGTCTCCGACCCCACTTTAGCTTGTTACCTTCCTTTCTGTGCAGAAATTTTTGCTATATATTTGCCCGGATTGTTCCGGCAACGTATCTCGCGATTTCGTGTGTTTTCTTTTCGATCTGTTTCTGCCAGGGTAAAAAGTTATTGTTAGAGATGTCTTCTTGTGGCTCGAGCGGAGAGGACTTCTTGGGATGGCGTCTACGTCAAGTCCAGAAGGATCTTAATCAAGGGAAGCACGTTGACTGGGCTACCGAAGAAGAGATTGCCGCAAGACAAGCGGAGATGGAGCGCAAGCAAGGAGGCCCAAGCAATCCCATCATGGTGGGATCTGTCCAACCTCATTATGATCTTTCTCTTAACCTTTCAGGGCCCTCTACTTCACTTGAAGATCAACGTACGCTCTCCACCATCTCCGAGGCTTATCGCATCACCAATCAGCTGTGCGAAGATTTCCGTGTACTAAAGGTACAAGTGGAGATCTTGGAGAAGGAAAACCAAACCCTTCGCCGTGTCATAAGAGATTTGAAGAATCAACGTCAACAAGAATGAGGAGTGAAATTTCCATGGGTAATGGCATCCCCTTGGCTTGTTCCAAGCTTGGGGGAGTGCCCGGTATCTTTATCTTTATCTTTTGTCTTTTAGAGTCAAGTAGAGTTGTATCATGTCTAGGGAGGTTATTATATGAAATAGGTGTGTGCATTGAGGTCTATCACTCCTTCTGTGGAGAGATTGTATCCGTGAGTGTGGAGTCGTCTATGATGGAATATTAATGAGAAGTCTATTGGTTCCTTTGCTGCACTCGGTATTCTCTTCACGCAATCGACCTTATATGATGATTCTTATGGGGAGTATTGACCTTATATCAGGTATGGCTTTGAAAACTTTATTTAATATTGGCAAACATAGCTTTGGTCATAACAACAAGCATGATTTTCTTAAAGTAGCGACATAGCCAAAACCTTCTATATAAGTCCACCATACCTTTATGATTTTAATGTTTATGATTTATATTGCTTTGCATCTTAGTCATCATCAATTGTCTGTTCTCTCAAAGCCTTTGCTAGCCTAAACTCTGTACTAAGCGGAATTCTGCTTGTGCATCCATACCCTTAAACCAATACCTTCCATATAAGTCCACCATACCTTCCTATTCGTGGTATTCCACTACCACCTCCTAAAGTATAGAATTTATGTGTTATCCTTAAATGTTCAAAATCTTCTATTTTGTGCCCCTGTTTTAGCTCATGAGGAAGTAGTAGTTAATTCATGATCTTTTTAAGTTGGACAAGTTTCACCCCGGGATTGCATGTCTAATCTGCAAACCCCTAATATGAGGAGGAACTGGCATGAGTGCGCCCGGCTCATAAAAGATAATACAACAAACAAACCCTCCTTCACGCTTTGTTCATGAGAAATCAGAAAACTTTTGGCAGTGATAAACAAAGGAGATTAAGGGGATGTGATCGTCCCCGTGCGGGAGCCGTCCCTCGAAACTTGTCTAGTTTGAGAAGTAATTGAGTTATCTATTAGCATTCGTTGACAAATCATGCACCTCACAAAACTTGTTTTCATTCTGTTTGATTTAAGGATAGCACATGAGTTTTCCCTACTTCCCTAGAGCAGGGCCTATCTCTTAGTTTTAGGTTGAGTGAGTTATTCCTACTTCCTTCTATTCTTAAAGAGAGCAGACATTTGATGTTGATGAGGATTCATTCATATAAAGTTGCATTAAGATTTGTCATATCATATCCTTGTTGACATTATCATTTGATAAGTAAGTTGTTTGTCAAGCCCAGCTAAAGCGAACATCTTCCTTTGTGTTAACACTTTCACTTATTGCCTAATAACATGTTCTTTCAAAAGCTTCAATTAATATCATCAAAACATAAAGAGAAAGAGCAAAAGTAAAAGCTATTAGTTGTTCTTTGACCAAAGTACATGTTTGCCATGATTTGATGAGTTTCCTTAGCCCTACTTTCGATTATAAGTGTTACCACTCTTTTATAAGGGCCTTATGAGTTGAAGATTGCTGTTGAGGATATTTGAGTTTGGTGAAGAAACTGTGATGCTTCTTGTCCGTATTCTATTTATCGACAGTTCACTCTCTAAACTTGTGGACAGGTTTACCGAGCTCAGTATTCGCTTGGGGACAAGCGAGGTCTAAGCTTGGGGGTGTTGATACGTCCAAAATGTATCACTATTTTATATCGTAATTCATCCTTATTCATTGATATATTTCAAATTACGATGATGTTCTTATGTTGTTTTGGAATATTTTACACAGTTTGCAACTTTCCGGTGCCGAAGCAGCAAACGCAGGATTCAGCGGTAAAAGTGGACGCTGAGTTGCTGAAGAAGAATACCTCCAAATTACCTGAAAATCAACGGAGGGTATTTTTCAGAAGGATCACGAAGATACGCAAAAGAGCAACCAGAGGGGGGCCACAGGGTGCCCAGGCGGCCACCTTACGCGGCCCCCACCCTGGCCGCGCCGGGAGGGCGCCTGGAGCCCCTGGCCCACTCCAGGCTCCCCCCTCTAGCCTATATACTCCTCGTCATCCAGAAACCCTAAAAGGAGGGGAGTTTACGGAGTTCCGCCGCCGCTCCGTGGCGGAAACCTACAAAGAAGAAAAGCCATCTCCGGCGGGCAGATTCCGCCGGGGAGATCACCTCCCGGAAGGGGAGATCATCACCATCGTCACGGGCATCATCGAGATCATCATCAACATCATCCCCAACATCAGCACCATCTCCATCTTCATCCAATCTCATCTCACAATTGCAACTTGTGTTGTAATCCGTACTATCTATCCTCTCTACCCTATCGGTGTTGATTACTACTTTGTGGTGAATGCTATTGAGTTTTGTTGGAGAAATATCATTGTGTCCAGATTGTTTATCATCCATCTATCACCACTAATCATGATCTCTTTTATGTCTTGTGAGTAGTTACTTTAGTTCTCGAGGACATGGGAGAAGTCTTGTTGTTAGTAGTCATATGATGTTGAAGTAATATGTGTTGTTTGATACTTAAGTTGTGTTGTTATTTTCCTAGTGGTGTTGTGTGAGTCGAACACTCAACACTTCGCCTTATTAAGTACCTAGGGGAATACATTGTGTACAAAGAATGCTTATGGTGGGTTGCCGGAGTGACAGAAACCTGAACCCCAGTTCGCACGCTTTTGCACAAGGGAACAATGGATCATCGGTCGTATTGCTATGGTTAGGCTTTTGCCTTAAATACTATCTTGTATTTGCGGATGCTTGCAAGGTGTTTAATCATAAGAGTGCACTCATCTTAGTCTAGAGGGTGTACTAGCATAGATCCACCCACTCAACACTTATCAACACATCACATAGTACCGATACGGAATATGGCGAAAACACATGACTACCTCTCCCGTGTGTCCTCAAGAACACTTTAGCCTTTATAAGTTCAGTTGCTAGGCCTCTCCTTTGCTCAGAAAGGATTGGGCCACTTGTTACTCTCTAGTGCCTTTTACTTTGCTCGCTTTTACTTTCCTGTTGCTTATATCAAGAAAACCCCTAAAAAGTTATCTTTCAGTTCTTGCAGTTATTCCTTGCTCAGAATCACTTGTCAATACCTTCTGCTCCTCGTTGGGTTCGACACTCTTACTTATCGAAAACGCTGCAATAGATCCCTTACGGTTGTGGGTCATCAAGTACCGTTTTCTGGCGCCGTTGCCGGGGAGTGTAGCGCTATTAGTAAGTGAAGCTGGTAAGGAAGTTTTTATATTTCTGTTTTTATTTTACTGTTGCTGCTCTTTGTCCTTATGGACAACCTTGCTATTGGATCGTTGCTTGTGGGAAGACGCCCCACATCTGTGGTGGTTGCTCCACCCCCTACTGAAATTGTGCCCTATAAAATACCAGCTGGTATTATCGATTATGTTTTGGCTAATCGTTATGCAGGAGACAGACATCCCGGTGAACACTTGCTATATCTGTCACAACTATGTTCATTATTTAAGCTTGCAGGTGTTTCAATGGAGTTTGTCATGAGGAAATTGTTCTCCATATCGCTTATAGATAAAGCTTCAGATTAGTATAAGCTTCTCGATAACTCACACTTGCTTGATTGGCAAGAGCTTATGTCTCTCTTTTATACCAAGTTTTATCCTCTTCATGAAATTCATCGAGACAGGAACTATATCTATAACTTTAGGCCTCGTGACGGAGAAAGCATTGCTCAAGCTTGGGGGAGATTGAAGTCCCTAATGCTCAAATGTCCTATTCATGAGCTCCCCAAGAAAATTATACTTACAAATTTTTATGCCAGGCTTTCTCGTCAGGATAAGGAGATGCTGGATGCCTCCTCTAGTGGGGTATTTCAGACAAAGAGCGTTGAAGAAAGGTGGAATCTCATTGAAAGGATCCAGAGGAATACCGAAGATTGGGAAATCGATAAAGGTATTGAACCCGCTATAAATTATGAGCATGATTATATTGAGAGCTATGTGAAAACTGATTACTTCAATACCTTTTGCTCTAAGATTGGTCTTGATTCCCATCTAATGATTGATTTCTGTAAGGATTTTGCCTCTCACGTTGATTCTTTTAAAAAGAAGAGAGATCAGCATCATGAACCTTTCAAAGAGTTACCTGTTGATATTCATGTTGCTGACCCTATTTTGCCTGCAGTTATATATGAAAAGACTCCTTTTCCCGAAAGGATAAGGGAGCACTCTCTTGTGACATGCATAATAAATAAAAGTGAGAGAAGAATTGATGAGCCTGAGGACCAGATCAAGGTCGATCCTCAAGTTGCATTGGTTAAAGGCCTTGTTACTAATGATGTTTTGGATTCCGATGTAAATTTTTGTGCTGTTTCCACTAACCTTGTCACAGCCAAGAATAAAGGCCCAATTTCAGGTACTCCAGTAGTATTTGTTAAAATAGGAGATCACAATTATTATGGGCTATGCGATTTGGGATCGAGTGCTAGTGCTATCCCCTATTCACTTTATCAAGAGATCATCGGTGAGATTTCACCTTGTGAACTTGAAGAAGTTGATGTTACCATTCATCTTGCAAACATAGCAACTATCTCTCCTATTGGAATTGTGAGAGAAGTTGAAGTCCTATGTGGAAAGGTAAAATACCCTACCGACTTTCTAGTACTTGGTTCAGTGAGGGACAATTTTTGTACTATTATTTTTGGTAGACCTTTTCTCAGAACTTGTGGAGCTATAATAGATTGCAAGAAAGGTAAAGTTTCTGTTGAATTGAATGGTCAGCCATATGAACTTAACTTTTCTAAGTTCTCTAAGCAGCCTCATGGTACCGATTTACCTAGTGATGATAAAATTATTGAAAGTATTTCTTCTATTGCTATTCCCACTAATGATCCTTTGCAGCAATATATGGAGGACCACGAGAATGATTTGCATATGCAGGAAAGAAATGAACTAGATGAAATATTCTTGAGACAACCTGCTATCCTGAAGCACAACCTTCCGGTTGAACCTTTGGTAATTTTATCAAAACCAAAAGAAGACCCAGTGTTCGATCTTAAACCTCTTCCCGATACGCTCAAGTATGCTTATTTAGATGAGAAGAAAGTATATCCTGTTATTATCAACTCTAACCTTTCAGGATATGAAGAAGAGCGACTATTGGAAGTATTTCGTAAACACCGAGGTGCAATTGGCTATACCCTTGATGACCTTAAGGGGATTAGTCCATCTATCTGTCAACATACTATCAACCTTGAGCCCGATGGTAAACCAGTTGTTGATCATCAACGACGGTTGAACCCGAAGATGATGGATGTTGTAAGAACTGAGATTCTCAAGCTTCTAGCCGCAGGTATTATCTACCCTATAGCTGATAGTAAGTGGGTAAGCCCGGTACATTTTGTTCCTAAGAAAGGAGGTACAACTGTGGTTCCTAATGAAAAGAATGAACTAATACCTCAGAGAATTATTATTGGATATAGAATGTGTATTGATTACAGGAAGCTGAACAAGGCAACCAGGAAGGATCACTACCCGTTGCCGTTCATCGACCAAATGCTTGAAAGGTTATCCAAAAATACCCACTTTTGTTACCTCGATGGTTATTCTGGCTTCTCTCAAATTCATGTTAACACTGCTGATCAAGAGAAGACCACTTTTACTTGTCCCTATGGTACTTATGCTTATAGGCGTATGCCTTTTGGTTTATGTAATGCCCCTGCTACTTTTCAAAGGTGTATTTCTGCTATCTTTCATGGTTTCTGTGAGGAGATTGTGGAAGTCTTCATGGATGATTTCTCCGTCTATGGAACTTCCTTTGACCATTGTCTCCACAACCTTAATAAAGTTTTGCAGAGATGTGAGGAGACAAATCTGGTACTCAACTGGGATAAGTGCCACTTCATGGTTAACGAAGGAATTGTTCTTGGTCACAAGATTTCCGAAAGGGAAATTGAGGTGGACAAGGCCAAGATCGAAGAAATTGAGAGGATGCCCTATCCAAGGGACATCAAAGGTATTCGCAGTTTTCTCGGTCATGCTAGTTTCTATAGAAGATTTATTAAAGACTTTTCTAAGACTTCGAGACCCCTCCCTAATCTTCTCCAGAACGACGTTCCTTTTGTATTTGATGAAGACTGTAAGGAGGCTTTTGAAGTTCTTAAGGAAGCTTTAATAACCGCTCCTATAGTACAACCACCTGACTGGAATTTACCTTTTGAGATTATGTGTGATGCTAGTGATTTTGCTGTTGGAGCTGTTTTAGGGCAAAGGGTTGCTAAGAAATTGAATGTTATACATTATCCTAGTAAAACCCTTGATAGTGCTCAAAAGAATTATGCTACTACTGAGAAGGAATTCTTAGCTATAATGTTTGCTTGTGATAAGTTTAGGCAGTATATTGTTGATTCCAAAGTTATTATTCATACTGACCATGCTGCCATTCAGTACCTTATGACAAAGAAGGATGCCAAGCCAAGACTTATCAGATGGGTACTCCTTCTTCAAGAATTTGATTTGCAGATTGTTGATAGGAAAGGAGAATAAAATCCGGTGGCGGACAATCTTTCAAGGATGGAAGATATACCGCTGTCGGTGTACTAAGATAGGGGTACCTTAGTACTCCAACTTGTACACGGGCAGTAGCAGCTTCCCGCGGCAGGGTTTACCACGTGCTTGCCGGAAACCTTTCTGGTCCCTATAAAACCATTCAAAAACAAAGTATACAAGACAGAAGATCAAGGCCCCGGCAAGTGGAGCTTGCCGGGAAGGCCGTCCCAGGCTCAAGACTATCACATTAGCACAAGACCCTGGCAAGAGGGGCTTGCCAGGAAGACCAGAAGACTGCATCTCAGAAGACATGTCTCGGCGCATCATGCGCCCCGGCAGGGCCCGGGGAGCGACAAGCTTCCGGGCCCGGCAAGATCAAGACCCCGGCAAGGTGCTTGCCGGGGGAAGCCTGCGCTGTGTGCCCGCGCTCCAGCTCATCGGCCCACGCGTCGCCCTGGGGCCCTTCCAAGGACGCGTGGCGGATGGCTGTGCAGCCTGGGGGACACGGTGGCACTCCACGGTGACGAGGCTACCGCCGTGGCGAACGGAGACGCATGGACGGGTGCTTTTGGGGTCGACAGTGACGGGCATTTAATGCCCTTGTCCCCCACTGTCAAAGTTAGGTGATGACCACTGTTCATCCACTGTTCACGCACTATTCCCGCACTGTTACAACTACCACCAAAGTTACATTTTTACCCTCTTCTACGTTGACACCTGTCGGTGACCCCTTGAGCTATAAAAGGAGGCCCATGCACAACGTAGAAAGGGTTCGGAACCTAGATAGCTCTCTTGCTCGGTGTAGCTAGTTCTTCAAGCTCCCGAGTTCACAAACTCAATACAAATCAAGCAGGAGTAGGGTTTTACGCGTCCGCGCGGCCCGAACCTGGGTAAACTGCCCACGTGTGCTCTTCGATCCGCTCTTTGTGCTCCCTCCGCTCCCTCACCGCAACGTACAAGGGGCTCCGGTCCCATAGGTGTTCGTGGTGGACAGTTTCCCCTGACATCTTTGGCGCGCCAGGTAGGGGGCGTCGAGGTTGTGCGAACCTGATCCGGTGCTCACGCGGGCGCATTCTTCATCAACCTCTCCAACTTCATCAACTTCGTCAGCAACATGGCCCCGAAGAAGAAGGTTTCGGAGGTCGCAGGACCGTCTGCGTCGATTCCCCCCCCCCCCCACCAGAACCAACGGTGGGTGGAGGAGACGCCGGCGGAAGGGTGGTCGCCGGCGAGGAAA
>LR738714.1:653562640-653610121 GCA_902687465.1 Secale cereale | reverse complement strand
TCTGCGTCGATTCCCCCGCCACCAGAACCAACGGTGGGTGGAGGAGACGCCGGCGGAAGGGTGGTCGCCGGCGAGGAAACTCACGGCACCGCCAAATCCAAGGACAAGGCGGACGACCGGACCAACTCCAAGGCCTCGGTGTCCGTAGACGCGCCACGTCCATCTCAGCAGACGACAGGCCAGCAGCGCCGTGGTACAGGAGGTACCATCCGCTTGCTGGGCCAAGGACAAACCGGAGGCTCGCGGGATGCTCTAGGCCATCGTCCTGGCACGAGCAAGGCGCGGTCGCCGGGGCGAGAGACTGCTCCTTCTAACCCTGTTAGAAGTCCGAGCATATCTCGCTCCTCGCACCGCTCGCCACCGCTCCCCTCCTCTCCAGCAGAAGCTCTCGCAAGAGCGCAACTGCTCCTCGATTTCCCTCCAGCGGCAGACAAGGCCGAAGACTGGAGGGCAACAATCCAAAGCCTCGTCGCCTTCGCCAATAACGACACGCCGCAGCAGTCGGCGACCTCGCGGCCACGGCAAGTCGACCAGGCGAAGGCCGACGGCGACAAAACCGCCGGGGGTGCAACCACCGTGCACTCCCCGCCGCGGAAGCAGAAGACGCCTCCCCGCCGGATTAACGTCGACGACGACTCCACGGCGTCGTCGGGACCAGCGCCAAGTCCTTGACGATCGGCGGCAAGAAGATGCTCGGACGACGATCGAGTGCCGGCGAGAAGCCCGGCGACAATCGGATCAACGTGCTGGGACCGCTATCGACACGCACGCGCCCAGTGAACCAGGCGACTTGCCGTACGCGGCAGGTTGCCCTGCGTTTACCCGTGAGCTGCGGCGCGTCCAGTGGCCCAGCATGAAAAACTTCAAGCCCGACGTACCCGAGAAGTACGACGGCAAGACGCACCCCTCGGAGTTCCTCAGCATCTACACCATCGCGGTGCAAGCTGCCGGGGGACGCGACGAGAAGATATTGGCCAATTACTTCCCGCTGGTGCTTAAGCCAAACGTCCGTTCTTGGCTTATGCACTTGCCGGGAGGCTCCATTTCTTCATGGGCGGATCTGTGCCACCAATTTGTTGGCGCCTTCACGGGCGGCCACAAACCCCACGGCCAGGAGAGTGATCTCCACATCTTGGCCCAGAAGGAAGGAGAATCCCTGCGCAAGTACATTCAACGGTTCAGCCGCGTGCAGCACAATATTCCCGACGTCCACCCCGCCGCTGTTATCAGCGCGTTCCACCAGAACGTACGTAACCGTCGCATGCGGGAAGAGATGGCCATGACCAAGATACGGGATGTCAGCGAGCTCTACGCTCTGGCTGACAAGTGCGCGCGCGCCGAAGAGGGGAGGAGACTCCCCGGAGAGGATGCTGGCGCAGGGGGAAGCGACAGCGAGGATGCCGCCCCGGCAAAGAAGAGCCAGCGGAGGAACAACAGAAAGAAGAAGAGCAAGGAGGTGCTGGTCGTCGAGAAGTCCGGCAAGGAGGCCGCCGCCAAGACAACGCAGGCTGGCGGTTCCGGCAAGGAACCTGCCCCTCTAGCGGCAGCCGACAAGCAGGACGGCTCCGACAAGCAATATTGCAAGATCCACTGCACCAAGGGCCACGACCTTTCGAACTGCAAGCGAGTCGAGTACCTCGTAGAGCAGCAGAAAGCTGAATACGAGCGGCGCGACAAGGAGAAGGTCCAAGGTGGCGGAGGAGAGCCAAGCAAGAAGCGGCCATTCAATGGCCGGGGAGGACGCCGCGGCAAGGCCAAGCAGCGGCAAGGGGATCGACCTCCTCGGGGCCGCGACAAGGACGAGGAAGAAGACAACCATGACGACATGGAGGAAGGTGATAACAGCGAGCAAGAGTTCCAGAAGGCCACAGAAGTTCTATGTGTCGACGGAGGCGCCTCTCTGCACGCTTTCCACCGCCAACTCAAGCAGTGGGTACGGGAAGTGAACGCAGCAGAGCCGCCCGTCGAGTCACGCAGACTCCTGATGTGGTCCAGCACGCCCATCATTTTTTATCTTGAGGATCACCCTGACCGCACCACTGCGGTCGGGTGCTTGCCGATGTTGGTTTCACCAACCATCCGCAACCTCAAGGTCACCAAAATGTTGGTTGACGGCGGGGCCGGCCTGAACTTGATCTCGTCGGCTGTGATCAAGAAACTCCAGATCCCAGACGGCGAGCTCGAAGAAACCGGTTCGTTCCAAGGAATAAACCCGGGGAGGAGCAAGCCGAAGGGGAAGATCACTCTGCCAGTGACCTTTGGCGGGGAACTCAACTTCAGGATGGAGAGGATAACCTTTGACGTGGCCGATATCCCGTTACCATACAATGGGATACTTGGACGTCCTGCCCTCGCCAAGTTCATGGCAGTTTCCCACTATGCCTACAACGTACTCAAGATGCCGGGGCCGATAAGCGTCATCTCTGTCCCTGGAGACAAGAAGGACGCGCTTATCTGCGCCGACAAGATATACCGGGATGCAGCAGCCGCGGTGGAGAGCAACACACTTGCCGCTGAAGCTCCCGGGGGGAAGAAGACCAAGACCAAGTCCGGCAAGTGCTCTGGGGCCGACTCCGGCAAACGCACCTCTTCGGAGTGCTGCGCTGCCGTCGAGGACGTTCCATCGAGCTCCACCGGCAAGTGCAAGAAAGGGATGGCCGCTCCACCGGCAACCAAGAAGATGTCCGCCAAGGAGGACGGCACTGGTGGTACCTTCACCATCAGTGCTACGCTTGATAACAAATAGGAAAGCGCGCTCGTTGCCTTCCTGCGGGCGAATGTCGATGTGTTTGCGTGGCAACCATCTGACATCCCTGGCGTTCCCAGGAAGGTAATTGAGCACAAGCTTGCTGTTTGTCCTCATGCGCGACCCGTCAAGCAGAAGGTCAGGAAGCAAGCCGTGGAGCGCCAAGAATTCATTGCCGAAGAGATCAAGAAGCTAGAAGCAACGGGCCTGGTTAGAGGCGTGATCCATCCGACGTGGTTAGCAAATCCAGTTGTCGTACGTAAGGCTAACGGGAAGTGGAGGTTGTGTATAGACTTCACTGATGTGAATAAAGCATGTCCCAAAGATCCATTCCCCTTGCCGCGCATTGACCAGATTGTTGACTCCACTGCTGGATGTGAGCTGCTCTCCTTCCTTGATGCATACTCAGGCTACCACCAGATTTTTATGGCCAAGGAAGATGAAGAGAAGACTGCATTCATTACTCCATGTGGCACATATTGCTTCATTCGCATGCCTTTCGGATTGAAGAATGCAGGCTCAACATTTTCAAGGGTGGTGCACACTGCTTTTGAGCCACAGATCCACAGAAATGTAGAAGCTTACATGGATGACATAGTGGTCAAGAGCAAGAGCAAAGATACCCTGATCCAAGACTTAGAAGAAACATTTGCAAACCTGCGCAAGATCCAGCTCAAGTTGAACCCCGAGAAGTGCGTCTTCGGAGTCCCCTCCGGCAAGCTTCTCGGGTTCTTTGTGTCCCAGAGGGGGATTGAAGCCAATCCCGACAAGATAAAAGCCATCGAGCAGATCGAAGCCCCGAAGCGCGTCAAGGACGTAAGGAGACTTGCTGGTTGTGTGGCTGCCCTCAGCAGGTTCATTTCAAAATCTGCAGAACGCGCCCTGCCTTTCTTCAAAATCTTGAAAAAGGCAGGTCCTATGAAATGGACTCCGGAAGCGGAGGCAGCGCTACAAGATTTGAAAGGATACCTGTCCTCCACGCCAATACTTGTCGCACCTAAACCACAAGAGAAGTTGCTGCCGTACTTAGCGGCGACCAATCAAGTGGTTAGTGTTGCGTTGGTAGCGGAAAGGGAGACAGAGGAAGAGCCCACACCTCCGGCGAGCGAGTCCAGCGACAAGCAGGGGGCTCCACCGGCAAGCTCTGGCCCTGACAAGGACAACTCTGCGCAGGAGCAAGGAGAAGTGCGAAGGAAGACGGTGCAGCGCCCAGTGTATTTCGTAAATTCCCTCTTGCAGGGGGCTAGATCGAGATACTCTGGGGTGCAGAAGTTGCTTTTCGGTCTCCTCATGGCCTCGAGAAAGTTGCGCCATTACTTCCAAGCACATGAGATAACAGTGGTCACTCGCTTTCCGTTGAAGAGGATATTGCAGAATACAGAAGCAACTGGCAGGATCGTCGAGTGGGCACTGGAACTGTCGAGCTTTGGTCTCAAGTTTGAAAGTACTTCAACCATACAGAGCAGAGCCTTGGCAGAATTCATAGCTGAATGGACCCCAACGCTGGATGATGAAGTTCCAGAGACAAGCGTCCCCGTACAAGAAGTGAAAAGTGAATGGATGATGTACTTTGATGGTGCTTTCTCGCTGCAAGGCGCCGGTGCCGGCGTGGTGCTCATTGCGCCCACCGGAGAGCACCTCAAGTATGTTATCCAGATGCACTTTCCCAAGGAACAAGCGACAAACAATACTGCTGAGTATGAAGGTCTGCTTGCCGGCCTCAGGGTTGCAGCTGAACTTGGGATCAAGAAGTTGATTGTGCGGGGAGATTCTCAGTTGGTGGTCCGACAAGTGAACAAAAGTTATCAGATCCCTTTGATGGAAGCTTATGTAGATGAAGTGAGGAAGCTTGAAGAGCACTTTGAAGGTCTGCAAATGGAGCACGTCCCGAGAGCTCAGAATGATATTGTAGATGGCCTTTCAAAGTGTGCTGCAATGAAGTTACCTGTGGAACCAGGGACCTTCCTGCTCAAGCTAACTCAGCCATCCGTTACACCATCAATTGGGCAGCCCAAGAAGAGAAAGTTGGTCTCCGGCGACTACTTGCCGGCGGATCTTCCCGAAGCCGCCGCCAAGGTCCCCAAGATCAACAGTCAGAACGCTGAGGAACAGTTTGCTCCTGCAGATCTAAGGGTCTGTACAGTTGAAGCAAACGTTCCCGACAAGCCTTGCCCCGGCAGGCTTGCCGGGGAACCATCAGCTCCGACAGAACCAGAGGTCCTTGCCGTAGAAGCTGGGGTTCCCGCAGCGGCCCTCATGCCTTTAGTCCTTGCCGTTGAGCCTCGAGCTCCGGCATGGGCACAACAGATCATCCGTTTTCTGCAAACTGGAGAACTTCCCGACGACCCAGCAGAGATAGAGAAAATAACCAGACAGTCAAGTATGTACCAGTTCGTGGACAATGAACTGTACAAAAGAAGGCTCAATGGTGTCGGGTTGAAGTGCATTTCCAGAGAAGATGGACAGAAGCTGTTGGCAGAAATACATGGAGGCATATGTGGCCACCACATTGGCGCAAGGGCACTTGCCGGAAAGGCATTCCGGCAAGGGTTCTTTTGGCAGGAAGCCCTCCAAGATGCAACTGCACAAGTAACCAAGTGTGAAGCGTGCCAGTTCCATGCCAAACAAATTCACCAGCCAGCTCAAGCTCTCCAGACGATCCCTTTGTCCTGGCCCTTCTCGGTCTGGGGGCTCGATATCCTCGGCCCCTTCCCCCGTGCTGTCGGGGGCTTTGAGTACTTGTACGTTGCGATCGACAAGTTCACACAGTGGCCAGAAGTGGAACCAGTGAGAAAGGTGACAGCACAGTCAGCAGTCAGGTTCTTCAGGTCGATTGTTTGCTGTTTCGGAATCCCTAACAGGATCATCACCGACAACGGCACACAATTCACAAGTCGCACCTTCATGCAGTACGTCCAAGACCTTGGCGCCAAGGTCTGCTTCGCTTCTGTTGCTCACCCGAGGAGCAATGGTCAAGCGGAGAGGGCCAATGCTGAAGTGTTGCGCGGGCTCAAGACAAGAACCTTCGACAGGCTGCGCAAGTGCGGAAGAAACTGGATAGAGGAGTTGCCGGCGGCTCTTTGGTCAATCAGAACGACACCAAGTCGAGCCACCGGGCAGACACCCTTTGCCCTTGTCTATGGGGCAGAGGCAGTTCTCCCCACGGAACTCGTATACGGATCTCCTCGAGTGCTCGCTTATGATGAGCTCGAGCAAGAGCAACTGCGACAAGATGATGCGTTGCTCCTCGAGGAGGAACGTCTCCAGGCTGCTGTACGAGCTGCTCGATACCAGCAAGCCTTGCGCCGCTACCATAGCCGCAAGGTTAAGGCCAGGAGTCTCGAGGAAGGAGACCTTGTTCTTCGGCGTGTTCAGTCTGCCAAGAATTCCAACAAGTTGACGCCGAAGTGGGAAGGCCCTTATCGGGTGAGACAAGTCACAAGGCCCGGCGCTGTCCGCCTTGAGACCGAAGAAGGCTTACCGGTGAGCAATTCCTGGAACATAGAACATCTTCGCAAGTTTCACCCATAAGGCGCGGTTGCCGTGATCCGCTCCGGCAACCACCTTTTGTATGAGTTTTGCCGCTGTCGCATGTAAACCTTTGTACAAAGCCGGGCGCAGATCCCGTGCATCAGTAAAGCTTTTGTGTTTTGCACTATTTGCCATTTTCATGCCTTTCTTCGTTATTTGCATGCATTGTTTGGCATCTTGTGCAACGCACATATCCGGTAAGCATTGCCACGCCGAGAAACCCTATACTTGTTTCCTCTTCTCCTTTTCTTTCCCTCTTAAGCAGAAGAAAACATTCCTCGCGCACAAGTTTGCCGGGGGGGAAGGAAGTGGAGGATGAACCAAGTGCTGTTCAAGAAAGAGAAGCTTACCGGAGAACAAACAGATCATGAAAGCTAAGTTACCAGAATTTGAGCAGTTCAAATTTTTTAAAAATTTCAGTTATCTTCCTTGAACAACCACACTTTGTATGGAAAACCTGTGCGCGGAGGAACCTACCCGTGGCTAGCCGCACTCTTACCTTGTTTTCGAGTACGCTCAACGGCTTAAGTGAGCTGCGACAAGTGTCGCGCCCTTACTTTGTTTTCGAGTTCGCTCAGCAAGCTAAGTGCGTTGCGACTAGCTGCGGCAAGGTTGCTTGTCGGTAAGGCCTTTGCCAGCAGGCTGCTCAGAGTCCAGCACTCAGCGCTCGCGGCAAGGGTCCCTTGCCGGCAAGTTCCCTAAAAGCGTAGGGTAAAAAGCATACAAAGTAAAGGACCGGAAACAAGGGAGATAACAATGCGTCAATTATAAGATAATATATTACAGGGATAACTTGTCGCAATGACTGATAGGTTCATGTTCATGGCACACTTTGCAGCAGCAAAAGAAATAAAAAAAGAGGCCTAATCTATGCGGTCGCCTTCACGCCTGGAGATCTTGTTCACCTTGGCGATGATGTGGGCGACCTGCGCCTTCAGCGCCTCCAGATCTGCATCGGCCGGCAAGCTGCGAAGGACGTTGACAAGATTAATACCAGGATTGCGGTAGACAATCTTCGTCAAGACGCGCTCCAAGGTACCCGCGCAGAGCTGGCGCGACTCCTCGGCCAGCTGCGCGGGGAGCTTCTCCTGCAGCCGTGCAAGCGCCGGCGCGATCCCCCTGAAGAAAAGACTTAGCTTGGCGCTGTGGGGGAGGTTCGGGTCCGGAGAGTACACGAGGTGCTCCACCCTCAGCGCCATTAGCTCCTTGTCGATGTTGGCGGCGGAAGTGACCAGCTCCTCCGTCCATTGCTCCACCGCCCGGTTGAAGATGTTCGCTGAGGTGGCGGCGCTCTCCACCAGCTCCCGCTCCTTGCGGAGCTCCTCCTTCAGCTTGGTCTCGCGGTCCCGGGCGGCGTCGAGTGAATCTCTCAGAGTGGAGACCTTCAACTCCAAGTCAGCGATTGAGTCTTTGGCGGCGGTAAGCTCGTCGCCCTTCTTGGAGAGGCGTACCTGGAGGTCTGAGTTGGTATGGGCGTCTTTCTCGCGCTCTATGTTGAGCGCGGTGACCCTGTCCTCGCTCGCCTTCAGGTACTGCTCCAGTTGCTGCACTTTGAGCTCCAGTTCCCTCTTGGCGGTTTCCGCGGCGATTGTGGCTTCCTTCGCCTCCTTCATAGCCTGCTCCCGGACGGTAAGCTCGTCGTCATGGGCGTCGAGCTCAACCTTCCGCTCGTTGAGCGCTCCTTCTCGCCGGGACAGCTCCTCACCAACTAGTCGCTGCTGCTCCTCGGCCTCAGCTTTCTCCAGGAGGAACTCTTGGTGCTCTCCGGCAAGCCTTTCGCGCTCCTCCGCCAGGTCGCGGAGGGCCACCTGGTTGACAGCGCGGAGCTCCGCGGCGCGCTTCTCCAAGTCTGCTCCAGCCTTGGCGGCGAGGGCTTCTCGGGAGTCCAGCTTCGCCTGCCTGGCCCGGTAAAGGGCCAGGAGCCGGCGAAGCAGCTTCTCCTCCTCGGGCTCGTCGCTCCCGCCAGGCGCTTCAACAATCTTCAACCCCGCGGAGGCGAGGACCTCTCCATCGAAGGTCTCTCCCTCCACGGGGGCTCGCGACGAGGACCCCCACGGCACTTGTATGAAGACACCATTGGGGGCCTCAAGGTAGATGCCCGACTGCTCCTTGCCGGCGGAGGGGTCGGCGGCCGGCGCAGCGCTTGACGCTCCAGCCGCCTCCGGGCCGGCAGTGTGGTCGCCGTCCCCCTCCCCAGCCGCGGCGTCTGCGGACGGGGCAGTCTCCTCAGCGGCAGGCTCGTCGGCTCCTGCCATGTCCTCAACAACAGTGGCATTGCCGGCGTCGCCTTGCGCGCCCTCCTCCTCGACGATGACCACCGTCTCCATCCGCTCCGGGGGAGGAGGATCTAGCAGAAGAAGAAGACAAGGAAGGATCAAGCAAATATCCAAAAAGACAAGTCCAAGAAGAAGAAGCTGCAAGACTTACCTTCGCGGACTTCGTCGACGACAGGCTCCCTCGCCGGGGAGTCCTCCCTTGGCGGTGGAGCGGTGGCCCCTGCTGGCGGAGGGCCGCCCGTGCCCTCCCTTGGCGGGGTGGCCACCCTCGTCGGGCTACCCGCCCTTGGCGGGGAGCCCGTCCTTGGCGGAACATCCTCCCTCGCCGGGGAGTTCGCCCTTGGCGGGGAGGGTGGAATCTGCAGCTCCTCGGGAGTGACCTCCGGTTGCTCCTGCGGCTGCGGCTCTACTTCTGCACAAGGCAAACAAAACAAACAAGGCAACAAGGTATTAGTACACAGCAAAAACCTCAAGTGCGCCCGACGAGCAAACAGCTCAAGACCAGACTTAGGCTGGGGGCTGCGCTGGGGGCTGCTCCTCGGAGCAGCGGTTGGATCCGGCAAGTTCGTCGCCGGCGCGTCCCCTATCGCCGCGACGGGCGAGTCGTCCTCGACCTCAACCACCGGGACCTTGGCCCTCTTCGCCGTCCACTGGGCCAGGGTCCTGAAATCAAAGCAAGAACAAGATCAGAATCACGAAGAAAGACCAAGTCAGAATTGGAGAAGCTATAAGTTACAAGTGCTTACTCCTCTTCCTCGTCATCGTCGCTAAGGGCGGAGAAATCAAACTCCACCTGAGGTGCTCCCGCGCGAGGAACGGGAGGAGAAGGCTCCCTCGGGCGCTTGGCGGTCCCCGAGGCTGGGGGCTGTGAAGACCCAGCCTCCGCTGACGCCGAGGCCCGAGGAGCAGGCGGAGCGGCCGCTCCGCTCTGGGAGGATCCCCCTCCGCTTGGCGCTGGTGCGAGGGGCGCCTCCGTCGCAGCTTGGCTCGGCCTGGTGGTGCGCGCCGCCCGGCGAGCAGGCTGCTGTCGAGGCGCGTGCGTCCTCGTCGCTGTGGCCGCCTTGCGGAGGCGTTTCCCCGACGCTTGCTTGGGACTTGCTGGAGGCGGGGAGTTCTCCGACGACGAGGAGGCGCCGTCGTCGAGTCCTAGAGATCCGCCAGTGTCTTCATCGGCCTCGACGTCTTCCTCCTCCTCCCCAGCGGGGCCGCTGGGTCCAGCATCCTGCCCGGCAGCTCCGCTCCCTCTGGCACCTCCGCTCCCTCCGGCACCTCTGCTCCCTCCGGCAACCTCGCTTGCCGCGGCCTCGCTCACGACCCCAGGAATCCCGGCGTGCCTCAGGGAAGGAACTCCGGCAAGCTCGTCGGGCGGAAGCTTGAGCAGTCTGCGGATCTCAGCCTCCTCTGCTTGGCACACCTCGTCCGCGGCCTGCGCCTCGTCGACGGTGAATCCGAAGTCTCCTGCTGCTGCAGCTGCGGCGGCCTCTTCCATCCGGGAAGCAATATAGGCTATGTCCCGCTCTGTGGTGGCCCGAGTGAGACCCTTGTTCTCCTCGGTGTTCTTGGGCACCTCTACCAGATTGTCGAAGAAACTCAGAATCGCGTCCGGTGGAGGCCTATCCAGGTGGGGTCGACGCCGTGAGAGTCACACGCGGGCATTATTGCGCGCAAGGAGTCCCGGGCAGTGCTGTTGCACAGCGGCACCACTCCCCGGGGAGATCTAAACCACTCCGGGTGGGCCGGGTCGTGCTTGAAAAGCTCCTGGACCATCCCCTTCAGCTCCAAAGCCGTGAAGTTGAAGTTCAGTCCCGGGCGCAGCCTCATAATGTCCGCCGCGTTGCCAAATTCCCATGCTGGCCTTTTCCTCTCTTGTAAAGGGGCAATGCGGCGGCGGAGGAAGTCTGCCCCTACCTCTCCGATGGTCAGTTTAGCTACCCGGAGACGAAGTATCCTGATAAGGGCGATGTTGAGCTTGCCGTCCTCCGGGGCCAACTCGCTCCAGTCTCTGCCGCGCACTATGGCAGTGGTGCGCGCCGCAGTAAAAGGCTCCGGCTGGTCCTCCACTATCCAACACCAATCTGCGCGCCACTCTTCCCACTTGCCGCGGAGCTCTCCTTTCAGATATGAATCCTTCTTGTTCAAATGGAAGATCCAAGAGATACCCCTGGAGAGGGGAGCGTTGGCCTCTACTCTAGGCATAAAGAAGTGGCGAAAGAGCGCTACATTGGGATGGATCCCTACATAGTTTTCGCACAGATGTGCGAAAACCGCCATCGTAAGGATGGCGTTGGGGGTGAAGTCTAGGAGGTGGAGGCCGTATGTGTTCATGATGTCGCAGAAAAACTCCGAGAACGGAGGGCACAAGCCGCAATGAAAGAAGACAGCGAAGAAGAAATACCCGCCGGGAACTAGATCTTTGGCGATGGCGGGCTAGACTTTGGTGCGGGGATGAGCTTTGGTCTCCTTGGACCAGAAGAGGTAGAACTTGTTCCACAGCTCCCTCGCGCTGAGCCTTGGTGCGAAGACCACATTCCTCTTCCGCAAGGCGGCAAGCTTCGCCGCCTGCTCGGACTTCTCCCTCTTGGTCTTCTCCTCTTTCGCCTTCTCGCTCTTCGGAGCCATGGCGGAGGCGGCGGGGGAAGGGGCGAGGAGCTCGACGGCGCCGCGAATGCGGAAGACAGCGGAGGAGGGGGTGGAGGCAAAGGACAGCGGAGATTTTCTGGAGGTTGAAGACGAAGTGAAGACGGAGGAGGGAAACTGCCCCTGTTCCCTCTGCTTTTAAGGAGGGAGTGGGGGACGCTCCGCATTTCCCATTAAATAACGAGGCCACGATCTCTCCCACGACGCCGCAATCGACGCGTGCCGTTAGGGAGGGGCGCGGTGGATGCGGAAGGGAATCTACGGCTCGCTGTGGGCCGCGCGTGCCCGTGCACTGTTTTGGGCCTGGCCCAACAGCGCTCGGCACCGTGTGTGGCCCAGGCCCGGGGGCTCCTGTCGGTGTACTAAGATAGGGGTACCTTAGTACTCCAACTTGTACACGGGCAGTAGCAGCTTCCCGCGGCAGGGTTTACCACGTGCTTGCCGGAAACCTTTCTGGTCCCTATAAAACCATTCAAAAACAAAGTATACAAGACAGAAGATCAAGGCCCCGGCAAGTGGAGCTTGCCGGGAAGGCCGTCCTAGGCTCAAGACTATCACATTAGCACAAGACCCTGGCAAGAGGGGCTAGCCAGGAAGACCAGAAGACTGCATCTCAGAAGACATGTCTCGGCGCATCATGCGCCCCGGCAGGGCCCGGGGAGCGACAAGCTTCCGGGCCCGGGAAGATCAAGACCCCGGCAAGGTGCTTGCCGGGCGAAGCCTGCGCTGTGTGCCCGCGCTCCAGCTCATCGGCCCACGCGTCGCCCAGGGGCCCTTCCAGGGACGCGTGGCGGATGGCTGTGCAGCCTGGGGGACACGGTGGCACTCCACGGTGACGAGGCTACCGTCGTGGCGAACGGAGACGCATGGACGGGTGCTTTTGGGGTCGACGGTGACGGGCATTTAATGCCCTTGTCCCCCACTGTCAAAGTTAGGTGATGACCACTGTTCATCCACTGTTCACGCACTATTCCCGCACTGTTACAACTACCACCAAAGTTACATTTT
This sequence comes from Secale cereale, assembly GCA_902687465.1. Classification (NCBI taxonomy): domain Eukaryota; kingdom Viridiplantae; phylum Streptophyta; class Magnoliopsida; order Poales; family Poaceae; genus Secale; species Secale cereale. Next base: position 653,597,923 of record LR738714.1, on the reverse strand, counting down.
TACCCTCTTCTACGTTGACACCTGTCGGTGACCCCTTGAGCTATAAAAGGAGGCCCATGCACAATGTAGAAAGGGTTTGGAACCTAGATAGCTCTCTTGCTCGGTGTAGCTAGTTCTTCAAGCTCCCGAGTTCACAAACTCAATACAAATCAAGCAGGAGTAGGGTTTTACGCGTCCGCGCGGCCCGAACCTAGGTAAACTGCACGCGTGTGCTCTTCGATCCGCTCTTCGTGCTCCCTCCGCTCCCTCACCGCAACGTACAAGGGGCTCCGGTCCCATAGGTGTTCGTGGTGGACAGTTTCCCCCGACAACCGCATGATCCCATCCCAGTCAACAACAGTTTTCCAGACGAGCAACTTGAGGTTGTAAAAGTACAATCTCTTTCCGATCCTTGGTTTGCAGATTATGCTAATTTTATCATTGCGAAGTATTTGCCTCCAGGTTTAACATTTCAGCAAAGGAAGAAGTTCTTTCATGATTTGAGGCATTACTTTTGGGACGACCCACATCTTTTCAAAGAAGGTCCAGACGGGATCATGAGAAGATGCATACCGGAACATGAGTAGAAGGACATTCTCAGACAATGTCATGATAGTCCCTATGGAGGACATCATGCCGGTGAGAGGACCGCACATAAGGTTCTTCAATCAGGTTTTTATTGGCCTACTCTCTTTAAGGATGCTAGAAATTATGTTTTAGCCTGTGATAAATGTCAGAGAGTTGGTAACATTAGTAGAAGGAATGAGATGCCTATGAATTACTCACTAGTGATTGAACCTTTTGATTGCTGGGGTTTTGATTTTATGGGTCCTTTTCCTTCTTCGCACAAGTACACTCACATTTTAGTAGCTGTTGATTATGTGACCAAGTGGGTTGAAGCAATCCCCACCGAAAGTGTTGATCACAAGACATCTTTGAAAATGCTCAAAGATGTGATTTTCCCTAGGTTTGGTGTACCTAGGTATCTCATGACTGATGGAGGATCACACTTCACGCATGGAGCTTTTAGAAAAGCTTTAGCCAAGTACGATGTCAATCATAGAATTGCTTCACCGTACCATCCTCAAACTAGTGGGCAAGTTGAGCTCACCAATAGAGAGATCAAGTTGATCTTACAGAAGACAGTAAACAGAAATAGAAAGGACTGGTCAAATAAGTTAGGAGATGCTTTGTGGGCGTATAGAACTGCTTACAAAAACCCCATGGGCATGTCCCCCTATAAGATGGTTTATGGCAAGGCTTGCCATTTGCCATTAGAATTAGAGCACAAAGCTTTCTGGGCTGTTAGAGAGCTTAATGCTGACCCATAGTTAGCTGGTGAGAAGCGTCTCATGAACTTGACTTCTCTAGATGAGTGGAGAAGTGAAGCTTACGAGAGCGCTAAAATGTTCAAGGAAAAGGTAAAGAAGTGGCATGATAGGAGGATTCTGAAACGTGAATTTAATGTTGGTGATAAAGTTTTGTTGTTTAGATCCCGTTTCAGGTTTTCTCCAGGCAAACTACTTTCCAGGTGGGAAGGGCCATTTCATATTGAAGAAGTCTATCGGTTTGGTGCAATCAAGATTAACAATTTTGAAGGCACCAAACCTCAAGTTGTGAATGGGCAAAGACTTAAGCATTACATAGCAGGAGACCCTGTCAATGTTGATGTGAATATCATATACACAACAACTCACGAAGAACATGTTGCAGCCCTGTTTCAGACACCAGCAGAAGCAGAATAAGAAAAGGTATGTATTACGGTAAGGAAACATCGCGATCCGCCATAAAAGTTCCATATTATGAGTTTTTGCAAAATTAGGAAAATTCTAAGCCTAAGTGGAGCCGGAGACAAGCTCCAGGGGGCCCAGGCGCCCCCCTGGCGCGGCCTACCTCCTGGCTGCGTCGGGAGGCCGCCTGGGCACCCAGGAGTCCGTCTCCGACCCCACTTTAGCTTGTTACCTTCCTTTCTGTGCAGAAATTTTTGCTATATATTTGCCCGGATTGTTCCGGCAACGTATCTCGCGATTTCGTGTGTTTTCTTTTCGATCTGTTTCTGCCAGGGTAAAAAGTTATTGTTAGAGATGTCTTCTTGTGGCTCGAGCGGAGAGGACTTCTTGGGATGGCGTCTACGTCAAGTCCAGAAGGATCTTAATCAAGGGAAGCACGTTGACTGGGCTACCGAAGAAGAGATTGCCGCAAGACAAGCGGAGATGGAGCGCTCCGTGAGGGAGGAAGTCAAGACTATCACTGCCCAACAACAAGGAGGCCCAAGCAATCCCATCATGGTGGGATCTTTCCAACCTCATTATGATCTTTCTCTTAACCTTTCAGGGCCCTCTACTTCACTTGAAGATCAACGTACACTCTCCACCATCTCCGAGGCTTATCGCATCACCAATCAGCTGTGCGAAGATTTCTGTGTACTAAAGGTACAAGTGGAGATCTTGGAGAAGGAAAACCAAACCCTTCGTCGTGTCATAAGAGATTTGAAGAATCAACGTCAACAAGAATGAGGAGTGAAATCTCCTTGGGTAATGGCATCCCCTTGGCTTGTTCCAAGCTTGGGGGAGTGCCCGGTATCTTTATCTTTATCTTTTGTCTTTTAGAGTCAAGTAGAGTCGTATCATGTCTAGGGAGGTTATTATATGAAATAGGTGTGTGCATTGAGGTCTATCACTCCTTTTGTGGAGAGATTGTATCCGTGAGTGTGGAGTCGTCTATGATGGAATATTAATGAGAAGTCTATTGGTTCCTTTACTGCACTCGGTATTCTCTTCACGCAATCGACCTTATATGATGATTCTTATGGGGAGTATTGACATTATATCAGGTATGGCTTTGAAAACTTTATTTAATCTTGGCAAACATAGCTTTGGTCATAACAACAAGCATGATTTTCTTAAAGTAGCGACATAGCCAAAACCTTTATGTTATTATGCTTGAAGTGTTATGCTGACAAGGAAGACAACTTGATGTGTTATGCTTATTTTAATGTTTATGCTTTATATTGCTTTGCATCTTAGTCATCATCAATTGTCTGTTCTCTCAAATCCTTTGCTAGCCTAAACTCTGTACTAAGCGGAATTCTGCTTGTGCATCCATACCCTTAAACCAATACCTTCCATATAAGTCCACCATACCTTCCTATTCGTGGTATTCCACTACGACCTCCTAAAGTATAGAATTTATGTGTTATCCTTAAATGTTCAAAATCTTCTATTTTGTGCCCCTGTTTTAGCTCATGAGGAAGTAGTAGTTAATTCATGATCTTTTTAAGTTGGACAAGTTTTACCCCGGGATTGCATGTCTAATCTGCAAACCCCTAATATGAGGAGGAACTGGCATGAGTGCGCCCGGCTCATAAAAGATAATACAACAAACAAACCCTCCTTCACGCTTTGTTCATGAGAAATCAGAAAACTTTTGGCAGTGATAAACAAAGGAGATTAAGGGGAAGTGATCGTCCCCGTGCGGGAGCCGTTCCTCGAAACTTGTCCAGTTTGAGAAGTAATTGAGTTATCGATTAGCATTCGTTGACAAATCATGCACCTCTCAAAACTTGTTTTCATTCTGTTTGATTTAAGGATAGCACATGAGTTTTCCCTACTTCCCTAGAGCAGGGCCTATCTCTTAGTTTTAGGTTGAGTCAGTTATTCCGACTTCCTTCTATTCTTAAAGAGAGCAGACATTTGATGTTGACGAGGATTCATTCATATAAAGTTGCATTAAGATTTGTCATATCATATCCTTGTTGACATTATCATTTGATAAGTAAGTTGTTTGTCAAGCCCAGCTAAAGCAAACATCTTCCTTTGTGTTAACACTTTCACTTCTTGCCTAATAACATGTTCTTTCAAAAGCTTCAATTAATCTCATCAAAACATAAAGAGAAAGAGCAAAAGTAAAAGCTATTAGTTGTTCTTTGACCAAAGGACATGTTTGCCATGATTTGATGAGTTTCCTTAGCCCTACTTTCGATTATAAGTGTTACCACTCTTTTATAAGGGCCTTATGAGTTGAAGATTGATGTTGAGGATATTTGAGTTTGGTGAAGAAACTGTGATGCTTCTTGTCTATATTCTATTTATCGACACTTCACTCTCTAAACTTGTGGACAGGTTTACCGAGCTCAGTATTCGCTTGGGGACAAGCAAGGTCTAAGCTTGGGGGTGTTGATACGTCCAAAATGCATCACTATTTATATCATAATTCATCCTTATTCATTGATATATTTCAAATTACGATGATGTTCTTATGTTGTTTTGGCCTATTTTACACAGTTTGCAACTTTCCGGTGCCGAAGCAGCAGACGCAGGATTCAGCGGTAAAAAGTGGACGCTGAGTTGCTGAAGAAGAATACCTCCAAATTACCTGAAAATCGACGGAGGGTATTTTCCAGAAGGATCACGAAGATACGCAAAAGAGCAACCAGAGGGGGGCCACAGGGTGCCCAGGCGGCCACCTGGCGCGGCCCCCACCCTGGCTGCGCCGGGAGGGCGCCTGGAGCCCCTGGCCCACTCCAGGCTCCCCCCTCTGGCCTATATACTCCTCGTCATCCAGAAACCCTAAAAGGAGGGGAGTTTACGGAGTTCCGCCGCCGCTCCGTGGCGGAAACCTACAGAGAAGAAAAGCCATCTCCGGCGGGCAGATTCCGCCGGGGAGATCACCTCCCAGAAGGGGAGATCATCGCCATCGTCATCACCATCGTCACGGGCATCATCGAGATCATCATCAACATCATCCCCAACATCAGCACCATCTCCATCTTCATCCAATCTCATCTCACAATTGCAACTTGTGTTGTAATCCGTACTATCTATCCTCTCTACCCTATCGGTGTTGATTACTACTTTGTGGTGAATGCTATTGAGTTTTGTTGGAGAAATATCATTGTGTCCAGATTGTTTATCATCCATCTATCTCCACTGATCATGATCTCTTTTATGTCTTGCAGTTATTCCTTGCTCAGAATCACTTGTTAATACCTTCTGCTCCTCGTTGGGTTCGACACTCTTACTTATCGAAAACGCTGCAATAGATCCCTTACGGTTGTGGGTCATCATACAGGCACACAAAACGGAAATTTATTTTGAAAATTAGATATGGCACATACAAATTTGCTTAGAACGGCAAGGAAATACCACATATAGGTAGTTATGGTGGACTCATGTGGCAAAACCAGGATGAAGGATTTTGGATGCACAAGTAGAGATCATACTTAGTGCAAAATGAAGGCTAGCAAAAGACTGGGAAGCGACCAACCATGAAAAAAATAATCTCATAAGCGGACATTGAGCATAAATATCATCGAATAATGCACCACAGGTAGGATAAAATTTCATTGCATAATTATTGACTTTCGTGCTTGCATAGGGAATCACAAACTTTAACACTAATATTCTTACTAGAGCACAATTACTCATCGACATAACTCACATATCACATCATCATGTCTCAAAACTATTACAAGGAATCAATTTTATTTTGTCCAATGATCTTCATGAAAATTTTATTATATCCTTCTTGGATACCTATCACTTTGGGACTAATTTTCATGAGTTTCTTTTGATAAGCTCAAACAAATATAAGTGAAGATCATGAGCATAATTTTTCTTTCTTCTCTCAAAATAATTTAAGTGAAGCAAGAGAGAATTTCTTTAAAATTATACTAACTCTCAAATAAATATAAGTGAAGCAAGAGAGTATTCCTTCAAAAATACTAAGCACGCCGTGCTCAAAAAGATATAAGTGAAGCACTAGAGCAAGTCCATTGCTCATAAAAATTTAAGTGAAGCATATAGAGCAATTCTAGCAAGTCATGGCATAATTTTGGCTCTCTCAAATAGGTGTGTACAGAAAGGATTGATGACTTAAAAAGCAAAATAAAAAAGCAAGTTCTCATATCATATAAGACGCTCCAAGAAAAACACATATCATGTGACATATAAAAATATAGTTTCGAGTGAAATACCGATGTTGTTGGAAGAAAGTGAGGATGCCACTCGGGGGCATCCCCAAGCTTAGTTGGTTGCTCATTTTTGGATAATAGCTTGGGATGCCAGGGCATTCCCAAGCTTAGGCTCTTCCATCCTTCCTTCATCCATCGTAAGATAACCCAAAACTTGAAAACTTCAATCACACAAAACTTCAACAAAACCTTTGTGGGATCCGTTAGTATAAGAAAGCAAACCACTACTATAAGTGATGTGTCAAACCAATTCATATTTTGTTTTTGTATTATATATATTGTATTCCAACTTTTCTATGGCAAAAACTCATCAAATAAAACCATATTGCCATCAAAATAAGCACACAACACAAAGAAAACAGGATATGTCAAAAACTGAACAATCTGTAGTAATCTGGAAGTTTTGAATACTTCTGGAACTCTAAAAAACTTGAAAAAAATAGTGCCACGTGAGAAATTTTTATATTAATCTTCTGCAGAAAGAATCAACTAAAAAGCATTTTTCTGTTAAAAATGAGAATTTTTCTCGTGAGCGCAAAAGTTCTGTGTTTTTCAGCAAGATCAAACAAATATCACCCAAGAAGATCCTATCGGTTCTACTTGGCACAAACACTAATTAAAACACAAAAGACACAATCATACCAGTAGCATAATTATGCTAACACACAAGAACAGAAAGCCAAAAGAAAATATAAATTTTATTCATTAGGTTGCCTCCCAACAAGCGCTATCGTTTTACGCCCTTAGCTAGGCATAATTCCAAGATTTTAAGTATTGTCATCCTTGTTGGATGTTCCATAAGTTGCCCTCATTATAGATTCATAAGGCAATTTGATCTTGGTTATAGGAAAATGTTCCATCCCCTTTCTCAGGGGAAATTGGAATTTAATATTCCCTTCTTTCATGTCAATCACCACACCAATAGTGCGCAAAAACGGTCTACCAAGTATAATAGGGCAAGACGGATTGCAATCGATATCAAGAACAATAAAGTATATGGGTACATAGTTCCTATTTGCAAGAATAAGAACATCATTGATCCTTCCCAAAGGCTTTTTAATAGTGGAATCCTCCAAATGCAAATTAAGAGAGCAATCTTCAATATTGGTAAGACCAAGAACGTCGCAAAGAGATTTCGGAATAGTGGAAACACTAGCACCCAAATCACACAAAGAAAAACACTCATAATTTTTTATTTTGGTTTTGATAGTGGGTTCCCATTCATCATGCAATTTCCTAGGAACTGAAACTTCTAATTCCAAATTTTCTTCAAAATATTTCATCATAGAATCAACAATATGTTTAGTAAAAGCTTTATTTTGTTCATAAGCATGGGGTGAATTAATCATGGTTTGCAGCAAAGAAATACAATCAATCAAGGAGCAACTATCATAATTAAAGTCTTTGTAATCCAAAATAGTGGGTGCATCACTAGTTAAAGTTTTGACCTCTCCAAACCCACTTTTATCAATTTTCTCAACAAGATTTTTACCCTCCGAAATAATGTGACGCCTTCTACCTAACAGCATCTCCAGCCGCGCCCCCAACGGCCCCCCAAGGCCGTTTTTTAGCACCGGCGCCAAAAAATCGGCCCAGTCGCGCCCACACGAGCCTGTGTTTGTTCGGATTGGGCCGAAATTGGCGCCGGCGCTCCCAACCCGAACCCGGCGCACTGGGGGGCGCCCGGGGGCGCCGGCGCGAACGTTTTAGCGCGAAAGAGTGGCGGGACCGGCGTGTCAGCGAGACGAAGGCTGGTCATCCTCATCGTCTCGGTTTTCCCACGGGGAATCAATACCAAGGCTGCCGTCGTTCAGCCTGCCATTGATTCACGGGCGATGCAGTGCGGCGACGCCGCCCTGCGTTCCGCCACGCGTTCGCACTACGCGCCCGCCCCCGAGCCACTATAAAAGGCGCCCCTGGCCACGCCGGTGAGGCACCCATCCATCAGCAGTCTTCCCCCTCCTCGCCGCCGCACTTCCTCCCCTCTTTCCACCGCTCGAGCCCTTCTATCTCCCCCCGGCAACCATGAGCGCTAGGTACCCCAGCGACGCGGCGGCGGCCAACGGTTTCGGCCGCCGCTCGCTGCATGAGTGATTCGTCCAAAACGTATCTATAATTTCTGCTTGCTCCATGCCACTTTTGGGTGATATTGCTATGATATTCATACACTTCCATACACTTTTGATCATATTTGGACTAACTTACTAATCCAGTGCACCCCAGTGCCAGTTTCTGTTTTCGGCTGTTTTTGTATTTCAGGTTTTCACGTTTCGAGAACTGCCCAGAAAAATACAGAAAAAATATATAAAAAATCAGCGTTCCGGGAACGACACTGCTTCCGAAGGGGAGCCTGGGGGGGCACAGGGGCTCCAGGCGCCCTGTGGGCGCCCCCCCCCCCCCCCTGGGCCGCGCCGGGGGGCGCCTCGGCCCCCCGAGAGCCCACCGGTGCCCTACTTTGGCAGATATTTAAAGGGTCCCCCGTAACCCTTGAAACAGGACTTCTTTTCGCGATCCCATATCTGTTCCGCCGCCGCTGCCGCTTCCAAGATCGGGAGCACCAGGAGAACTCTTCCCGGCACCCTGCCGGAGGGGAGGATCACCACCGGGAGCTTCTCCACCACCATGGACGCCTCCCGGATGACTCGTGAGTAGTCTCCCTTGGACCATGAGTCCATGACCAGTAGCTATGTGATGTTCTCCTCCCGTTCTTGTGCTTCACTAATTAGTCCTCGTGAGCTGCCCTACATGATCGAGGCACCTATGTAATCCTTATGCTGTTGCTATGTTGAGTTTGCTGGGATCCGATGGATTAAGATATTATGTTCAGAATGATCTTGAGTAATATATTTGATTCACCTCTTTTATATTTTAGTTCATAAGTAATTCTTGCATGTTCTCCGTTGTTATTTATTGCTTTGGCCGAGTAGTAAGTACTGACTCCAAGAGGGAACGTTATGCTCGATTGTGGGTTCATGCCCCTCGATGACTAGCTTGAGTGACAGAAACATGAGTCTAGGGGGTGTGCTGTTGCCACAAGGGGGAAAACAACGGTGCTTGTGCCCGCGGGTGCAAGGATTGTTTACTTTACGCAAAGTTCTTTTAATACAGTTGTCTGTTGCATTGAGTTTACACTATGGGTGGGACTCGCAACTTAATACCAGCGAGATGTTCTGGATAGATATCTCAAGGTGGATGATTAGTAGTAGATATTGATGGATTTCGGTCTACTTACTTTGGCGTACCGCCCATGCTTTGAACCTCAACCTTTCTTGCAATGTAATCAGCATTGGTTTGCGTTCGTGGTCCTGTCAATTGCCCAGCTGTAATTTGTTACCTCACATAGCTGTTTTATCGTCTTTTGGGAGAGAGACATCACTAGTGAACATCATGTGACTCCGGTCCTTATTACCATCATTGATCACATACACTATTTACTTTCAGCTATTTTATTTACTATTGCAAAACACTATCTATCACTACTATCATATTGCTTTTAACCCTTTGTGAACTGCTAGGCCGGAGAGATTGACAACCTCTCTGTACTCGTTGGGAGCAAAGTTATTTGTATCTGTGTGCAGATCCACGTTGATTGCTAATTGCGCCGTTAGTGGTTGACACCTACCTGTTGAACCTAGGAGTCTCTGGGGATTCGATCCTTGGCATCTTTGCTAGGGGAAAACACTTCTACTTACTGCATCTTACACCTTCCACTTGGGGTAATCCAACGAGGGGTTCGAGGCCCATCAAGGAGTATTTTCTGGCGCCGTTGCCGGGGACTCCAGTCTTCAGGATAGGGGAGTTGCATGCTATCTTTTACCTTTGCTTTTTAGTCTTGCTAGTTTACCTTTCATATTTGCTTTAGATCCTTTTATCAAAAAACACCAAAAATAGTTATCTTGCTTGCTTGCTACTATGGGTTCCACCGAGAACACCAAGTTGTATGACTTCACTAGTCACAACAACGATGACTTTATCAGCACACCTGCCACTTCAGCACCTTCATATGAAATTAAACCTGCTTTACTGAACTTAGTCATGAAAGAACAATTCTCCGGTGCTGGAGATGATGCTGCTTTACACTTGAACAACTTTGTAGAACTTTGTGATATGCAAAAGTACCAAGAAATAGATGGTAATATTGTTAAGCTTAAGCTTTTTCCTTTCTCTTTGAGAGGAGGAGCTAAAATTTGGTTTCAGTCTTTGCCTAGAAATAGCATATATTCATGGGACAAGTGCAAAGATGCTTTTATTGGAAAATACTATCCACCTGCTAAAATTATCCAACTTAGAAGTAACATCATGAATTTTAAACAATTGGATAATGAACATGTTGCCCAAGCTTGGGAACGTATGAAATCTCTTATCAAAAACTGCCCTACTCACGGTTTGACTACTTGGATGGTTATCCAAACTTTTTATGCAGGCTTGAACTTTACCTCGCGGAACTTGTTAGACTCGGCCGCGGGAGGAACTTTTATGTCAACTACACTTGGTGCTGCCACAAAGCTTCTCGATGAGATGATGACCAACTATTCCCAATGGCACACCGAACGCGCTCCAACAGGTAGGAAGGTAAACTCTGTCGAGGAGATTTCCTCCCTCAGTGAAAAAGTTGACTTGATCATGTCTCTACTTTCGAAGCAATCTACTGTTGATCCTCGTGATGTTCCTTTAAATTCTTTGATTGCTCAAGAACAAGTAGATGTTAACTTTATCTCTAGAAATAATTTCAACAACAATGCTTATAGGAGTAACTCTGGTAACAATTCTAGACCGTTCCCCTCTAACTCTTATGGGAACAACAATGCTTATCCTAGTACCAAGAACTCCAACACTGAACTAGAGAGCATGCTTAGAGATTTCATCACTACCCAAAAAGCCTTTAATAAGAATGTAGAAGAGAAACTACATAAACTAGATGATCTTTCTTTTAAGGTAGACCACTTAGCCAATGAGTTAAAATTGCTAAAAATTGAAACTTCTTCTCTTAAGGAGAAGGAAGTCATCCCTATAAATGCTACTCAAGTGCAAATCAATGAAAATATTAGGATGATGGCTAAGCTTAAAGAGAGATGGGCTAGAGAAAGGGAGGAAGAGGAAAGAATTAAGAGCCTTCCTACCCACCACACTGTTGCTACTATCCAAGTTATTGAGAATGTTCACACTCTTAGCACCCAATGTACTCCTGGTCCCAATGGAACTATTAATGGTGATGCTATAGAAACTACCAAACAGGTGAGCCTTAAGGACACCACTACTACTTTACTTGATGCTCGTGACCTTGATTTTGATAATTGCACTCTTACAGAAGTTATTGATTTCCTTCACAAAATGTCTAGAGATCCCCGCACTAGCACGCTTAACCTTGCCTTCACAGAGCATATCACTAATGCTCTCATCAAAGCTAGGGAGGAGAAACTTAGAGTAGAAGCCTCCATACCTAGAAAGCTAGAGGATGGTTGGGATCCTATGATAAAAATTTATTTGAATGACTTCTCTTGTTATGCATTATGTGATGTTGGTGCTAGTACCTCTGTTATGCCCAAAAGGATATATGATATGCTTAAATTGAAACCTTATGATTCTTGTTCTTCTGGTGTTCGTCTCGTTGATTCTTCCATAAAGAAACCTTTGGGGAGGATTGACGATGTTCTTATTGTTGTCAATGATAATTATGTGCCCGTTGATTTCACTATTATGGATATTGAATGTGATCCTTCATGTCCAATTATTTTGGGACGTCCCTTTTTGCGCACCGTTGGTGCTGTCATTGACATGAAAGAGGGTAATATAAAATTTCAGTTTCCTCTCAAGAAAGGGATGGAACACTTCCCTCGTAAGAAGGTCAAGTTACCTTTTGAGTCCGTTGTACGGACTAGTTATTCTTTTACTCTTGATAAAACTTGATCTTTGCATTATGCCTAGCTTAAAGGCATAAAAGAAAGCGCTTTTGGGAGGCAGCAAACATGAATAAATTTTTTTCTTTTGTTGTGTGTTGATGATGTTTACTGCTGTAGCATCATCATTGTATCTTTACTTTTCATATTTGTGCCAAGTATAGCCTCTGATTGCTAGAAAGTTCAAAAGTTGTGAGGTGCTGTCCAGGAAACAGATTCTGTCCTTGGATAGAAAAATTCGTATAAATCACCAGACCATCTTTTTGGTCTGAATATTTTCGACATCGTTCTCTATATAATTGTCTTTCGTGCGTCAGTTCTGAGTTTTTTGATTTGAGTTGCAGAAGTATCCCGAACAGGTCAATTACTGCCTGCTGTTCTGTTTTTCACAGATTCTGTCATGTTTTGCCTTACCTTCACTTTGCAAATTAAGAACTTGCTTTTTCTTTGCAAAAACCTTTTGGCAATCTTGAGAAACAGTAGAACTTCAATAATATCCTTATTTCCAGCAAGGTATAATTATTTTATTAAGGGTACTAACCTCGCTAATCAGATTATGAATGAGTTATGTATGAAGGGAGTTTTCAAGTGTGCGAGGGAAGATGATAAAAAGATTCAGGAGTGTCAAGCGCTCAAGCTTGGGGATGCCCCCGTGCACCCCCAAGAAATATTCAAGGAGACTCAAGCGTCTAAGCTTGGGGATGCCCCCCGTGCATCCCCTTCTCCATCAACATTATCAGTTCGTCTTTCGTTCCGCTATATTTTTATCACTTCATATGTTATGTGCTATGCTTGGAGCGTCTTGCTTTTAGTTTTCTTTTTAGTTTTTCATAACGAGTCGGAACCCAGCATTCCTTTATGTGGGAGAGAAACACGCTCCACTTCTACCTAGAACATTACATAGAATTCTCATGTCTATCTATGCTGTGTGTGTTCTTTGTCTTTTAATAGCTACTATCGTGCTTTGCTCTTAGTATTCATGCTTATCTTATCAAGAGTTTCTATTTAGTTGGTTGCTTGAACTCTTTTTAATTACCATGCTCACCTTATTAAGAGAGTTTGCTTCCGTTGCATGGGTTAATATGTCTATGATAAATATGCTACTTTCATGATGGTGCTTAGTAGTTCAGGTTTTCTTATGGTTAATTTCAAATAGCTGGGGGATTCCCAATGTGTTATTGGAGTACCAACTTGGTTTGTTTGCCTATGATGTGGTATGGTTTAGTAATATCTTCCTTCGAGAATTTATTTTGATTGACTTGGCGTATGCTCACGCATATTCAAGACTGTAAAGAAAGTCTGTCAAGCCTTGATGATCTTTTGTTTCTAAGTAGCGATATAACTACCATGCCTGATTCAATATTGCTTTGTCGCTCTGCATGATTATGACCGTCATTGCTCTCTTAGTTGGTCGCTCCCAGTCTTTTGCTAACCTCCACCTGCACTAAGCAAATTAATCATGCAATACATAACTCATGGGAAAGTAGCCTAAAAACTATTGTGGTAAAGAATATGTTGCTTATGTATCTTATTTCTTATGAGTTGCTTGCTGAGCGGTAACCATGTTTCTGGGGACGCCATCAACTGTCACACTTTGTTGAATATCATGTGAGTTGCTATGCATATTCGTCTTGTCTGGAGTAAGGGTGATTTACCGTGGGTTGAATTAATATGCATATTGTTAGAGAAGAACATTGGGCCGCCAACCAAAGCCATGCCTCATGGTGGAAGTTTTAGCTTGGACCTTAATCCTCAATCTCTCATGAGAATATGCTTATGCATTAAAGAGGAGTCTATCATCTATTTTCTATGTTGTCCCGGTATGGATGTCCTCAAGTTGAGATTTATCAAAAACGAGAAATCAAATGCGATCTATCTCCTTGGACCTTTGTACAGGTGGCATAGAGGTACCCCTTTGTGACACTTGGTAAAAACATATGCAATGCAATGATAACCCATGGGGATCCGAGCTAATTAGGACAAGGAGCGAGCACTATTGGTATTCGATGCATGAGGCTTGCAACTTATAAGATGTATTATACATGACACATATGAAGTACTACTACCGTTGACACAATTGCTTCCATGTTTCATAATAAAAAGCTCTAGCACTTCAAGCATCAACTATTGAGAGCATGATTGTCATTCTGAGTGTAATGTGCATTGTCCCAAAGTAGCATTGTCTTTTGCATGATTGTGATATCGTTTATTCTGAAATGATTGTATCTAGTCATCACTTAAACCTTGAAGGTGCCCTTGCATTTATGTTTTGCATCACTAAAGGGGGCAAGCTAGATATCACTTGATCATATTTGCACATCATGTTCATTGCAAATCTTTTTGATGTTTCAGTTTCGTGTTGTAAAACTTTCAGTCATTTGTGATTTCCTCTTGAGACAACTTAATTACTTTAGAATCATTGTCTCAGTAAGCTTTTGTCATATGACTATGAGAAAGTCTTATATGGTTAATAGCATGTCACCACAGAAATTATTCTTGTTATCATTTACCTACTCGAGGACGAGCAGGAATTAAGCTTGGGGATGTTGATACGTCCAAAACGTATCTATAATTTCTGCTTGCTCCATGCCACTTTTGGGTGATATTGCTATGATATTCATACACTTCCATACACTTTTGATCATATTTGGACTAACTTACTAATCCAGTGCACCCCAGTGCCAATTTCTGCTTTCGGTTGTTTTTGTATTTCAGGTTTTCACGTTTCGAGAACTGCCCAGAAAAAATATATAAAAAATCAGCGTTCTGGGAACGACACTGCTTCCGAAGGGGAGCCTGGGGGGGCCATAGGGGCTCCAGGCGCCCTGTGGGCGCCCCCCCCCCCTGGGCCGCGCCGGGGGGGCGCCTCGGCCCCCCGAGAGCCCCCCGGTGCCCTACTTTGGCAGATATTTAAAGGGTCCCCCGTAACCCTTGAAACAGGACTTCTTTTCGCGATCCCATCCTTGTTCCACCGCCGCCGCCGCTTCCAAGATCGGGAGCACCAGGAGAACTCTTCCCGGCACCCTGCCGGAGGGGAGGATCACCACCGGGAGCTTCTCCACCACCATGGACGCCTCCCGGATGACTCGTGAGTAGTCTCCCTTGGACCATGAGTCCATGACCAGTAGCTATGTGATGTTCTCCTCCCATTCTTGTGCTTCACTAATAAGTCCTCGTGAGTTGCCCTACATGATCGAGGCACCTATGTAATCCTTATGCTGTTGCTATGTTGAGTTTGCTGGGATCCGATGGATTATGAGATTATGTTCAGATTGATCTTGAGTAATATATTTGATTCACCTCTTTTATATTTTAGTTCATAAGTAATTCTTGCATGTTCTCCGTTGTTATTTATTGCTTTGGCCGAGTAGTAAGTAGTGACTCCAAGAGGGAACGTTATGCTCGATTGTGGGTTCATGCCCCTCGATGACTAGCTTGAGTGACAGAAACATGAGTCTAGGGGATGTGCTGTTGCCACAAGGGGGAAAACAACGGTGCTTGTGCCCGCGGGTGCAAGGATTGTTTACTTTACGCAAAGTTCTTTTAATGCAGTTGTCTGTTGCATTGAGTTTACACTATGGGTGGGACTCGCAACTTAATACCAGCGAGATGTTTTGGATAGATATCTCAAGGTGGATGATTAGTAGTAGATATTGATGGATTTCGGTCTACTTACTTTGGCGTACCGCCCATGCTTTGAACCTCAACCTTTCTTGCAATGTAAACAGCATTGGTTTGCGTTCGTGGTCCTGTCAATTGCCCAGCTGTAATTTGTTACCTCACATAGCTGTTTTATCGTCTTTTGGGAGAGAGACATCACTAGTGAACATCATGTGACTCCGGTCCTTATTACCATCATTGATCACATACACTATTTACTTTCAGCTATTTTATTTACTATTGCAAAACACTATCTATCACTACTATCATATTGCTTTTAACCCTTTGTGAACTGCAAGGCCGGAGAGATTGACAACCTCTTTGTACTCGTTGGGAGCAAAGTTATTTGTATCTGTGTGTAGATCCACGTTGATTGCTAATTGCGCCGTTAGCGGTTGACACCTACCTGTTGAACTTAGGAGTCTCTGGGGATTCGATCCTTGGCATCTTTGCTAGGGGAAAACACTTCTACTTACTGCATCTTACACCTTCCACTTGGGTTAATCCAACGAGGGGTTCGAGGCCCATCAATGAGCGGGAGGCCTACCTCCTCCACGAGGCCAACTACCCCGCGCCGCCTGACGTACGCCCTCCGTCGCGGTGGAGGCTCAGCGCCGGCGGGGTCCCAGTCCCCCCTCTGCCCGTCCCCGAGACGCCCTATTTCCACGCCGAGATCGAGCGTGCGCGGGCGTCCCTGACGGCCGCGGAGCGGGCGCTCCCAGAGTACGCCGCCCACAACCACGCGACAAGGGCGGCGTACTTTGAACGCCGGCAGGAGGAGCGGCTCGTCTCCACCAACAACGCGCCGATGCCGCGCGGCCGCAACAACAGCGAGGGCCGCCGCCTGTGGTGGGGCGTCCCTGGCCGCACGCTTAGCGGCGTCCTCACGCACGTCGAGGGTGACAACGACCCGCCGCTCGAGTGAAACAGCGCGCCGGTGCGAGGGGTCGAGCAGCGGCCGTGTCAAGGAGGAGAAGCATCGGCCTTAGTTTAGGGTTTTTTTTCGTCCCTTTCATTCATGTAAAAAACGCCTAAATTTCGCCAAAATTTGGTCGTGTTTGTTCAAATTTGGCCGTGTTTGCTGAAATTTGGCCGAACTGTGGGGACGTCTGGGGCCCGACCTAGGGGCGACGGCTGGGGACGTGCTCGCCCACACGCCGAAAAAAACGCCGGCTCGCCCCCAAGCAGCGATTTTCGGCGCGTCTTGGGGGCGCAACGACTGGAGATGCTCTAAAGTTGACTCTTGTTCAGTCCCTTTATCATTAAGTTGAACTTTACTAAACAAAGAATCAATGGAAGAAACTCCAATCATTTTAATGTCTTCATCATTTTTATCTTCTAATGAGATCGGTTTAGCAGCCATTTGATTTACTAGAGTAGCTTGTGCATCGGATATTTTTCCTGGCAAACTTTCAGCAAAAACATACTTAGATTGGAGATTGCAATCTTCTCTACTAATATCATCAAGTTGTTTTGTTATAGCATCAAGCACAACGGAGTGCTCCTTGGGGTCTTTCGTAAAATATTTATTATGCTCAAATTGTGTAGTCATATACTCCTTGGTGCTTTTCTCAATTTCAAGCAAAATATTGGGGTGAGGAACATCATAATATTTTCTTTGAGGCATCATGACAACGAAAACAAAAACACTTGCAAAAACAGATCCGGCAAGAAAAACGGCGAACGGAAAAGAGAGGCGAATAAAACGGCAAATATTGGTGAAGTGAGGGAGATGAAAACGAGAGGAAAATGGAAAATAATGTAATTGCAAGAGATGATATTTGTGATTAGGAACCTGGTATACGTTGAAGATCCTCCCCAGCAACGGCGCCAGAAATTCCTTTTGATGTCGCTTAAAGCTACGTCGGTTTTTCCCCAAAGAGGTAGGTATTTCCCTCAGATGTGAAACCAACGTTATCGAACCAGTAGGAGAACCAAGCAACACATCGTAAACAACACCTGCACACAAATAACAACTTCTCGCAATCCGACGTGTTAAAGGGGTTGTCAATCCCTTTTGGGGTACGGCGCCTCAAGATAGGCGAAACGGGCGTGAGGAATTTGTAGTAGACTGATAAATCGAACGTCAACTAAAACAAATAAGAATAAATTGCAGCAAGGTATTTTTGTATTTTTTGTTTAGTAGATTTGAAAATAAATGCAAGGAAAAAGTAGATCACAAAGGCAAATATATGAGAAAGAAGACCCGGGGCCCGTAGGTTTCACTAGTGGCTTCTCTCGAGAAAAATAGCAAACGGTGGGTAAACAAACTATTGTTGGGCAATTGATAGAACCTCAAATAATTATGATGATATCCAGGCAATGATCATTACATAGGCATCACATCCAAGATTAGTAGACCTACTCCTGCCTGCATCTACTACTATTACTCCACACATCGACCGCTATCCAGCATGCATCTAGTGTATTAAGTTCATGGAAAAACTAAGTAATGCATTTTGAACGATGGCATGATGTAGACAAGATCCGTTTATCTATGGCGTTAGATCTGAATCTCGTCGTTTTATCCTTAGTGGCAACGATACATACGTGTCGGTTCCTTTTCTGTCACTGGGATCAAGCACCGTAAATTCGAACCCACTACCGGGCACCTCTTCCCATTGCAAGATAAATAGATCAAGTTGGCCAAACAAAACCCAAATATCAGAGAAGAAATACGTGGCTATAAGAGATCATGCATATAAGAGATCAAAGAAACTCAAATAACTTTCATGGCTATAAAAAGATAGATCTGATCATAAACTCAAAGTTCATCGGATCCCAACAAACACACAACAAAAAGAGTTACATCATATGGATCTCCAAGAGACCATTGTATTGAGAATCAAAAGAGAGAGAGGAAGCCATCTAGCTACTAACTACGGACCCATAGGTCTACAAAGAACTACTAGCACATCATGGGAGAGGCACTAATGGAAGTGGTGAATCCCTCCGTGATGGTTTCTATATTGGATCTGGTGGTTCTGGACTCTGCGGCTGCTGGATGAATATTACGTCGACTCCCCTAGAGTTTCTGGAATATTGTGGTATTTATAGAGCAAAGAGGAAGTGCGGGAGGCCACCGAGGTGGGCACAACCCACCTGGGCAGGCCAGGCCCCCTGGCGCTCCCTGGTGGATTGTGCCCGCCTCGGGGCACTCCTCAACTGCTCCCTTGGCCCATCAGGTGTCTTCTCGCCCATAAAAATTCTCCAAAAAGTTTCGTGGTGTTTGGGCTCCGTTTGATATTGATTTCCTGCGATGTAAAAAATATGCAGAAAACATCAACTCGCACTTGGCACTGTGTCATTAGGTTAGTACAAAAATGATATAAAATGACTATAAAATGATTGGAAAATATTCAAGAATGATAATATAACAACATGGAACAATCAAAAATTATAGATACGTTGGAGACATATCACCCCGATATCCGCTCCATATTTGAGCTGGACATGAGGGGTGCTATTCGGCCCGAGCGTTCGAGGGTCGTTTGAGGTACCTGTCTAGGTCAAAAAATCGTGACCGGGCAGTGACCGGGCGGCCCGCCCGAACGTATGAGTTGGGTTTGAGACGTCCGGTTGTAGATGCTCTAAGGGTAGGGTGAGAGTGCGTGTACTTATACAAATAAGTGTATGCTTATGTATGTGAGCGACTTTGATTATACCGTATTGAAAAAAAATTACCCTCCTAGTAAGAATCCATGGTTATCCTAAAAAAACCAAATGATTCTCCTAAAAAAATAAGAGACATGGTCACTTTGACCCTACCAGCCCCGAGCGCTTCCAACGCTCACATTCGAGGGAGCTTAGATATTGTAGTGATACACCCAACCAAAAGTCCCCCTACGATAAAATCATTGGAGCTTTTTGTGATAACAAAATGATAGGATTTATTTTTTAGGAATATAAATTCATAGGAGCTAATTTTATTTTCCGATGTTATTTTTCTATCGGTGGGCCGAAGAAGAATGGCCCTACCGCTTAGGCCTTGTACAATGAGAGGTGCTTAAGGAGATGCTTAGTAAAATAAATCGATTTGTTTAAGCAACAGTGCTTATTTCTACAGGACAGACGTTTAATTAAGTTTCAACCTCTATAATAAGCATTGGTGCTTAAAGAAAAACTGGTTTATTTCTCTAAGCACATACCCTAAGCATCTTGCATTGTACAGGGTTCAGTCAAGTGGCCCAAACGCTTGGAAAAAACAATCAGAGGAACTTTCTCTCAAAAAATAAAAGTGCAACTGCGCTAGGGTTAGGGTTCCGACTTCTCGGGGGTGGTAGCGGTGATCGGAGGCGATGGCGCTCTCTGTGATCGCGGGCTGGGTGTGACTGTTCCTGGACATGGACTGTGTTCATGGCCGGGACCGGGGATGGCAAGGCGATGGGGACGGTGCGGGTCCAATCGAGCACTGCAAGGCCGGCGGGACTGACTCCGGTGGCTGGGACGACTGCGTCCCCGGCGCCGGCGGCGATCTCGGCGGTTGCGGAGACTCCTAAGGCGCGGCGTTCTGGTGGCGCTGCGAGTGGGGGATCATCGAAATCCCCGAAGGAGAGCAAAACCCACGATCCCACATCGAGCTTGTTCGCGCGGATGGGAGGATGGTGCTGATGGACAAAGAGGCCGAGGGTTTCTACTTTGAAGATCCAGAGGCAGAGCTGCTGAAGTGTACGAGGTGGTCTGCTATTGGTAAGGTCTGCTCATCCCGCCCCTTTAACAAAGCAGTTCTGGAGAGGACAATGCAAAGGGCTTGGGGTCTGCATCGAGAAGCACAGTTTCGGGATATGGGTTCTGTCGTGGAATCGTCACGACAGATGTCCTAGTGTGAGGACTTAGTCGTGAGGCCAACGCATCTATGTGGTAGCTTGAGAGGGGTTGAGCAGAATTGAGAGACACAACACACAAGACACGGATTTAGACAGCTTCGGGCCCGAGAAACATTTTCCGGTAATAGCCCTACATGATGTTTGAGGCTAGATCTCATTATGACCCTCATGGAGTCGACGGTAAACCGGCTCTTCTTTAGTTGTGTCTAGCCCTAAAGAATATGGCGCCTCTAACTTGTGAGAACTTGTCCCCCTTTGGGGAGCCCTGCCCCTCCTTATATATGTTGAAGGGGCGGGTTACATGACTAGTCCTAGTAGGATTAGGATTACTCTATTACAAGGAGTCCTAGTCTTGCTTCCTTTGTAGGAGAATATTCCTTGTGCTTACTTCATAAACCGGCCCACCATAACATGAACCGGCCTTCTGGGCCTTGGGCCTCGTCATCCGTCCTCCGCCAGCCGGGTTACCAGGGAGTGATATTATTCAGGCAGGTTTCTTGTAAACCATCTGGTTAGGGCGGATCGCCAGTGAATCACCAAGTGTAAACCGGGTCGCAAGTAAACCGCCAAGTCCGGCCGGGTCATATTTCCGGCCGGTTCATATCGCCGGGTATATCCCCGACATTAGCCCCCAGTTTAGCTTGGATTTATCCATGGTAAACTTATGCTGCAAAATAAACACAAGAACAAATTTGACAGGTTGTTGTAGGATCGAAGAAGTATGTCTAGAGGGGGGGGGGTGATTAGACTACTTGACAATATAAAAAATCTGCCTTTTGATTATGCAAAGTTTTTGGCAGTTTCACAATTAAGATCAATTCAAGTATCACCCTACACATGCAATTCTAGAGTATAAGCAGCGGAAAGTAAATTGCACATGTAGTAAAGAGAGGTGGAAAAGATCAAACGCAGTTTGGAGACACGGAGATTTTTGTCGTGGTTCCGATAGGTGGT
Source organism: Secale cereale (assembly GCA_902687465.1). NCBI lineage: Eukaryota > Viridiplantae > Streptophyta > Magnoliopsida > Poales > Poaceae > Secale > Secale cereale. The sequence continues at coordinate 653,576,636 of LR738714.1, read as the reverse complement.
GCTATCGTACATCCACGTTGATGGAGACTTCAACCCACGGAGGGTAACGGCTGCGCGAGTCCACGGAGGGCTCCACCCACGAAGGGTCCACGAAGAAGCAACCTTGTCTATTCCATCATGGCCTACGCCCACGGAGGACTAGCCTTACTCGGGGTAGATCTTCACGAAGTAGGCGATCTCCTTGCCCTTACAAACTTCTTGGTTCAACTCCACATCTCAAAGACGGAGGCTCCCAAGCGACACCTAACCAATCTAGGAGACACCACTCTCCAAAAGGTAATAGATGTTGTTGATGGTGATGAACTCCTTGCTCTTGTGCTTCAAATGATAATCTCCCCAACACTCAACTCTCCTCACTGATGTGGTTGTGGTGAAAGAAGGGATTGAGTGGAAAGCAACTTGGGAAGGCTAGAAATCAAGTTTCATATGGTAGGAATGGAATGACTTGATCTCAACACAAGGGCAGGTGGTTCTCTTCTCAGAAAGTGTATGGTAGGAGTGGTAGTACTTTCTGATGGCTCTCCTCACGGATGAAGAGGGGGTGGAGGGGTATATATAGCCTCCACACAAAATCCAACCGTTACACACATAATTGAGCAATCTCGGTGAGACCGAAGTGAAAACTCGGTCAGACCGAAAGTTCAAATATAGTGAACGTTGGGGTTTTCGGTGGGACCGAAAATACCATCTCGGTGAGAACGAAAGTGCAAATGATATGAACGTTGGAGTTTTCGGTGGGACCGAGAAAGAAAACTCGGCTAGACCGATTTGAGAAAAGACAGGAACATGCCAGAATCGGTGAGACCGGAAATGCAATATCGGTGAGACCGATTTGAGCCAAGACAGAAGCTTGCCAATCTCGATAAGACCGATAATGCAAACTCGGTTATTCCGATATGATGTCAGATGGTTACAGAAGGTTGGCAGTCCACATTTCGGTGAGACCGATCTCAAACTCGGAATGACCGATTTTTCTAGGGTTTGGAATATGGCTGAAGTGGTTCATCTCGGTGTGACTGAGTTGGAAGAATCGGTTTGTCCGAGATTACTTATGGGTGTGTATAGTAGTGAAAGATGCTGATAGTTGAAGGAGATATATCACCAAGCACTTGAGCAACCAGATCATCAACACAACCTCATCCCCTTTTAATAGTATTGGCTTTCCTATGGACTCAATGTGATCTTTGATCACTAAACCAAAAATAGAGTCTTGAGCTTTTGCCAATGCTTGTCTTAGCATTTTGAGGGGTCCACTTCTTCAGACATCTTGCCATACCAATGTGATTGGATTTCCTGAAACATACTAGACAAAAGCATTAGTCCAACCACAAAGTATGTTGTCATTAATTACCAAAACCACCCAGGGAGCAAATGTGCTTTCAATCTCCCCCTTTTTGGTAATTGATGGCAACACACTGAAATTATACTAAACAAGACATCAAAGCTTATTGAAAGAAAGACAGAATTATCATGAAAGCTTTGACAAGCATGTAGTACACAGGCTCCACCTACAAGTGTGCAAGATTTTCATAGATTATGGTTTTGGACTACCACAAGCACACAAGAGAGATAAGCAAGATGTGCTACATGCAGCTTGGCTATATGCATCAGAGCAGATGAAAGGAAGTGAGTGATAATGCATATGTGCATGGTGATTTCTTGCAAACAAGTATTTACAAGCAAGTCACCATCATGCACATTCTGCAAGATGCATATACTTACCTTGAGGTTCCTTGGCATTGTACCTGAAAGAATAAACTTGGGAAAACAAGGTTAGATAACACAAGAGTATTCCTTCAACCAACTGCAAGAACATCAAGAGTACCAAGCCAGGGAGGACATGTATAAAGAGTGTCTCATATTGAGCACAAGCTTGAATCAGCAAACATGTCTCCGAAACTAAAAGATTTTCAATGAATTCTGAGGGATTTTGCTTTCCATAAGATATCAATTGTGAAGATTCCTCTAAGTCTTCTCCCCCTAAACTAAAAGATTCCATAAGATATCAGAACAAGGGGTTTTGATGGAAAGAGCAAAAATTAAAAGAATGATGTCCAAATGTAAAATACGACAAAGCTTTGATGTGATTCTCTCCCCCTTAAGATAAGATTACTTTTCTTCTCCCCCTAAGTCTTCTCTTCTCCCCCTACTCCCCCTATTCCCCCTAAGTCTTCTCCCCCTTTGACATCAAGTGCCGAAAAGGACAGCAAACTAGGTAGGGCAGGAAAGATGGAAAGAAAGAAGGAGAGAAGTGGGATCCTTAAGAATCACAACAGGGAAAATAAGAACATTCATAGAGAAACAATTTGAATTTAAATTTGAGTCTTCTCCCCCTTAAGATTTAAATTTGAGTGGAGCTGCAGAAGTTTATGTCCTGTAAGATAAATCGGTGACACCGAATTAGATGGATCGGTGGGTCCGAATCCTTTTCGGTTAGACCGAAAATTTTAAATCGGTGACTCCGAGCTTAATTCCAAGGAAATACAGAAATAATTCAGCTCACTTTGCGAGGAATGTTTCAAAGGATTTGCAATGAATTTTGAAAGATTTTCAAGGAATTGATCAGAGCCAGAAGGATATTCACAAAGAAACATAAGAAAAGAAATAAAAAGATTCCTAGATGAAGTTTTTTTTTGTGTAAAGAAAAACTCAATGAGAGAACATAAGATAAAACAGAAAAACTCCAAAAGCATATGTACTTCATCTAGAAAAAAGGTCTGCGACAAAGTCACCTATGTTTGAGTATATTGACTTAGGAGTCAAATGAGGACATTTGATCATAGGTCATACTCATCGTTTAAGCTCAAAATGGGGTTGCCATTTTTCGATTAAGCATTTGATGTGATCACATCTTATGAAGCTGCTTGTACTCATGACTTTGAGTAAAGCTCCTTAATGATGTGAAGAACATACCTTGGGCTTGTTGATGCTTTGCTCATGTAGGTAAGCTCGATGTAGGTGCTCATTGAATGTGAAGTTGGAGCGCCATTTCTACTTGTGTAGTTCATCTTCCTACATGGGTTAGGCAAGCAAGGAAATACTCGAGGATATCCAAGATGACAAGAGTGAAATACTAGATGTATAAGGTGTCAAAAAGGATATGTGGAATTTTGTTCCTTGAACTCAACATCCCAAAAGGGTAGATACTTGGTCAATGACAAGATTACTCATGATTTGAGTGTGTGGTAATCTTGTGGAATGTAGATCGTCCAAGTACCTGCAAGGAGTTAGATGCAATACAAGGAGGCAAATGTGTCCAAGACATATGATCATCATCATAAGAGAAATATCAAGGATTAGTCAAGAGGCTCATGCCTTGCATGCATCAATGGAGTTATCACTCCAAGTTTGAAGCATCAATGATGTTCAACTCACTCCTTAAGCGACAAAACACTTTCTCATCAAGAGGTTTTGTAAAGATATCAGCAAGTTGTTTGTTAGTACGAACATGCTTAAGATTAATGTCACCCTTGGCAATATGATCACGAATAAAATGGTGACGAACTTCAATATGCTTTGTTCGAGAGTGTTGCACGGGATTGTGTCCAATCTTGATTGCACTCTCATTGTCACGAAGCAAGGGAACACGTCTCACATGTATCCCATAATCCTTAAGCATTTGTGTCATCCATAGCAATTGAGCACAACACGAACCAGTAGCAATATATTCAGCTTCGGCAGTGGATAATGATACCGAATTTTGTTTCTTGGAGGACCAAGATACAAGGGATCGACCAAGGAATTGACATGTACCCGAAGTTGACTTTCTATCAACCTTGTCACCGGCATAGTCCGAGTCGGAATAGCCAACAAGGTCGAAAGAGGCCCTCTTAGGATACCAAATGCCAAAGTTTGGTGTGTGTATCAAGTATCTCACTATCCTTTTAACAGCTTTAAGATGACATTCTTTAGGGGCTGCTTGATATCGCGCACACATGCATACACTCAACATTATGTCAGGATGAGAAGCACAAAGATATAGTAGAGAACCAATCATAGAACGGTAAACCCTTTGATCAACGGGTTCTCCATCTTTTGTCAAGTCATTGTGTCCACTAGTAGGCATGGGGGTACTCATACCTTTGCTTTCTTGCATGTTGAACTTCTTGAAGAGATCCTTGGTGTACTTTGTTTGTGAGACAAAAGTACCCTCCTTAGATTGCTTGATTTGCAACCCAAGGAAGAATTTGAGTTCACACATCATGGACATCTCATACTTCTCCGACATGAGCTGTCCAAACTTCTTGCTAAAATGGGGGTTAGTTGAACCAAAGATAATATCATCAACATATATTTGGCACACAAATAGTTCACCATTAACCCTTTTCGTGAACAGCGTTGAGTCCATCTTTCCAATCTCAAAGCCTTTTTCAAGAAGAAAACTAGTCAAGCATTTGTACCAAGCTCTAGGAGCTTGTTTAAGACCATAAAGAGCTTTGTGCAGCTTGTAAACATGATTAGGCTTTTTGGGATTCACAAATCCGGGAGGTTGTTTTACAAATACTTCCTCCTCAATTTCACCATTTAGGAAAGCACTTTTGATGTCCATTTGATAGAGAGTAATATCATGGTGATTGGCATAAGCAAGAAGAATGCGAATGGACTCAAGTCTAGCAACGGGGGCATAGGTCTCACCATAGTCCATACCTTCGACTTGTGTGTAACCTTGAGCTACGAGACGAGCCTTGTTGTGGATGACTTGTCCATCTTCATCTTGCTTGTTCCGAAACACCCATTTGGTTCCAATGATGTTTTGATCATCGTTGGGCTTCTCTACCAAAGTCAATACTTTGTTCCTCTCGAAGTTGTGTAGTTCTTCGTGCATAGCGTTCACCCAATCCGGGTCTTTAAGTGCTTCTTCTACCTTCATAGGTTCAATACTAGAGATAAATGAGTAATGCTCACAAAAGTTAGCTAAGCGAGTTTTAGAGCGAGTAATTCTCCCGGAGTTGATGTCGTTCATCATTTGTTCCACGGGATGATTTTTCTTGACTCTTGCTCGGACTCGGGATAGCTTTTGTTGATGTTGTGGCTCAGCTTCCTCATCATCTTCATCTTCCTCTTCTTCTTCTTCATTGTTGTTGGTGTTGTCTTGAGGCGGTGGAGAAGGAGGTTGTGGTGGATCTTCTTGATGCACTTCCTCATCTTGGTGAGTTCCACTTGTGGAGGCCTCCATGTTGCCTTGAGGTTCATCTCGCCGTGAGGTAGGTGGCTCCACATATGTAGATGAGGTACTCTCCTTCACTTCCATGGGACGGATCTTTCCAATAGATAAATCTTGGATTGCTTCCGATGGGTCCTTGTCTCCTACATCAATAGGCATTTGCTCTACTTGCGAGCCATTAGATTCATCAAACTTCACGTCTACCGTCTCTTCAACCTTTCGGGTGAAATTATTGTAGACACGGTAGGTGTGGGAGTTTGATCCATAACCAAGAAGAAAGCCTTCATGAGATTTAGGAGCAAATTTAGACCGACGATGCTTATCAAGGATATAGCATTTTGAACCAAAGACACGAAAGTATCCCACTTGGGGTTTGTTACCGGTGAGGAGCTCGTATGATGTCTTGCCGAGAAGCTTGTGAAGATAAAGCCTATTGATAGCATGACAAGCTGTCTCGACCGCTTCTCCCCAAACATGTTTCGGTGTCTTGTATTCATCAAGCATCGTTCTTGCCATCTCAATGAGCGTTCGGTTCTTCCTCTCAACAACTCCATTTTGTTGAGGAGTGTACGTAGCCGAGAACTCATGTAGAATCCCTTCCTCATCGAGAAAAGAGTCTACATTGGCGTTCTTGAACTCCGTTCCATTGTCACTCCGAACTTTCTTGATCTTCACCTCAAATTGATTTTGGGCCTTTTTGGCAAAGGTCTTGAAGATCCTCTGAACCTGCGATTTATCATCAAGGAAAAATACCCACGTAAATCTGGAATAATCATCAACTATAACTAGACCAAAGGAGTTACCACCAAGGCTTTTGTAAGCATTGGGACCGAAGAGATCCATATGAAGAAGCTCAAGCGGTCTCCTTGTGGTCATGATGTTTTTCACGGGATGACTTCCACCAACTTGTTTTCCTGCTTGACAAGCACTACAAAGTCTATCTTTGTCAAAGAAAACATCTTTAACACCAAGAATATGATCACCTTTGATCAGCTTGTCTAGATTACGCATACCAACATGTCCTAGCCTTCTATGCCATAACCAACCTTTAGAGGATTTAGCAATGAAACAAGCTCTAGGTTGGGCTTTCTTAGTGAAATCAACAATATATAGATCACCTCTACGGATACCGGTAAATGCCATGTTTTGATTGTCACGACGAAAGACTTGGCAATCTACTTTGGTGAATAGCACATTGAATCCAAAGTCAGCTAATCTAGACACGGAAAGTAAATTGTATCCAAGAGATTCTACAAGCATGACATTTTGAATAGAGCTATCATGAGATATGGCCAACTTACCAAGGCCAAGTACCTTACCCTTGGAGTTGTCTCCAAAAGTCACATACTTGCGTGGACCATCGTTCTTTGCAAGCTCCCGAAACATGTCTTTGTCTCCGGTCATGTGGTCGGTGCATCCACTATCAAGAATCCACTATTTTCCGCCGGACATGTAGTCTCTCATATTTGCCATAAGATTGAGACTCTTCATGACCTTGTCTAGCTCGGTGCCCGAATCGGAGTAATCATCATCTTGCTCATGCTCATCATCATGTTGACCCATAGATTGTTCATCATCAACACCTAGGTCAATTTGATAAGTACTTGCATTAGTTTGGTCAATGTGACAATAGTCTTCGGAATGCAATGCAATAGCATTTCTAATTATGATATTGATAAGACCGGGATCACCCTTCTTTTTCATAAGATCACGAAGCTCAAAGAAGCATTTATCAAAGTTGGGATCATTGGGGTGCAACTTATCAAATTCAATAGTCTTGTGTAGAATTTCATCAAGACTTCTCAACGAGTAGTCCGGATAAAGTTCTTCCAAGAATTTCCACATAGCATAGGCACACTCAAAGTTTGTAACAAGATTAAGCAAGTCATCAGGTAACCCTTTAATGATAAGATCCACATTTCTAAGGTTACGAAGCAAATCAAGCTCTTCATCCATGGTAGGGTGCAAGCGATCAAATGGAGGCACATAGGGGGTCTCAACATATTTGCACAAATTGTACTTCTTAAAGATACTAAGCATTTCAGACCTCCATGAGTTATAGAACCTTCCATTAAGAACAGGCACTCTATGGCTAACACTCCCATCCGTAGACACGTCCATCTTCCTCCAATGGTGTGTAAACCAAAGCAATGGAGACCAAAGCTCTGATACCAATTGTAGGATCGAAGAAGTATGTCTAGAGGGGGGTGATTAGACTACTTGACAATATAAAAAATCTGCCTTTTGATTATGCAAAGTTTTTGGCAGTTTCACAATTAAGATCAATTCAGGTATCACCCTACACATGCAATTCTAGAGTATAAGCAGCGGAAAGTAAATTGCACATGTAGTAAAGAGAGGTGGAAAAGATCAAACGCAGTTTGGAGACACGGAGATTTTTGTCGTGGTTCCGATAGGTGGTGCTATCGTACATCCATGTTGATGGAGACTTCAACCCACGGAGGGTAACGGCTGCGCGAGTCCACGGAGGGCTCCACCCATGAAGGGTCCACGAAGAAGCAACCTTGTCTATTCCATCATGGCCTACGCCCACGGAGGACTAGCCTTACTCGGGGTAGATCTTCACGAAGTAGGCGATCTCCTTGCCCTTACAAACTTCTTGGTTCAACTCCACATCTTAAAGACGGAGGCTCCCAAGCGACACCTAACCAATCTAGGAGACACCACTCTCCAAAAGGTAATAGATGTTGTTGATGGTGATGAACTCCTTGCTCTTGTGCTTCAAATGATAATCTCCCCAACACTCAACTCTCCTCACTGATGTGGCTGTGGTGGAAGAAGGGATTGAGTGGAAAGCAACTTGGGAAGGCTAGAAATCAAGTTTCATATGGTAGGAATGGAATGACTTGATCTCAACACAAGGGCAGGTGGTTCTCTTCTCAGAAAGTGTATGGTAGGAGTGGTAGTACTTTCTGATGGCTCTCCTCACGAATGAAGAGGGGGTGGAGGGGTATATATAGCCTCCACACAAAATCCAACCGTTACACACATAATTGAGCAATCTCGGTGAGACCGAAGTGAAAACTCGGTCAGACCGAAAGTTCAAATATAGTGAACGTTGGGGTTTTCGGTGGGACCGAAAATACCATCTCGGTGAGACCGAAAGTGCAAATGATATGAACGTTGGAGTTTTCGGTGGGACCGAGAAAGAAAACTCGGTTAGACCGATTTGAGAAAAGACAGGAACATGCCAGAATCGGTGAGACCGGAAATGCAATATCGGTGATACCGATTTGAGCCAAGACAGAAGCTTGCCAATCTCGGTAAGACCGATAATGCAAACTTGGTTATTCCGATATGATGTCAGATGGTTACAGAAGGTTGGCAGTCCACATTTCGGTGAGACCGATCTCAAACTCGGAATGACCGATTTTTCTAGGGTTTGGAATATGGCTGAAGTGGTTCATCTCGGTGTGACTGAGTTGGAAGAATCGGTTTGTCCGAGATTACTTATGGGTGTGTATAGTAGTGAAAGATGCTGATAGTTGAAGGAGATATATCACCAAGCACTTGAGCAACCAGATCATCAACACAACCTCATCCCCTTTTAATAGTATTGGCTTTCCTATGGACTCAATGTGATCTTTGATCACTAAACCAAAAATAGAGTCTTGAGCTTTTGCCAATGCTTGTCTTAGCATTTTGAGGGGTCCACTTCTTCAGACATCTTGCCATACCAATGTGATTGGATTTCCTGAAACATACTAGACAAAAGCATTAGTCCAACCACAAAGTATGTTGTCATTAATTACCAAAACCACCCAGGGAGCAAATGTGCTTTCAGTTGTGCTCCGGGTTAAGAATTTCTTGGAAACCGGCACTTGATCATCTTTAAATCCTTGTCATTTCCTTCTTGATATGTATCCATGATCTCATAGCAAATCTCCTTAGCAGATATGTTCAAACATTACCAATGCAAAAAATCCAGGCACTTCTTCTGAAAACTCCGGGTCAATAGACTAGCTTCATAATCAATTTGCTTTTTAGAAGATATTTTGTAAATAAAGAATCCATTTGAATCAGCCTTCCATGCTCTAACTTGACAAAATTAATGGTCTTTTGAAATATTCTGATATCCAGACGGATTGAAGATGCCGGTTTATGATTACCACCATTGCCGGGTTATAAAAAACTGATAATTCCGGGTCATGACTGTTATAGACGCCGGGTTGTGATTGTTGCCAATGCCGGGTCACACAATTAATCTCCCTGATTTGCCAAAAACTGAGAATTTGAAGATGTTCCTCCTTTATATGCATATTGCTTGTAGCCCCCAAGTCTTAAGAGGAGAACATAGTGATATCTTAAGACTTGTTTGAATATAAAAGTTGCAATCTTGAAGAAATCCAGATTGTTCATCTCAGTCACTAGTCAAAACTGAATATTCCACATATGTAGCCCTCAAGTGCCGGGTTGTCATGCTTGCAGCAACCTGGGACTTGAATTTGCCTTACACTCATAAAAACTTCAACCAGTGTAGCCCCCAAGGGCTGGTTCATTATGCAATAATGATTAGGGACTTTGTAGATATAATCATTAAAAATAACATTATATAATGTAACTCCCATCATGGGGTTTGAACCCATGTCTACAAGGTTAAGAGCTTTGTGCTTTACCAACTGAGCAGTGGACCCTTCAATATAATGGATTAATACTTGTGTACCTTGAATTGTTGATAGGAGCAATTGGTAGCCCCCAAGGGCCGGCTCATTACAATGTGATGAGTCGGGAGACTTGCATAATTGTTGTAATCTCAATTTGAATAATGTAGCCCCCAAGTGCCAGGTTGTAAGACTACAGCAACTCGGGACTATTCCTTCCATTGCAGAATAAATTATATCCATTGATAAAATAATATCCATTGCGCTGAAGCGACTTTGAAAACCTCAATCATAATATTGGTTATTGATAACCATAATAAACATCCAGCCATGTTGGCTATTTAAAGATTTGAAGAATATAATCCGGTTTGAAGACCGGTTCCAGTAATGTTTGATCACACAGTTGGTTTTGCCAAGCCAGTGTAGTAAAGATGATAACCCAAAACTTGAACATTGGTGACTATCATTGATTGCCGGTTTATAAATAAAACCAGGCCGGGTTAATAAACACCGGTCATTATCTTATCTCACACTGGCAACTTATAGTCAAAAGCCAGGCCGAGTTAATAAACACCGGTCATTATCTTATCTCATACTGGCGACTTATAGTCAAAAGCCAGGCCGGTTTAGTGAACACCGGTCATTATCTTATCTCATACTAGCGACTTATAGTCAAAAGCCAGGCCGGTTTAATAAACACCGGTCATGATTTGTAAATAGCTCAGTTGTATGAGATTTCTTCAGTTGGCAACTTCATAATTATTTCTTTCTTATAACACCTTTGATGGTTTATTTTACCTGCTTCTGCATAAAACAATGTTCAAAGTGTCCTGGCGGTTTATCGCCGAACGGGTCATAATGCCCAAGCACATGATCTAAGTTGAAAACTTGAACTATGCATAAAGTATAAGTATGTATCATACCTATGATTAAGTGTATCACAATAAACCTTAATCCGGCAGGAAGAAATAATGCTTCAAGGTGTAAGTGCTGATGACTCCCTTGATTATTTGTCAGTTCGTCATGAAAACCGAATCGGGTTATGATGAACTCTGGTTTAGCTATAGTTAGTACGGGTGTTTATAACCCAGACTAGAGCTATATAAATACAGATGTAGTGGCAACTTATAGTCATCCACTCCCTAAATCGATGGACTTGGTTGAAAAACCAATGACCTTGAGGATAAAGATTTGATAAAACATACAAAATAAAAAAATAAAGTTTTTGGGCAAATAAGACCATGTAGTCGAGACTTTTTACGAGCTGCCAGGCTCCAAATTCGAGGCTTTTTATGAGCTGCCAGGCTACTGTCATTAACCATTTTAGCAAAGTCTGTTAAGATGATCCGCAATCCTTAACCAAATCATCAATGTCAAATGCTACCAATGTTCAAATCTCATAAAGATTTGACTTGTGTAATCACTTGATGATCGTCAATTTAACATTACCAAGTTCAGGGTCTAGAAGGATTGACTTGTGTGTACGTTCGACGGGTCATAGCAGGTTTACCTGGACGGCGTGATTTACTTGATGTAGGCAGGTTAATCCGGGGTTTTAGGTGTATACACCAAGCTTCCAAGCCGTGTTCACTACAAGAGTTTTCAACTCACTGATGAACTTGCATCAGGAGCCCCCAAGTAGCGTTTGAGCATTGCTCGTCGGGGCCTATGTTTGAGTCGCGCTAGGCATCAAACTCTCTTTTGCCCCTCATCATCATGTGGAAATTGCCGAAGCAACCAGAACTGTGCTCTTATGATGGTCTTCATGTGGCCGTCGATTTAAGAGGCCATAGGAAACTCCCTTGCCCGTGGAAGCCCCCATGTGATACTCTTATGAACAGAAAAGACGGCTGATACCCCGATTTATAGAGGGCGCCGGTTTAAGAGGCCATAGGAACTCCCTTGCATGCAGAAGCCCCCATGTGATACTCTTATGATGGTCTTGGTTTGGTTGCCGGATCAGGAGGGTGGTCAGAACTGCACTTTATCAATAGAAACCCCCAAGTGATATATTTCCGAGCTGTGCTCGCCAGGTACCTATGTTTGAGTTGTGTTGTGCAACAAACTCTCTTTGGTCCCTTTAATAAATAACTGTCCTACATATCAAAATATACGGATCAAAGTAACTGTTCTCTTGATGAAAACAATATATACCAAGAAAATAGATTTAGATGGATATCACCTGATGTATTTGGACCTTATGATCCTCATCGATGTCTGTTAGCCAACCCGGTATGTTGAATAAACCGGACCGCAGGGCGGACAGTAAAAACAACCGCAGCATCAGAGGCAGCACAGACACATGAGTCGGCTGCAGTTGTAAGGCGGTGCAGATGAGCAAGTTGTCCTCCGTGTCGTAAACCGTGCAAAAGACGGCCACGGCGTGGTAAACCGGCGCGATCGCGAGAGATGACCACGGTGCTGTAAGCCAGTGCGGGAGTCCTTTGAGTAACGACGACCACTTGTGCCAAATGATGTTGGCGTGCCTCCATCTCCACGGTATAATACCACTTTGTAATGAATGATTTTCCTGCGTATAAAATACAGCAGGGCAAGGTGTTTTTGCTTGGATGAATTAATATATATTAAAAATAAATAGGATAGATATCACCTGATTCGCCCGGATAACAGATGAGTCGGCCGCGACATTGTAAGCCAGCCCCGTGCTTCAGATCAACATTAATTGGACCAGCTTTGATTGGACATGGTAATGATACTTCCGACTAGGAGACGAATCGGCTTTGGATCCTCAAACGCTGCTGACCGGAACGAAACAGTGATTCTAAAAGCTGTCCGTCTTAGCAACTCGAGAAGAAATTGCTACTGGAAATCAATCCGGACTTGACGGATCGTCCGATCGCGGCAGCTCGCATCATGTAATCATATTTTTGTTGTCATCATCATCCGGCAGCAAAAACTTCGAAGGAAACATCGCCGGCTCTTCTTCATCCGGATGATCGCGGGCTTCTCGAACCCTAGAAGATATCCCTCCAAGAACTCAACACCACCGTACGCAGGCCCCACGGTGGGCGCCAACTGTCGTGGAATCGTCACGGCATATGTCCTAGTGTGAGGACTTAGTCGTGAGGCCAACGCATCTATGTGGTAGCTTGAGAGGGGTTGAGTGGAATCGAGAGACGCAACGCACAAGACACAGATTTAGACAGCTTCGGGCCCGAGAAACATCATCCGGTAATAGCCCTACATGCTGTTTGAGGCTAGATTTCATTATGACCCTCATGGAGTCGCCGGTAAACCGGCTCTCCTTTAGTTGTGTCTAGCCCTAAAGAATATGGCGCCTCTAACTTGTGAGAACTTGTCCCCCTTTGGGGAGCCCTGCCCCTCCTTATATATGTTGAAGGGGCGGGTTACATGACTAGTCCTAGTAGGATTAGTATTACTCTATTACAAGGAGTCCTAGTCTTGCTTCCTTTGTAGGAGAATATTCCTTGTGCTTTCTTCATAAATCGGCCCACCATAACATGAACCGGCCTTCAGGGCCTTGGGCCTCGTCATCTGTCCTTCGCCAGCCGGGTTACCAGCGAGTGATATTATTCAGGCAGGTTGCTTGTAAACCGTCTGGTTAGGGCGGATCGCCAGTGAATCACCAAGTGTAAACCGGGTCTCAAGTAAACCGCCAAGTCCGACCGGGTCATATTTCCGGCCAGTTCATACTGCGGGGTATATCCCCGACAGGTTCCAACATCTTTGTCGTGCACTTTGGGAGTGATGGGGATTACAAGCATGCTTTGAATAATGGCCCGTGGCAGTTTGATTTCAGTGTTATGATCTTAAAGGAGTATGAGGGCAGGACGAGGCCATCAGCCATGATTTTTTATACTGTTGATATATGGGTTAGGGTCATTGATTTACCGCCGAACAAGAGGACAAAATTTTTGGGAAAAGCTTTGGGGAATTGGCTTGGGGAGGTTGTGAAGGTGGATGTGGATGTCGATGGCTTTGCTAGAGGCAATCAGCTACGGGTCAGGGCCAAGATTGCAGTCTTTGAGCCCTTAGTCCGTGGCTTCTATCTGCAACAGACCAAGGATGACAAGCTCGGAACTGGTTTGACTTCTATTATGAAAAAGTCCCGCATTTCTACTTTGAGTGTGGAAGATTGGTGCATGAGAAGGACGGATGTGAGCCGCCAGTGGACTCCGCCAGTGGACTCCTCTTCTCAATGGGGGGGGGGGGGTTGGCTCCGGGCGTC
>LR738714.1:653540587-653562515 GCA_902687465.1 Secale cereale | reverse complement strand
GGAGGTGGTGCATCAGGAAGCAATAACAGTCAGAGTGGCTCTCAGGTGGGTGAGGATGGATATGGGCGGCAGCGACATGACGACGTCCGTATAAGAGACGTACCGACGAAGAGGAATTTAAGTTCAGACTTCTCCCGCTCTGTTGGACACCACAGTGGCGGTCATGGTGGGCAGCGAGATGGCGAGGTAAACAGTCCACACAAGAGCCACGGTGCTAACCGGACTTTGCAGGCCCATGATTTGAGGAACAGCCTGGAACAGAGGAGAGAACATGACCTACGGGACAAACTGCTGGAAAGAAATAATCAGGGGGAGAGAGGCTTCGCAAGGGATCTGTCCTGTGAGGCTAAAGGGAAGGACAGTGCGGGTGGCTCCTCAAGAGCACGCCATGCAGGTGGACCGGGCCGAGAGGGTCGCTCGGGTCGCTCTGGCGACCCTAGTTTGCATGAGCCCATTATGCATGAGAATCATGGAAGGTGACGAGGCTACTACGTCAGAAAACCCAGGCATGGAGCAGGATATGACCAAGTGATGGAAAGGAGAGACAGGGAGGAGTATGAAAGTAGGAAAAGGGGTCCGCGGCAGGTGTGGGTGGCAAAAGGAGAGCTGGATAGGCAGGAGGGACAAGATGCTTTCGTTCACGATACTCGACGTAAAATGTCGACTGTGTTTGATCACATCTCTGATGATCACGCGAGATCGGCGGACCCTGGGGCCCAGGGCCGCCGGGAGCAATGAATGTCTTAGCCTGAAACTATCGAGGACTGGGGTTGGACTCGACGGTGGGTGAACTTCGTGACCTGATTAGGTACCACAACCCAGCGGTGGTGTTCTTAAGTGAAACAAAGAAGAAGGCACGAGCGATGGAAAAACTCAAGTGGATTTTGGGTTTTAGGTGTGGGGTGGTTGTGGATTGTGTTTGCAAGAGTGGGGGTCTTGCTCTCTGGTGGAGGGATCACATACAGGTTTCTGTGAGGCCATGGTGCCAATACTTTCTGGATGCGGAGGTGGTCAGTGAGGGCAAAACCTATAGGATCACTGGATTCTATGGGAAGCCGGATGTTGATCGTAGATGCAAATCTTGGGACGCGCTCAGGTATGTGAGGAGGCAGGATAACCTTCCAATGCTGTGTGTAGGGGACTTTAATGAGATTCTCTTCTAGTCAGAACAGAAGGGAGACAATCAGAGGGTTTTTTGCAGATGGAAGCTTTTAGGGATTGGCTTGATGAGTGTGGTTTGGCGGATCTTGGCTTCACGGGATATCCTTTCACTTGGGACAATAAGCGGGACGGTGATGCTAATATTCAGGTATGCTTGGATAGAGGCATATGTTCTGATGAGTTTCTGGACATGTTTCCCAGCTCTTTTGTTGAACACATCATCACGGAGGAGTCTGATCATGTGGCTCTGGTGGTTTGAGTGTTGGAGACGGCTCCAGCTCTTGAACCCCGGGGTCAGCGCCTGTTGAAGTACGAGGAGGCCTGGACTCGACATGAGGGTTACGAGGCTATGGTGGTTGCAGAGTGGGCCTCGGCGTCAACGGGCGAGTCGGGGCTTGCAGCTGTATGCAGCCGCCTCAAGGGTATGACGTCTGGGATGCAGGAGTTGGGGAGGAGGGTTTTTGGCTCGGTGCGCAAGCAGATAGTGCACCTCAAGGATCAGCTACAAAAGAAAGTTCAGAGGGTTAACGGCGGGCAACAATTCAGAGGTTAGACTAATCGAGGACCAACTCCGGGAAACATATGCAAGAGAGGAGGTGTTGCAATGCCAACGGTCTCGGGTGGATTGGTTACATGCTGGTGACATGAACACAAAGTACTTCCAAGGCAGGGCGTCACATCGGAGGAGGAAAACACTGTCCGAGTGCTCCATCGAGATGATGGGTCCAAGTGTGATGTCAACGAGGACATGCGAGAGTTAGCAGCAGATTTCTATGAGAAGCTGTTCACCACGGAGGGGTCTACTAATGCTGAATCCGTGCTAGCAAATATTAATGAGAGTGTCACTGTTGAAATGAACGCGAAGCTAATGGCGCCGATCTCGGATGAGGGGGTGGAAGTGGCCTTGTTTCAAATGGGTCCGACGAAGGCGCCGGGCCCAGACGGTCTCCCAGCGATGTTCTACCAGCGACACTGGTCGTTGGTTAAGGATGATGTGTGCCGGGTTGTGAAGGATTTTTTGGCTGGGGTGGCAACACCAGATGCGTTCAACGCCACGGTCATTGTTATGATTCCGAAGGTTAGCTCACCGGAACTGCTCTTGCAATTCTGCCCGATAAATCTGTGTAATGTCTTGTACAAGATTGCGTCCAAGGTGCTTGCTAATAGGCTTAAGCTAATCTCACAGTTTCTCATTTCTGAGGAACAAAGCGCCTTTGTGCCGGGGAGACTTATTACTGATAACGTGCTTGTTGCCTATGAGTGTGTTCATGTACGTTATCAGAACGAGGAAAAGGAAGAGACCACTCTGCGCTATAAAACTGGACATGATGAAGGCATATGATAGGGTTGAGTGGAGCTTCCTTAAACAAATGATGACGCGGTTTGGCTTTGAGGCTGGGTGAATAGACATGATTATGAGATGCGTCTCCTCCGCAAACTTTGTTCCCAATCTCAACGGTGGCTACTCCCGGTGTTTCCACCCGTCAAGAGGAATGCGTCAAGGGGTTCCCCTATCTCCGTACCTGTTCTTGTTCTGCGTGGAGGGCTTCTCGGCTTTGCTAAAGCGAGCTCAGGAGGAGAATGAGTTGAAGGGAGTGTCGTTTGGGCGCACTGGCCCCCAAGTGACACATCTCCTATTCGCGGATGATAGTATTGTTTTTCTCCAAGGATCTACGGAGAACCTTGAGAAATTGAAAGCCATCTTGGCGGTGTACGAGGAGGCATCGGGGTAGAAGGTGAATATGAACAAGTCCTCCATTTTCTTTGGGAAGGGCTGCCCGGAGAGGCAAAAGGAGGAGCTAAAGAGGGCAATCAGGATAGAATCAGAGGCTTTAAGTGAACGATATCTAGGCCTTCCTACGGTGGTTGGGAGAGCCAAAGATGGAGTGTTCAAATTTGTCGCGGAGAGCTCAAAAAAGAAGGTCACTGGATGGAAGGGTCAGGGGCTGTCTAAGAAAGCATGAGTGGTTTTAGTGAAGTCCGGGCTGCAGTCCACCCCCACGTTCGCCATGAGTTGTTTCCACCTCACAAAGAAGATGTGCCGGAATTTGTCATCAATCTCCTCTAAATTCTGGTGGGGTGCAATTCAATGGTGAGCGTAAGGTTCACTTGGTTGCTTGGGATAAGATGTGCGCAACCAAGCAAGCGGGTGGCATGGGATTTCGAGATCCAAAGGCCTTCAACCAGGCCCTTCTAGCGAAACAAGCATGGAGGCTGCTACAGGCCCCTTCTTCTCTTTGTGCTAGGGTTTTGAACGCCCGTTACTTCAGCGATGGGGGTATTCTCATTGCTTCCTGTCCGGCGGGAGGGTCCTATACTTTCAGAAGTATCATTCACGGATGGGATCTACTACGTGCCGGGCTGGTGTAGTGGATAGGGGATGGTATGAAGGTAAATATCCACCATCATCAGTGGATTCCGAGGAAAGGGAGCTTGGTGCCACTGGGTGCCGAGTTCATCCCTAGTGTGACCAAAGTTGGCCACCTCTTGGATCAGTCCGGAGCGAGGTGGAATGCGCAGAAGGTGGACGCTATGTTTTCCAGTGATGATGCTAGAGATATCAAACAAATCGCTGTGGGTGGGCCGGGAGTTGAGGACTGCCTCGCGTGGAACTTTACGAAGAACGGTCAGTTCACAGTCCGTTCTGCGTATCATCTACGCATGGAGATGAACAAGGCCAGATGCAACCGGGCGGAGTCCTCGTCTGTAAGCAATCACAAAAGCTGGTTGGCGCTATGGGATTCGACAGCCCCTGGGAAGGCCAAGATCCACATGTGGCGACTGATGAAAAATGGTCTTGCTGTTGGGTACGAACTGAGAAGGCGGAGTATTAAGGCTGGAGTGTTTTGTGTTGCCTGCGGGCGGGACGAGACTGTTTTCCACCGCTTTTGGGGTTGCCCGCATTCAGCGTTGTTTAGGAAGAGACTGTGCTCGGAAACGGGAACGAGGGTGGCGATCCCACCCTGTTACATGGATTCCCAGAGTGCTCTCTCTAGGTGGTTGCTGGACTGGCTTGCTGTTGCCCAGGATGAGGAGCGAGCACTGGTGATTCAGGCTGTGTATGCCCTATGGCTGGCGAGAAACTAAACCAGGGAAGGGAAACTCATCGAGGATCCGCTGGCGATTGTCAGGCGTGTGGTGTCTCTCGTGGAGGAATGGAAGCAGGTCCATGAGCGCTCCCTACCGCAGCCGAAGCCCAGGGTCCAAGCAAAATGGGAAGCACCGGACGAGGGGTGGGTGAAGGCTAATGCTGATGGGGCTCTGTCCGTGCAAAGGGAGTGAGGAGGGGCTGGTGTCGTTCTCCGCGACCACAACGGTGGCTTTTTGGCTGCAGCGTGCCACTCCTATAACTATGTGGTGAGTCCTGAAGTAGCTGAAGTTCTTGCTTGCAGGAGGGCGATCCAGGTGGCATCCGAGATCAATGTGGAAACGCTTCATATGGAACTTGATAATGCTACTGTTGTCCGGGCTATCGATCACTGCTCAAAGGATCTGTCTGTGATAGGCCCGGTTGTCCAAGAAATAAAGAATATGCTCCAGTTGTTCACTGGAGCGAAGGTGTCCTGGAGGAGCCGAGAGTTAAATCGTGCCACTGATAAGTTAGCTAAATTAGGGTTAGGTGATGATTTATGTAAGGGAAACGTTTTCCATCTGTATACTGATAGGTGGGTTTCATCAGACGCCTGCAGGGCCGTTGATTCTAGTACTTTTGATCTAACGTCACGTACTCCACCTATATATCTCCTTCCCACCGGCCTCATCTTCCCATCCACGATCATCAAACACTAACCACCTGCTGATGGCTCCGGCTTCGGCTCCTGATCCCCTCGGTGGTGTTGGTCTCTTCATTTGCAGAGTGCCCACAACTCCCCACACGTCGATCCGATTCAAGTCATGCCGTCGGACGACTTGGCAGCAACGAGATCTTCGTCATGGAGAAGGCACCCTGCTAGAGGTAGCAGCCGCGCCGGAATGACAAGTCCGTGTGCGAGGACGTCCGGCACGAGGTCTCTACGGCCTTGCTCGGCCACAACATTCCGTCTCCCTTGGCATGCTACCCTGACCACCTCTGGTTCCTTGCCGCCATGCCAGCAACCATACCTTGACTGTGATGACGCGCTGCATCTATGATCTTGCCAGCGTGCTTTGTCGGAGTGATTCCTTGCCGATGTGGTCAATCGCGGCTCTCTGGACGCGTACGCAGTGACTGCCGATCCAGCGGCCTCGTCTGTGATGCTTCGAAGTGACCAGCCCCATCTTAGATAATGCGAATGTTGTCATTCTTGTAACAGATGCAATGCTTCAGGGATATGTATATTAAGTTCCTAGTGCCTCTACATGTGCATCCTTTGTTTTTAGTAACAGGCATGTGCTTCGGTATCATATGTATCATGCTTCTAAGTTATGTACAATAAGCTTCCGAGTGTCTGCATATATATGTGCTCCTTTCTTTACACAACAGAGACAATGCTTCTGTACTATCATTTTCTTGCTTCAACATTTATCTAACCTTGCATCCAATGGCTCACCACCACATAAATGCATCACTATTACATATGGCATGCTTCCCACATAAACACAATAAGTTTCCAATGACATTTTTGTGTGCATCGTTCCTTACGCTATGTTTTGGTACTGCATTTTCTGGCTTCAACCACCATATAACTGTGTTTCAAAGTACATCAGTACATACTTCGTAGCACAAAAGGAATCATGATACTGCTTGAAAAAAATGTGATACGGAATTAAGAAGCATGGCCTGTAGTTTTGGAAGCATGTTTATGCAACCAAGTATAAAATGGAAGGAAGCATTGTTTGTATACAGAGCCACACGTGATTTAGGAACCCCATATGGAAGCAACGTGAATTAAGGAAATCTTGTTTTGGAAACTGTTAGGAGAGTTATAATGCGTGATTATAGGATCTCGTATATGGAAGCTCCATGTATGCAGGAAGTTTGTTTTAGCAACTGTCCAGAAAATTAAGTGGGCGCTGTTGAAGAAATGCATCCAACGCTCCACAAAGTTTCATCCAACGATTATCCACTGGTCTGACAAAAAGCTAGGGATCAGTCTGATCCCTAATGGTTCCCCTTATGTAAGGTTTGGTTATGTGTACCCCCAGAGCACATTCTGGAAATCTTATCGGATGACATTCAAGCTTCGTTTAATATATGACCGCGACGTTGATCTAAAAAAAATGGTAGCATAAGAGGAAACCATAGCCGATGTTGCTGATCCATCCTCTCGGCCGCAGGCGCCGCCGATGCGGTAACCCCCTCCCCGCTCCCCCGCCGTCCACCACCACTCTGCCCCGCACCATCCCCTGCGACAACTCCCTACCCCGCCTGCCGTCTGCCGCCGGCCGCCACCACTCTCCTCAGCCGCCATCCCCTGTGACAACCCCGACCCCGCCCGGCCGTCCGCCGCCGGACACCACCTCTGCAGCCTGGGTAATTATGCCTGGCTGCGTTCCGGGGGAAATAATCTCGCGGGAGACGGAGGCGGGAAAAGATTTGATTTCCTTGTGCAATCGGGGAAGAGAGGAGGTCGATTTCGGATTGCGCGGCGAGGGCAGCCCCAAAGGAGTGATTTTTATTCGGAGTCAGTCTGTTGAGAAGTTGTAATCCGGATCCTCCTCCCTCTCATCTGAATAATGTCCTCCCTTTTGGAGGAGAGCCGGCCGAGTCGGAGGAGGAGGGGCCGCCTATATATCGATGTAATAAATTTTCGCCGGCGATTACTCTGCTTTGTTGCGGCGGTCTAAGTAAACAGAGGAGTAGGAGGAGTGGGGATTAATTTTGTTGTCGCAGATCCAATAAGGTAGATATATCTTAAGGCCATTTGTTGATCCGATCAGCCATGAAGAACAAAAGCGGTGGTCACAGACGCAATGTAAGTGCTGCTTCTTTTGTGCCTGATGTTTGTCCTTCCCTTCAATTCATCCCCATGGCTAGGCTGCTGATTTGTTGTTTTTTTTTAACTGTTAAATGCAATACAGAAATCAGCTCGCAATGAAGCCGCTGCTGGCAAGAAGAATGGTCGACGCAGGCGGAATGTAAGTGTGCCTGGTGTTTGTCTGTTGTGTAAGGCTCATTCTCAGAAGGTTTATTATTTGTTCTTACAGCTAAATGCAATGCAGAAATCAGCTCGCAATGGAGCCACTGCTGGCAATGGAGACAGGCTTAGCAATCTGCCCAATGATCTTCTGCTCAACATTCTGGAGAGGGTGGACACACTTGATGCTATAAGGACCTGCATCCTCTCCAAGCAAATGCTGAATCTCCCCACCATGCTCTCGCAGTTCTTCTTAAGTGCTGGTTCCGTTCCAGGTCACCATGATAAAGCTCGTGTTTTCAGCCGCAGTGAAGTTCTCCGAACCAACAATGCTGTGGCTCGTGTAACGGATAGCATCTTGTGCACAAGGAATCCCAAGATCGCCATTACTAAACTCAAAATCAGATTCGTCTTGATGCCACGTGCCTCTCTCACGATAGGAAGATCTGTTGCCCGCGCCATGGCAAGCCAGAAGATTGGCGCAGCTGAGTTTGAGATCGTAACGGAGAAGGCTTTTACGGACTGCTCTCCTGCCGATCTTCTCCAATTTGCAAATCAGTTAAATAATTTTGTTGGTGCATTCCCTGATGTATTTGCTGGACTCAGGCGCCTGTGGCTGCGGAATATGAGGTTTGCTGAACTGGACATCGCCAACATTCTCAGCACTTGCAAACTCTTGGCGTCTTTGCGTTTAACCGAGTGCGACTCAGGGATCAATTCTGTGCTGCAAGTAGAACATGCTCAGCTTGTTGAGATTGAGGTAGACTTTGGGGAATTTGCGAGAGTAGAGCTGACATGTCTACCAAAACTCCAACGAGTGAGCTATAATAATTGGTACTCTTATGGAGATCCCCTGTATTTTGGTTTTGTACCACAGCTTTCAAAGCTAAGCCTCACTAAAACCGGTTGCCGTTGGGACAAGACTCTCGAGTTAAGTCAGCTCCTTGCTAATGTTCCTAACATAAGCAATCTGCATCTTGATTTTCAAAGTGAAAAGGTACACTCATTAGTCATATGAATCATATCTGTCCATTCTTATATGTGGCAATAGTAAAATTCTAAATTGTTGTTTCTGTTATTACAGATCTGGGTTCTGCCAGAATGCCCGAAACTGCTCACGCCTGTGCTCAGCAAACTACAGCATGTGAATCTAGACAATCTTCCTGAAGGATGTAATTTAGCTTGGACGATGTTTATTCTTGAAGCTGCACCCACCCTAGAAGAGCTGTGTGTCACATTAAAGAATCATTGGTGCATAATGATGACAGACGAAGAAGCTCGGAAGAAACATGGTTACTGCGAAAAGGCAGATGTGAATTGGAAGCCATACACACGTGATTTCAAGCACAAGAATCTGGTTAAGCTCACCATCTATGGCTTCCAACCCGATGACAGTTTTATGCGATACATCAGGTGTGTTGTGGATCATACGGTTAATATAACAGAGATATCTCTGTACGACAGGAAAGTGTGCGGGAGCTGTGATGACTTGGATCCCGAGATCAAGGTCAAGGTTTGTCCATCAAGATATCCACAGACAGCCGAGGAGATGAAGCAGATAACTGAGGGGTTGGGTTTGGCTTCGCGTGCTGTGATTCACTTCCGGTCCTAAGTGATTTGTATAGGCAGTTTGTTCCATAACCACCTTTCCTGTCATGTTCCATAACGACATTTTGCCCCAAGTCAAAGTTTTAAATTTTTGACCAACTATATAGAAGAGAGTAGACATTTCAAAACAGATGTACATTTTTCTGTACTTTTTTCTATAAGGTTGGTCAAAGTTGACTTGGGATAAAATCTAGATGTACACTAGGGAGTAGTACTCCCTCCGTAAACAAATATAAGACGGAGTATGTAGTTACTCTGTACTCTTGCTTTCCATTGAACTGAAGCTTGTTCTGTTACCAAAATGAGGGAATATTTATTATGTTGGCCCCCAATCCTTGATGGATGATGTGTTGGCATTGCAATCGTTTGTGCCCTGTGGCACCTTTCTGAGGTTAAAAGCCAAATAGTACTTTCTTATACGCTTTTCATGACCTGAAAAATAGAATGCATCTCTTGGCTTTCTGAAGAGAAATCCCTTCAACTTCCAATACCGTGTTACCTTTGTGCAAAAAGCCCTTGTAACGTGCCAATGACAACTCTTCTACAGTCACAACCAACGCATTACATCAGGTCTGTGTAGATCTTTTGAGGCTGATTACAGGATGCAGTTGAGGATATCACTTCGTAGGAAGTAGAGAGTGGATACGGCTAGAAAATCCAAACTAGAGCGCTACTAGAGTGATTGCCACGTTCGACCTACAGACTACAACACATGAGTTCCACCAACAAACATTTAAAGAAGACTAGTAAGATGCTCGTGGCTACGCTACGGGGTCACTAAAGGCCAGGTGAAACATTGCTTTCGTAAACTATGTAGCCAAAAGCTTCATGGAAAGGATATCCCTCAGCATCTTCAAGGAGGTAGTAGCCCTCCAAGCTCTCTTGTTTCTTCACAGAAGAAATCTCTAAAAAGATAGAAACAAAAACCAATAATTATAAATATGAAACAAACAGATAAACATATAAGTAGGTTTTTCTAGGACACATCTGGATGTGCCCTAGTTATTGGACATCCAAGTGACACATTCAAGCATAGGACTTAGATGTGCAATACTTGTGGCACATGTAGATGTGCTTTAGCAAAACTGAACATATAACTGCAGTTACTTTAGATGTTCCAGTTTACTGACAGCAAATGCAATAAGAGACGGTACATAAGAACATGACCCACTAAATTATAGAAAGGGAAAAAATATATCTTTATAGAAACTATTTGTTGCAGTTTTTTTTTTTCATTTGGTCGAATATGCACAGTTTATATTTTTTGAACTCACATAATTAAATAAAAAATGCTTCTGCAGCAGTTATTAGAACACTTGGGAAATAAAACACCAACAAACTGTATCACTTGGGGAATAAACAACTCAAAAACTGAAGATTTAAAAA
This sequence comes from Secale cereale, assembly GCA_902687465.1. Classification (NCBI taxonomy): domain Eukaryota; kingdom Viridiplantae; phylum Streptophyta; class Magnoliopsida; order Poales; family Poaceae; genus Secale; species Secale cereale. Next base: position 653,552,304 of record LR738714.1, on the reverse strand, counting down.
ACAAAAACAAATAATACAATACATATGATACAAATCACTGCATTAGAAAACTAGACTGATGACTACAACTGAAAACATGGAAACTAAAGACACATGTTGTTTCTAATTTTATCTCCAAACATTTGTATACATGGTCTAGGATATATAAGGGAAAAACATAAAGGAGCATCCGCCATCAGGTTGAGATGAAGACGCTTATTTTTTTAACGCAAAACTCATTTAATAAGATAATGCCTTATGTCCTTATCAGTCTGGCTGGAGTAGAGTACGATATGAGCGCATATGAAAGAAAATTGTTAGAGACAAATTCTCCTTTTTATAATATAGGGGGTGAAGAGAAATGGATCTTGCATGTGTTTATTTGCAAAAATTGATGACAAACAAACCGACAAAAGAAATTTGTTTGGCGTTTGATGTGCTACCTGCACATGATGAAATTATACGAAAAAACAAAGAGTGAGTTCGAGAGGCTAGAACTAAAGCCAACAATTGTAGGGCAGCTGCTGTGCATAGATCAAGCAATGCAGAAGCAAAAATGCAGAAGGGATGGGATGAGGAAAATAGGAGTTAAGTAACATGATGTTGGAATTAGATGGTGAAGCACACCCTTAGCTATATGTAGAATGATAGAAAACCTTGTAGCTTTCTGAAGAAAAATGACTAAAGGCCACTGAAGCACATTAAGCAGTGTTTGCGCACAAAGCTCTCTGTTGTTTTCTTTAATATCTTACCTTATTTAAAAAAGCAAAATCATTAACAAAGATTACACCTTATTGTGTAACTGAGGTAGTGTAAGAACATTGAGAAATTAACATGGTATAATCATCAAGTTAGCCTTCAGGGTTAATTTATATGACTTGAGGAAAATACATAATTAAAAGACATAGGCATAAATTGAAAAAGTGAGCAAAATGGGCATTTTCCTGCTTGTTTACCAGGCTTCTTATTCTCAATTTAAACCAACAAATGCAGAAAGAGGTACTGAAGATTGGGACAAATAAATAGGATGGAGACTGAACAAAGAGAAACCAAAGACTAAAGGAACACATCGTAATAATGAAGACTGAGGATTGAGGACAAAATACGATACTAGAAAACAAGCAGTTATCAAGATTGAGGATTGAGGACAAAATAATAAAACATGGAAACTGAATAACTGATTACTGACGACAGATACTATTAACTGAACCAAAACTGAGAACAAAGTGAAACACTACCGCTGAACCAAAACTGAGGACAAAGTGCAGCCTTCCCCCTCCACGGCCTCCACCCCTCCTCCCGCTGCTTGCCGACATCTAGTCTTCTTACACCACCATCCACTCTCGTCCAACTGAACATCGCTGGCCCATCTTCTGCTATATGAAACCATTTGCCCTAGAAAAATCAGAAGGAGAGTTTTAGGAAGAAGCGTTGTTGTCTCGAGGCGGAACCTGGGCATAAGCACTTTTGCTCTCCTGCGGAGCAATTTCATCGAGGAAACTTCCCTCCGGGAGGGGGAAATCGAAGCCATCGTCGTCACCAACAATCTTCTCATCATGGAGAGAATCATCTCCATTAACATCTTCACTAGCACCATCTCATCTCCAAACCCTAGTTAGGATATAATAAATGCATCCGGAGCTCGATCTCACATCAAGCTCCAGAGCAAGTTTTACGACCCCTTTCGAGTGCTTGTACTAGGTAATGTGGCCTACAAACTCCTACTTCCCAAAGATGTTGCCATTAATAAGGTTTTCCATGTTAGTCAACTTAAGAAACACCTGGTGAGGGAGTCCTGGATTTAGGGGTCCTCGGGTGTCCGAGCTACTAAAGCTGGGCCGGACTGATGGGCCGTGAAGATAAAAGCAGAAGGTCATCCCCCGTGTTCGGATAGGACTCCTATGTATGTAGAAAGGCAAAATAGATGTCCGAATGTAATGATTCCTTCCTCCCCAAGTCATCTTTGTACAATCCTAGGCCCCCTCCGTCGTGTATATAAGCCGGAGGGTTTAGTCCGTAGAGGCTAGCAGAATCACAACAATCATAGACTAGACTACTAGGGTTTAGCCATTACGATCTCGACGTAGATCAACTCTTGTAACCATATATTCATCAAGATCAATCAAGCAGGAAGTAGGGTATTACCTCGATAGAGAGGCCCTGAACCTGGGTAAAACATCGTGTCCCCAGTCACTTGTTACCATCGATCCTTAGACGCACAGCTTGAGCACCCCTACCCGAGATCTGCCGGTTTTAACACCGATAATGGTGCTTTCATTGAGAGCTCCGTTGTGTACTCGCGAGAAGCGATCGGTGGCTCATCTCATCATCAACGACGGGTTCTTGGCTAGGTCCTCCAGCTCGGCAGGTTCGCCATATGCGCCCGCGTGGCCATCAAGCAGACCGCGTCCCCTGCGGTCACCGAGCAACACTCCTACATCGGCTCCGAATACTCCGAAGACGCGGATCCGGCGGGTTCCTCGTCCTTAAACGAGCTGCTAAATCGCATTGTCGCCCTGGGGCTTTCAACATCCAACGATGGGATCGGGCCTAAACCCGGTCAGGAGGAAGACAATTCTACCCTGATCACTCACCTGGTGGCGGGCGTCGAGGAACGGGCCGAAGACACTCGTCCTCGTGAACTGGAGACTGGCAGTGTTCGGATCTCCGAACCCTTTGACACGAACATCCTTCCTTTGGGCGGGACTTCGCATCTTTCGAGTTCAGGAACAGACGCCGAGCCCGGGGAATGCTCAGATCCTGCTGGTCCCGGGGAATGCTCAGATCCTGCTGGGCCCGAGTTTTCTAAACCGAAGGTTTTGCAAACCCCGGACACTATATTGGGTCGGGATTCAAATTTTACGACGCCCACCCACCACAATCAATACTCTCCAAGTAACTCTGGGCCTCCATACATATGTGACTTAATGTATGTGCGGCATCAACCCCAGGAGACGGTCCATCACTTCTGTGCCAGATTCCTACTTGTTAAAAACAAGATCAAGGATTGCTGCGATGATGATGCGGCTCCAATCTTTCACCGCAATTGCACGGACGAGGGAGTCTTGAACGCCCTCAACCTCCGTCGCGTACAGAGTTTTACAGAGTTGTCGCACTTAGTACGAAAGTACCGCGCCATGGAAAGTACTTGGAAAGCCCAGAATACCCATCTAGAACAGCCTGTCTTCGGACTATATGCCGCTAAAGGAAAACGGACACACCCTAGCAGGGCATCCGATCATATGCCCGTCGGCAAGAAAAAATAAACCTTTCAAGGGATACAGGTCCATTCTGGAGGAACTCCTAAATAAACCTTGCTCGATACATGCGACCCCTGGCATGATCCCAACCCACAGCCTTCGAACGTGTTGGCTACTCCGGCAGGTAGCTAAAAGCAGTGAGGCCATCCTCACCACCGCAACTCCAGAGGAGGACAATTTTAACGTCCTCACGGTCTTCGAGACCTTCTCTTCAAACAACCGATGCAAGAGAGCACATCGTGAACTCGCTGAGTTTCATCAAATAACCGTTGTAAGCCCATGGAACGACGCAACAATTACTTTTACTGCCAACGACGAACTACGAGTCCGGCCAGTCCGAGCCCCAGCCGCCCTTGTACTAAACCCAATAGTAGACGGCTTTCGCCTTACCAAAGTGCTCATGGATGGCGGCAACGGACTCAATCTCATATACGAGGACACGCTCGAAAAAATGCAGGTCGATAAAACCCACATTGAGCAAAGTAATACAACCTTTCGAGGAATCATCCCCAGCTGGGAAGTCCGGTGTTCGGGAAGTATTAAATTCAGCATAGTATTCGGCACGCCCAAGAACTACAGGCCAGAGGAACCACCCTTCCACATTGTTCCCTTCAACAACGAATACCACGCCCTCCTAGGGCGGGACACTTTCTCACGCTTTCAGGCCATACCCCATTACGGATACATGAAGCTCAAAATGCCAGGGCCCAATGGAATAATCAAAGTCATAAGTGATCCGGAGAGAGCACTCTGTGTTGAAAATAAAACTGCATCCTTGGCCCTAGAGGCACTATCTGAAGCCTTTGCCGCCGAAGAATTAACCACCTTGCGATCCACGGTGGACAAGGATGACGTAGTCCTTGATAAAAGATCTAAATCTACCTTCTTCAAGCCAGCAGATAAAATTATCAAATTTTAGGTGCATCTGATGGACCCCAAAAAGACAACATCCATTGGAGCATAGCTGGACCCGACGGTAGACAGCGCTTTGCGCGCATTCCTACGAGAAAACTGCGACATATTCGCCTAGCATCCTTCAGACATGCCTGGGATCCAACGCAGGCTGGCCGAACACAGCCACATCATCAAAGGGTTCAAACTGGCCAAGCAGTCACTGCGATGATTTTCCGAACCCAAAAGACAAGCTATGGGGGAGGAGCTGGTCAATATACTGGAAGCTGGATTCATCAGGGAAATTAAACATCCGGATTGGCTAGTCAATTTGGTCATGGTACCGAAGAGGGATAAATCCTGACACCTTTGATTTTAAAGACCTAAACAAGGCTTGCCCTAAGGATCCATTTCCACTAACCCGCATCGATCAGATCATCAACGCAACAGCAGGACATGACTCATTGTGCTTCCTCGACGCTTACTCCAGATACTATCAGATAAAAATGAAGGAATCCGACAAGGCCGCGACGACGTTTATCACTCCATATGGGCCTTTTTGCTTCAACACTATGCCCTTTAGGCTTAGAAACGCTCGTACCACGTATCAACGCATGATTCAAACATGCTTAGAGAAACAAATTGGCAAGATAGTGGAGGCATACGTCGACGATGTAGTCATCAAGACCAAACGCGTCGAAACATTGTTGGACGATCTCCGCCACACGTCCGATAACCTCCGAACATATGACATACGGCTCAATTCTAAAAAATGCCGCTTCGGCATTCCGGCCGGAAAGCTGTTAGGGTTTATCGCCTCCCATAGAGGAATTGAAGTGAACCCGGCTAAAATCCGAGCCTTGTCACAGCTGGCTATGCCAACCGATCTAAAACAAGTCCAAAAGCTAGCTGGGTGCGTGGCGGCCTTAAGTCGCCTCATCTCCAGACTGGAAGAAAAAGCATCACCACTTTATAGCCTGCTAAGGCGCACTGACAACTTTGATTGGACGGATGCAACCAGAGCCGGACTGGAAAAAATAAAGACCCTATTAGCGAGCAATCCAATCCTAGCCGCTCCAAGTGTTGGCGAGCCAATGTTTCTTTATATCTTAGAAACTCACCGGGTTGTGAGTGTTGTCACTAATAGGAAAATGCCTACTAATGGCGCACCTATTTTGTCCATTAATGGCGCATTAGTGGTGCGCCATTAGTGCCATGCCATTAGTATATTTTACTAATGGCGCACCTATGGTGCGGCATTAGTATCTGGGATACTAATGGCGCACCACAAATGCGCCATTAGTATAGACCACGATGCGCCATTAGTATGCCTCCCAGGGGGCCATATATACCCAAGTGCTTTGGCATACTAATGGCGCACTCTTGCCTGATGCGCCTTTAGTAACTTTGGCATACTAATGGCGCACTGTTGGATGATGCGCCATTAGTATCCTTTGGCATACTAATGGTGTACTGTGATGTGATGCGCCATTAGTATGAATATTAGGTTTATTTATTTATTTTTTAATTTTATGTTTTTTGCACAGGTTACAAAATGTATTATTGGACAGAATATAGACAGCAGCACACAGCAACAACAGATTCATCGAATACAATAGAAGATTAGTCTCTGAATACAATTCATCATATTAGTCTCCGAATACAATTCATCGTATTAGTCTCCGAATTCAAAAGACCGAACAAAGATAGAACATTATATTACAAGTCTCGAGACCGCGAGTAACGAGTTTTTCTTCACATTACAAGTCGATATCGATCATCTAAACTACCATCACATAGAAGAGAGCTGCGGTCATCACGATGAGCATCATCACGATGAAACTCGTCTTCATCCGGTTCCTCCAACGCTCCCTCCCCTCTCCCGCTAGATAGCGGGCGTATCTAGATTCTGCCTCGGCCCTAGTGGTGTACCCTTTGTAACTGTTACCACTGAAACGGTGAACCTGTCTCCGACACTCCTCCCAGTCGTCGTAGACTCCGGGAACCTTACCCTTGTACACGACATACGACGGTATCGCTATGCACTAGCCAAACAAAACGTTAGTACCAATTCACAGACAATACATAAGCAATATATAAGTATGCTGTATGCAACAGAACGATCGGAAGAGAAAACAAAGACATTAATAGCATCAATTACATCTAAGTTGAACGACTGTCGAAACCAAAGAGACATACTACAAGTTCATTAAAGTTTAATTACAACATGAGCCAATCGATGTTTCAGAACTAGACACAGCATCACTACTTTCGACTCGACTCAAGGGACCGGAGCGTGGATGAAGCCGCCGTCTATCGTGGGAGTCATGAAATCACGGGCGTTCTCAGCCGGCATTTGTAGCATTGTGTCTATGTCACTGTTGGACGGTTGATTTTTGAGGTAGAACTGCCCCGAGGTACGAAGGACATCTTGATGGATGATTTCCGCAAACTCCGACTGGATGCGAAAGAATTCTTGTCTGATGTCCGCGCCCTGGATTGCCGACACGCTCGCGGCCCAATCTTTGAGTTTACTCAGTAGCAGAAGGTGATGATGGTCCCGTACGATCGCCCGCATGTGATGGATGGCGTAGTAGGCACCCTTCTGACCGCGAGGCGGCTGCTTGACGCAGCAAAACGTCGTATTGTGGGCGAACACGTGCTTGCCGTACTTAGAATAGGCCTGGTGAAGGTGCCTCCAGATTTGGCGTAGCCGGGGAGAACATCATCAAGAACTTTCTTGACATTTGTGTAGTCTACTGTCGGGACCCCGATCCTAAGTCACACCGGTCTAGCATGTAACACACCATATCACTTTGCGGCCTCACGCATGGTATCCCCATGGGTGCCACCTTACCTGGCCCGGGACCGTTTGCGCATTTTGGCTCACGTATATGATAGTGTCCCTAGCATCCATATGACAGAGAACCCGGGCCGACATGACTAGTTATAAACCAAAAGTGACACTAAATTACAGAGACATGCATACATGACCCAACAACGAACGTGTCGGTCATCAACGTATGAACCCAAGTCGTAGCAAGCTACAAGGACATAAAGGAACAACGCGTGACATTTCCCCTATGGGACAGACACAGGAACAAAGAAGGACACATGCCGGTCAGTCTAAGTGTTCCGGAGCAGTAGCAAGCTACCAAGGCTCAGTGGAAGCACTAAGAGACATTTCCCTGTAAGATAGGCTACCAAGGGTAAACAACTAGGTGTCGGATCCCACACATACCAAGCATTTCAATAACATACACACAATATGCTCAGTATGTGCAAATACAACATGGCATCACAACAAGACTCTAATAAACAAAGTATTTATTCATTAGGCTCCGAGGAGCCAAATATTACAAACATGGGTCTCATGACCCAACATTCAGAGCATACAAGCAACAAGCGGAAGCACAACATGTCTGAGTACAGACATCTACAAAGAAAAAGGCTGGAGAGCCTGACTATCTACAACACTCATCCAAGATCGTAGCTGAGGTAACAAGCTACTTGTCGAAGTCCAAGCGGAACTACTAGTGAGACAGAAATCTTATCTGCAAAACATAAATTAAGGAAACATGAGTACAAAGGTACTCAGCAAGACTTACATCAGATCCTATCATACATGCACTTGTATCAAAAGGGCAAGTGGGGTTTAGTTGCAGCAAGCCAGCTTTGACTCAGTGGCTATCCTATTCTACGATTGCTGGTAACTCTTTTGAGGTGGCGCACACGAGTCCACTAAGCACCACACAATACACCACTATGGATTCATCCCCGTCTCCCTACGAGAAGGCCATCCATAGCACTCACACTTGTCTTGAGTATTTTAGAGTATCCACTTCAAGTAGTCTATGTACCACGTAAGCATCCAAGAAGTCCATAACCATGGACCCGGCTATTCGAATAGATCATGTTAACCCTGCAGGGGTGTACTTCTTCACACACGCTCTCGCCACTTACCGCCATGTACATCTCGTGTATCTCGGCAACCTTCAAGCGGAAGCCTGGCGAGGGTGTCGGCCATGACCTGACTAACCACACAAGACTCTAGTCCAGGTCTATCGCCTATTCGGGTTCCATCCGTAAGGAGATCCGGCCGGGGTGTCGCTCACGGCCCCAAATGATGTGCGCAGGGTTCCCAAGCCCACCTCGCCGAGTGGATCTACGCTTGGTACACCGTGCCATGGTGCCTAGTCTGTCCCAAGCCCACCTGGCCGAGTGCCACTTGGTAGACTACTAACACTACCTACAAACACCAGAAACTAGTTGCAACTCCTGGACAGAGACCAAGTCGGTTAATAAGTCGAGAGGGGCACTTAAGCATTCCAATGCGTGGTAGTAGCTGGTCATTGGACAAATTAACACAAAACTCAGTTCTTAGGGACGGTTCCAGTGAGACAACCCACCATGTACTCCTACATGGCCTCTCACCGCTACCTTTACCAAATCGCGTTCACACACTTAACTATCAGCATCAGAACATATCATTGCACTCCAATTCATTCCCGATGAATCAGACCTGACACACTCTAAGCAATAGCAAGCAAGGCATGGTAAGATCACAACATGGCTTCAATCAACTCCTACACATGCTAGTGGGTTTCAACTATTTACTGTGGAATGACAGGTCATGCAGAGGAATGGGTTCAACTACCGTAGCACAAAGTAGCAGTTGAGGTCGTTGTTGTCCTAATGCAATAACAGAGAGCAGGAGCGAGAGAGGAGTTGTATCGGAATGAACAAGGGGGTTTGCTTGCCTGGTAAAACAACGTGTAGAGCACTGCTCCTCTGACAGGTACTCTGGATCGGTCTCCGGAGCTGGACCTAGCGAGAAGAATGGTGCCGACAATCAAACACAAGCATATGCCACAATATGATGCATGATCATGGCATGAAGATGTGATGTTATTTGAGTTAATGCAACTAGCATTCTATTTGAAAGAAGTCCATTTGAACCAAGGGTTCAAATGCAATTCCAAAAATAACATTTAAAAGTGCCATTTATGTGTTTTCACCTATACAGCAAGTATAAGTTGGTTAAACATGCATGAAAATGCCATAAACGGATTCTTCATATTTTTCTGATCATTTTTCATATATAAATTATTTCATTCTAAGCTACGGTTGAATTTCTGTGATTTTTTGAAGTTTAAACAATTATCTGGATTTTTCTAAACAAAATCAATCCTAGATAATTGTTTATTGCATCAGCACTGCGTCATGCTTGCGTCAGCAAGTCAACAACGTTGACTCAGGTCAAACCTGACGTGTGGGGTCCACACGTCAGTGGCTTCAGTAAACTAACTGAGTTAGTTAGCTAACTGGGCAGGGCCCACTAGTCAGTGACTGTAGGACTAACCTAACTAAGTAAATTACCACTAACCAGAGTAATTAGTCGGGCGGGGCCCGCAGGTCAGTGAGAGAGAGGAGAAGGGTCAACTGGACCGTGGGGTCGAACCACGCCGGTCAGTGGGTCAAACCCACTGATACGTCTCAAACGTATCTACTTTTCCAAACACTTTTGATATTGTTTTGGCCTCATTCTTGCATGATTTGGACTAAACTAACCCGGACTAACGCTGTTTTCAGCAGAGCTGCCTGTATGGTTTATTTGTGTGCAGGAAAACAGATTTTTAAGTATCTCAGAAAAATCCACGAAAAATCACAGAAAATCCACGCACCCGAAGGAACCAGATGCCAGAAGTAGGGCCAGAGGGGGGCCAGGGGGTGCCCAGGCGCCCTGTGGGCGCGGCCCCCCTGGGCCGTGCCGGGGGGGTGCCTGGGCAGGTTCCACGCCCCCTGGTGCCCTAATTTAGCCCGTGTTTTTCCTCCCGACAAAAAAACCCCAGATCGGAAGTTCTTTCGCAGTTTTTCATCGCGGAGCCGCCGCCACCCTCTGTTCTTCCTCGGGAGGGCTAATCTGGAGGCTGAATTGGCCTCCGGAGAGGGGAGATCGTCGCCATCGTCATCATCATCATCACTCCATCATCCCTCCATGACTTCTCCCTCCATGTGTGAGTAATTCCCCCGCTGTAGGCGAAGGGGATGGTAGGGATTGGATGAGTTAGATCATGTAATAGTTTATCAGATTGTTGGGGGCATGTTGCCTATCATCTACTATGGTGTTTATCATCTTTGCTACAACTTGTTATTCTTAATGCTTGACACTTAGGGCCCGAGTGCCATGATTTCAGATCTGAACCATATGTGTTTGCATGAATATATTTGTGTTCGTGATCCTATCTATGAGTTGTTTGCACCTGTTACGGTCCGGAACCGGCGATCCCAAAGGTGACAGCTTGAGACACCAAAGGGGATGGTCCGTAGTTTGAGGATTACATGTATCCATTGAGTTCATTGCTTTGTTCCGGTGCTCTTTGACAGGAGCACCTTAATATCCATTAGTTCCTTTTGGCCCCGTTCGTAGCGGGATGGTAGGACAAAATATGTTGTGCAAGTTCTTATTGCAAGCACGTACAACTACCTACGGGATACATGCCTAATGTTTGATATTTGCCTAGATGATCATTACTTTTCCGTGTGCCGTGCCCCAAGTTAAAACTATCTCATCCATGCAGCGCCCAACCATCCATCTCCCTAGCCTACAGTGTTTTAAATCCTGCTTATCACTAGTTGCTACTTTTGCCGTTTACTACTGTTATTTACTTTTGCTGTTTACTTTTACTATTACTATCATCACTATCATATCACTGTTACCACTTATCTTTTGTTGCAAGTAAGTATATTTCAGGTGCGGTTGAATTGACAACTCAACTGTCAAAGCTTATAAATACTCTTTGGCTCCCCGTGTGTCGAATCAATAAATTGGGTTATTCTTACCCGCGAAGACTATCTCGATCCCTTACGATTGAGGGTTATCACCCACCGGCGGCTCGACGCCGGCGTCCACAGACGCGGCGGAGGGGCACGAGATCGCCGTTCCGGCGGTCATTTGGGCAGCGGAGACCACGGGCGAGGAGCTGGAGCTCATCCGCGTCCATTCCAACAAGCAGCAGCAGCTAAGGCGGCCGGAGCTCGCCGGAAACGAGCTCGCAGCGGCGCCGGAGTTCGGGCCTCGGCGGAAATGGGGCTACGGGGCACGGGGAGGCCAGGGGAGGGGTGCTACGGGCTCCTGGCGAAGCACTGAGTGCGTGGACGTGCTCGGTTTTGAGCGTGCGTGGCTGTGGCCACGGCGGCGGCATCGCCGGCGGCGGTGAGGTCGGGCGTCAGCGGTTATAAGGCCTAGAGGTCGAACGCGACTAGGGAAGAAGGGGAAACGATCCGGAAGCTTACCGCGGGTCTGTTGGGGGTTCAGTGGGCTCGGGGACGCGTCGGAGGCAGCGAATTCGTCGACGGCGTCCGGTGGCCATGCGGAGAAGAAGAGCTCGGGGACGAGGTCTCAGGGCGTCCGGGGTCCTGCGACTCGGCGTAGAGGTTCACGACGGCGGGGCGGAGCTCGGAGGCTCGTCGGAGAGGCGAGGGGAAGGCAGTGGCTACGGTGGTTGCGATCGGCGGTGACGACGCGCTCGGGTCTGAGTGGAGAGAGGGAGACAGAGGAGAGGGGAGGGGTCCAGGGAGAGTGCG
>LR738714.1:653462847-653531369 GCA_902687465.1 Secale cereale | reverse complement strand
AGGCGGCGAGGGGGAAGAAGCAGGCAGGCAGGAGGTGGCGCGGCGCGGCGAAGCACGCGTCGGGCACGCGCCCCGGCCTCCTGGCGCGAGGTTGAGGGTGACTGGCGCTGCCAGTCACCTGGGCCGGCTGCTGGGCCAAGCAGATGGGCCACCAGGTTTGCACAGGTAAGTCTCCTTTTTTTATTTGTTTCTGTTTTCTATTTCTGTAGTTATCTTTTGATTTAGTTTCTAAACTAAATCAATTATTTTCTTCTGACATTTTTATTTTCCAGGGACCTAGGAATTAATCCAAACCCCTCAAAATAAAGAATCAGAATTTTGGACATATATAAAATATATAATAAATATATATATCCAAGCAAATAACTATTGCATTAATTCCAAATGCCCAAAATAAATTATTATGAGCTCCTAACAATATTGGTTTGATTTTTATCTCTAACCAATATTTCCAGAGAGCAACATGAACATTTTCTTGGACCTTTTTGGATCAATTTTTATTTGGGTCATTTTCAAAAAGGGTTTCTGAGGGTTTCACAAATCCTCAATTCAATTTCATTTGAAATTTAAACATGATGAAAACAACAAGACTAGCCTAGTGCATACCAGAACTAGGGTTGTGACATCTACCTTCGACTGACGGTCCGAGTCGAAATACGTGGCCGTGGAATATTTCGGGCTTAGGAGGATGAGTGTGCAATGTGTGTCACTACACAAAACACGGAATGTTAAAAGAAAAACGATCGAAATCTAAGAATTCATATGTTACAGGGCGGTTGAGGGGACGACTTACTCGGGAAAGTAAGGCACGAGGAAGTTATCCTTATCCCGGTTTTCCAGAATGACACCTTCAAGGTAAGAACTCGCGACTTGCCGGTCCCCAGCGCTGCCCAAGATCTTGGCACGCATGTAGAAGGGGTCGACTATCACGATGTCCGGGGTCTTGTCTCTAATGATCCGCATCTCCATACTCAGCGAAAATAGCCTAACGAAGGCGTAGTGCAACGAATGAAGGTTCAACATAGCGTAGATGTCATCAAACCGCAGGATGATCGTACCCCCGATGGAGTTATCCACAAAGCCCTTGCCCTCTGGCACCTTGGCCGCGAAAACCGGGTATGCCACATCCTTCTCTCTCAGATGCCGCTTCTCCAAAGAAAGAACACTGTCATGCAGACTCCGCATAGCACCGGTTGCAACATTGAGCATATTACTCGGTAGCATCGGCCTACCCGCCACATGCACCTTCCTCATTACATCCTCAGGTGAAGGTGGCCCGTCTTGAGCACGGATCATACTCGGTGCCGGCTGGCTCGCACCCTTGTTAGTCTTTCTTTTCCATGCCTTCTTCTTCTCCTGTAATGGGACCGAGTTCTGCTCACAGACCGCCTTCTTGAGTGTGTTGGGGCTGATAATATTTTGCACCTCGCCTATCTGAGGCTCGGTGAAGTCGGCAGCTGGAGGCGTCTCCTGAGAACTGAACAACAGACGACGCCTGTTGCAACTTGGTTTCTCCGCGGTACCAGCTAGATCGTGCACGTATTTTGTAGGGTTGGGTTCTTGAGAAGGAGGCCCCATGAAGTCGCCACCGTACCCATGATCGGCAAAGTACGCATCGACGTTGGCAAATGTATCGTCGTCGTTGTCGTCGTCGTCGTCGTTCGGATCCTGTGCCATATGCATGTTTGGATCCAGTGGCATAGGGATGTCCGGCACCGTTGCGGCGGTCTTGCCATGGCTTGGCACCGGCACGACTGGCGGTGTTGTCTTTGGGGTGGTGTCCCCCGCCCCCAAACGAATCTCGCTCTTCGGCCAAAGCAGGGACCAGCTTAGGCAGGCGCTGAGCGTCATCACATCATCTTCGTCGGCCCCGACGGGTCGAATCGGAGGTAACAAATCGTCGCAGCCTGGCAGCACCCGAACCAGTTGAACCCTATACAAGTTGGGTGGCATCCTAGTACCGTGGAACACGGGGTTGCCCGGTTGAACGATTTTGCCCTTGGCGACATCGACCAACTCGTTGTTCACGAAGTGCAGAAGAGTGCACGGAACGTCGGCGGCGCCCTGCGAAAACATGTAGGGCGTCAGGTATGCCCAGTCAAAGGCAAGGAGATGAAGTCCTCGGCCGAGAGAGGCTTAATTAGTTAACGTGATAATGGCGTCGAGCTCGGCTAATGTCGAGGCATCGCCAACGGCAGGCATGCAATTGACGGAGGGGCCGCTTGCTGCAGAGGTGCCGGCCGGCGTACACCCGGGTGCATTAAGCTCCCGTGCCGGCGTCGGAGACACCAATGCCGCCTCCGCCGGAGACACCAATGGCCCTGCCATCGTGTTCTGCGAGTTGCTGGCCGTGAAGCTGGGAATCGGGGGCGGCCCCTGTTGGCCACCCGCAATCCACGCCTGCAACCCCTCAATCAATGTAGGCACAATGGCGGTGATCGTCGCTCCCAGTTGTTGTTGCACTTGCTCTTGGACAATCTCCGGAATCCATGCTACTTGTGCCTTGAGTTCTTGAACCTTGCGTGACTGGCTTTCCGAGCTGGTCTTTTTCTCCTTTCGCCCACCAGCGTTATAGTATGACGACCATTTTGTGGACAAGCCTTTGCCGGCCACACAACCAGCTGACGACGGCTTTCTGAGCTTATCCTTTTTCTTCATTGCATTCAACGCCCTATTTAGAGTGGTGTCCCAAGGGTTGCTCTTAGTCGAACCCGCGCTATTGCTTTCAGTCACCTGCGGAAGGAATGTGAACCACTTAGAAATTTGGCTTTATTAATTAGAATGCAACCATATGGAGCTAATTACGCGGGGGTGTATTCCTTACCAGAACAAGCTCAAGCGCCCTGGTCTTCGGATCCGTGGTAAGCTCCTTTGTTTTCGGGTCCTTCTTGTACCGGGCCCTGACAAAGTTCATGGTCTGCTTGTCACCGTATTTATCGAAGAGGGGCGGTAGGCCTTGCTCGGCACGGTCCACCTCATCCTTGTCCCATATAGGCTCCGCCACTCTGTAACCGCCGGGACCGAGTGTGTGTTCCCCTAAGTTCAGCTCCCGCATTTCTTTCCCCCATTGACTTGATTCGGAGGTTGCGGTGCTCGAGCACTTGATCTTGAAGTCGTTGTAGTCATCTTCAGTGATCGAAGGATTTTTCTCCTTGATCTTCTCATAACTAAAACCTTCTTCAATCATTCTCTTCACCGTGCTTTTCCAAGTAGACAGGGCCGTGCTCATCTTCGTGAGGGCGGCATTGCTCACTTTATTCCCTTTGAGGCTTGTGTTTTCAAATTCAGCGGGGAACTTGCATCGTTCGTGCAGCTTCGTGAAGAGGAGGTTGCGCAAATTCCCTCGGTCAGGATGCCTCAGGTTCTCGATGTTGATCGAGATGGTGCTCCGGAAAATGCACCCGAGCTGAAGCGAGTACCCCTTGACTATTCGTTCGGTCGCCGTTGGATTCCCGTCAGAGTCCACTTTAGTATTTTCCTCCTTGACGGTGCGGAGCACGGTCGGGCGCCGGTCCTTCCATTGCCTCTTCGGTTGGCTGCCATCTGTGCGTGCGCCGCCATCATCAGTGGTGGCATCCTCGGCGGCACCATCAGTGGTGTCATCCCCGACGACACCATCAGTGGTGTCATCCCCACAGGCCCCATCCCCTCCAGTTGAACACGCCGGCGACGGCGCCCCACACCGTAATTCCTCCGCACCCGCAATTGCAGGCTATCAATAATGGGGTTTGTCTGCTTCTCTTTCAAAGATGTGCAACTGAACTTATCCAGTCATCAAACAACATGGTACATGTTCATTCCAGCATAAGCTGGGTATAGTACTTTATATATTCAAATGTCTAAACCTAAATTGCAGTGTATCTGACCTCATACATGACTGCCGTTAGGGGATTCTCCTTGACTTGTTAATCTTGCAACTGGCTTTCACTAGTCTTTCTATTTACCAGGCCAAGTGAATTTGTAAAATTCAGACAAGTAGAAAATACAGGTCTAGAGATTGAAAATCCCCTAACCACACTTAATTGTATTTTCTAGGACCTATTGTATGGGACACTTCTCTGCATAACCTGAATTTGACCTTGTTTTTGTGGTTATTTTGTCCTTGTATAGGACCTTGTTTCTAGGATAGTAAGATCACCGAATTTGCCATCTTAATTGTTTGAAAATGGGTCCATCTAACTCCTATCAAGCATAAATTGGTTTATGCCATAAGTGTGAATAACCAGGACACTAAAACAGGGATGCGATGACCATTTGCGACATCAACCAAACTTGCTTAATTATCCACTGTATAACCTGATTGTTTCCTGGGACCAAACTCCTCTGTCTAACCCTGAGTATATACTACTGAAGTTTGAGCTATCTATTTGGCATGTCTCCTCTGTCTAACCCTAAGTGTGTATCAGTTGCTGATTTTTATAAGTAGTGTGGTTCCGTTTAGCCAATACATATATATCAAGAATGGGTCCCCAGTTTAGATAGGAAAGCAGGCAATGCGTATGAATAGAGCAATGATCCTTAGTGAGCAGAGAGGAGCAGAGAGGATGAAGCAGAAGAACCATACCTCGAAGACCAACGACGGAGTCGCGGATGGAGCAGAGAGGGGGCAGGGTCGTGATTGTGCGGCGAGGTAGCACGGGAACGTCGACGGCGGCAGAGGCAAGGGGCTCGTCCGGGGGGGTGGGGATGCGTCAGTGGCAAGGCCGCGGCAGCGCTAGGGACCGACGAGGGCGTCGGGGGAGGACGTCGAGGGCGCGGGCGCGGGCAGAGGGGGGACGACGAGGGAGGCGGCGCTGGGCTCGGGAAGGTGGCGCGAGGGCGGTGAGGGAGGCGGCGCTCGGCTCGGCGGGGGTGGCGCGGGGGCGGCGGCGTCGGGGCGGTGGAGGGAGGGAGAGGGATGAAGGGGATTGATCTGGCGAGGGAGAGAGGGAATGGGTGGAGTGGGGGACGAAGTATGGATGGTGGGAGATTACTAATGGCGCACCTCCCCCTAGTGCGCCATAAGTACGACGATTCTAATGGCGCACCTCCCCCTGGTGCGCCATTAGTATTTTGTTTTAGTTACTAGCCCGACTAGTCAGGTTATATGCCACCTAACCCTATCCCCATCAGAACACACCCACTAGCCCGACTGGTCAGCACGCAGCACACCCACTGGGAGGTCCTGGCATCGATTCCCAGGCTCCCCAATTTTTTTTATGCATTTAAAATGCTGTTTGATACTTATTTGTGTTTAAATATGTTCAAACTTGTTTAAATCATAACATTAATATTTTTTGTAAAATAGTAATAATTTTTTAAAAAATATCATCAGATTTGTTATTTAAAAATATTTATGAATATGAAAAATATCATCAAATTTATTATTTTGAATATATCATGAGTTCATGGGTCGACGGCGGCGGCCGGTGGAGCGGGGGAGGGTGCGGTGGGTCGTCGGCGGCGGTTGAGTAGGGGAGGGTGCGCGGGGTCGGCGGCGGCGGCCGGTGGAGCGGGGGGTGCTCAGCGGCGAGGGGGACCAGATCTGGCGAGGTGGGATAGCGATCGAGATGGAGGGGGATCGAGATCGAGTGTCCATGAAATTTAAAAACATTCAAGAGTTCAAAAAGTGCCCATGAAATACAATCGAGAAATGAAGGCTACGATTTAAATACAATCGATCTTATCTAGCTATCTGTTCACAATCTTCTTGCCCTTCTTTTTCGCAAATGGAGTTCTTCTGTGGAACAGACGTACTTTAGGTAGGGTGGTCCTGCCTCTTATTCTGGTGTATGCTGCTACTTCATCATCGTCGTCATGTTCGATCTTCGGGTCGCCATACTTGTCAAAGTCTTGCTCATTGGCTACTCCATCCATTCCGATGTTCTTCCTTTTGCCTCTCCTCACAACAACACGACTGGGCTTTGACGGGTCGGTAATGAAGAAGCATTGGTCAACTTGGGAAGCCAGTACCCATGGCTCATTTTTCGTGGTGACGTTTGCGCCCGCGGTCTTGGATTTGGCTTCGGGTATAACCATGGTGGTGAAATACCGGTCTTCTTTTAGGACGCTCTTGGCCCATCTGACACGGAACATCGGGACCTTCTCTCCAGCGTAGCTCAGCTCCCAGATCTCCTCGATCCTTCCGTAGTATCTGTCCTTGTCGTTACCGGTGTAGGATTCCATCGTTACCCCGGAGTTCTGGTAACCATCGCTCTTCATGTCCTTGGCCTCGGTGTAGAATGTCTAGCCGTTGATATCGTACGCCTCATAGGTCATCAGGCTATGCTCGGCGCCCTGTGACAAGGCGAATATGAGTTGTTCTTCCGCGGAAGAATCCTCATGTAAAGTGTACGACAGAAGCTTCTGCTTGAACCAACGCGTGAAACATGAGTTGTGGTATTTGATTATATCTCCGTCCGTCCTCTGTTGGCCTCGGTCATTGTACGTCTTCTCAATAAAGGTTTTGTTCTCTACCACCCAAGGATCGACCACGTCTATGTGTTGTAGCGCGACTAGGTTTGCTCTTTCAAAGTCGACGAGTCGACCCTCGAAGTCGACATGCATTTCGCGGCGACCCTCACGGTGACCCCGTCCAGCGAGCCTGCCGAGGTGCCTGTTGACGGGTAGACCAACGGGGTTCTCGATGCCTAGATAATTCGTGCAGTAGGAGATGCACTCTTCGGTCAGAAAGCCCCTAGCTATTCTTCCCTCTGGACGTGACATGTTGCGAACGTATCCTTTGATGACACCATTCATCCTTTCGAACGACATCATGCTGTGCAGGAACGTCGGCCCGAGTTGGATGACATCGTCCACGATATGGACCAGCAGATGCACCATAACGTCGAAGAATGCGGACGGGAAGTACATCTCAAGCTCGCATAGTATAACCACAATCTCTTCCTGTAGCCTTCTGAGTTGCCTCACGCCAACCGACTTCCGAGAGATGACGTCGAAAAAGTTGCATAGGCCAAATAGCGTTTCACGGACGTGCGCGTCCATGATCCCACGGATTGCAACTGGAAGTATCTGCGTCATCAGCACGTAACATTCGTGAGACTTCATCCCGGTGAACTTCTGCTTCGCTGGGTCTAGGTATCTGCTTATCTTCCCCGTGTAACTGTAAGGTAGTTTTACTCCTACGAGGCAGGTGAAAAACTGCTCAATCTCCTCCTGACTTAGAGTGAACCACGCGGGAGGGTAGTCATTTCCTGTCATCTAGGCCTTTTTGCCTTTGCGACGAGTTTCCGTGTCCTGCTTCGCCTCATCATCATCATCATCATCATCATCATCATTAGCGTGAAGCTCCTGCCTGATGCCCATTGCTTTCAAGTCTGCCCTTGCTTTCGGCCCATCTTTGGTCCTCTCTGGCATGTTGAGCAGGGTACGAAGCAGACTCTCGCACACGTTCTTCGTGATATGCATGACATAAAGGCTGTGAGGCACACGGTGGATCTTCCTGTACGGCAAGTCCCAAAAAACAGACCTCGTTTTCCATACCTTCAGCAGTGGCTCTGGCGCCTTTCGCTTCTTTCCCGGCTCTGGCGCCTTTTGCTTCTTTCTCGACAGTGGGCAATCTTTTGTCACATCCCTAGTTAGTGCTTGCATTAGGACTAGATAGAGTGTGCATCATGTTTACTTATCAAAGAAACTTGAAATGGGAATGATAGAAACCCCAGCACCCCTCTTCTAACAACTAGGGTTTGATAAAATCTTTTCCAATGTACCCAAAATGCCCTTCAAAAATGTTCATCATTTCTGCCTTGGTCTTAAACCTCTGCCAAAAATGGTGCACAATTTTCTAGGACATCTAAGGTCTCTGGATTAAATCATATGGTATTTGTATTTGGGCATTTAAATGCTATAAAATATTCTATGTGCCCAAATAATCATAAACTAAAATGTTCCATGCTGTTCATATTATTTACAGTGGGCATGACTAGTTTTATGAGTTATAAAAATGTTCTGCATTTTTATTAATTAAACAAAGTTGCAAAAGAAATGAAACAGAAAGAAATAGAAAAGGGAGAGAGAGAAAAAGGTCCGCGTCTTCGTCAAGCTTGGCCGCTGCATCAACCTAGCTGGACCAGAAAACTCTGGCATGCCTCCGCATTCGTTTGCTCTGGTAAGTTTCCTTCTTATCCTGCCCCTAGATCTCGTTAGGGTTTCTCCTTCATACGAGCCTGCGGGTAAACACTGTTCTTCCTAGTTCTTCGTCATAGTCCGATAGTTTTAGCGTAGATCTGATTCTCATGGTTGATAGCTGTAGGAGTAACTCCGTTTCTTCGTGGTGCCTTTATCTTTCCCAATATCACTAGTTTAGATTGCATCTGCTACAGCCTTCATCGCGACTGTTAAATATAACCTGAATAATCTCTGAATTTCCAGCATGCTGTAGATCCATATTTTCATTACTATGTGTACGAAAATTGTTTCTTCATAACTTCAGATCTGTATCATGTATACCGTTGTTGGCGGTTTAGCTGTTTCAGATCTATAATCCGGTAGATGCCATTGTTTTAGTTGTTCTAGATACTATAATCCGGTAGGTTCCGTTAGGCTCCTACCTAAACCGTCGTTTAAACAAGTACCTTTAGAGATGCCGCCGGTTTAAATTTTCTTAGACCATAAACCGGCTCTTCATCATATTTTCATACTTCCTTTCAAAAATGGCCACTCAAGCCAAGCAGTTTACCTCCTGCAACTGGGTCCAATCCCGGGTTACTGAGGAGGACTTAGAGAAACTGGCCGAAATTGGCGCTTTAGGCCCAAAAACTCTCCTTCACTTGAGGGTCCCCGGATCAGAGTGTCCTCCAGAGCCCAGAGAGGGAGAAGTTGTCGTTTTTCTTCATCACTTAGCCCGGGGATTCAATCCTCCCGGGTCAAAATTCTTCCGTGATGTGCTAGCCAATTTCCAACTTCATCCGCAAGATATTGGTCCCAACTTTGTGGCAAATATTTGCAACTTCCAAGTTTTTTGTGAAGCTTATCTGCAAGAGGAACCATCTGTTGAGTTGTTCCGAGATTTCTTTCACTTAAACCGTTGCACCGAATTTCATGACGGTCCGAATACTAAGCTTGGCGGGATGTCTATTCAGAAAAGGAAGGACTATAGTTTCCCTCACGTCAGTCTCACTACAACATGAACCCCCCTTTAGCAACACATGGATGTGTTGTCGTAGGCCCATATAAGCGTTGCCAAGGTCAACACCAACGGATTTACTATGTGTTGCCTTTGGTGGCGTTGCAAGGGTCTAGTGCAACGTATATTTGTGCGTCGGTAACAAGCAGAAAAATGTGTTGCAGTCTCGCAACAGATAAACCTATGTTGTACCTATGCGTTGGTATTTGCAAAACAAAATTTACTTTCCATTTTTCTCGAGATATGTTTTTTTGTTGACTTCTCTGTATTGTAGCCATGCAAATTATCTCACGTTTAAGGATGAAATTCTTACAAAATAAGGTAATGAAAAATAACTTATACACAGTAATAATGAAATTGATTAATCTTTATTTCCTGAAATAAATTGGGCAGTACAACATATTTACATATAACGTGGAAGATAAAATAAACAAAATACTGACACCATCATACTTATATAGGTTCTCCAGGTACAATTTATACAACAGAGTATATAGTAATGTGTTTAACATCTCCAAATATCTAAGTCTGAAGTTTCATTTCTCTGAACCAAGTCATGAGTGCATTGGTCTTGTGAAATAGTTCGCAAATCTGTGTAGAACCACATTTGTGTAGCCAAGTAATGATATATCCTCTCATATGCCAATCCAAATCATTTTCCTTAACTGCAGCATACACACCATATTTGCATTAGTAAAATAGAGAGAGAAAGTGCATAAGAGGATTACTTTTGATGTTTACGTTCTAGGATGAAGCAAGTACATGTTTGTTGGGTTAATAATTTAAGGAGAACAATTACAAGCAAGATAAGATGTAGGCACCTGAACAAGAATTTGTGTGCTGACAAATCGTGCATCCTTCTAGTGTTCAGAAACATCAGCACCTCCCCGTAAAATATAAAATTATTACAGAAATTGCAGGAATACAGAAGTGGCTGAATTTCAAACAACAAACTGCACCAAACTCAATTCAGAGGTGACATTTCGAAATTTATTCATATACATATGACACGAATATCATGGGTTATGAACTTATTATATTCTTGTATATTGTCTTCAAATTTTATCAATATTCAACATTTTAAATTGGATAACATGAGCGAATGAATTTGTTTATCTATGTTTTTTGCATAAAGTTCAAGATCGTGGTCTTCTCCCTTTTGCTGAGTAAGAAGCTGAAACAAATATTAAATTTTATGTGGGGAAACAAATATAACATCAACAAGAAAAATGGATTGAAGTATGAAATTAAGTTTACATTATTGTAACACATGAACTAGCAAAAAGGCCTTCAGCAGGCTATAAACGAAATGACTTGAATTATTCTCATGGCTTCTTCTACGTATTCAAGGATTTCCCCTAATTGCAATGCATAGCATAATCACAAGAATGTTGACTGAAGTACAGGGCCCTGTGAATGTAGATGGAACAAAGGATTATAGAGTGAGGACAAGTATTGGGACAGAGGGATACAAGTGGGAATTGTTTATTAGTACTGTGACACCACTTGAATTATTTATTTAGTACAATAATTGCACTGTCCTGCTGATCCTTGTACCAATGTTCTTCAGAGACATACTGACATACATGATCGCATTTGCTATATCACTGATATACTATCACTCCAATTTTAACAAAGTTGATTTTTTTTACGAGAAAAAACTGCATTGCTCTTGAACAGGTCATGTCGTTGCACTACCAAACATGCTAGTATCTAATGATCAACACCACATGTAAAATTATTTTATTATCCATCAACCCATCTAGATAGGAACAAGAAAATATAACCCCTAACACATACAACGTATGCACATAGTGTATTAGTGCTCATCTCGAATTAGTACAGATCGGCAGAGGGATGAATCACAGATAATCAATCATTGCCAGAACCAGACACGAACATGAGAGATGAAAAAAACAAATGAAATACATGCCGAACAAAATGGTCGGGCTTCCAAAGAAATCACCCGCATCACCTTGTTTTCCACCCATAATCAACGAAGAAATACGTCAGAAACCCTAGGAAGAGTACCATCGACGTCGGGCTCGAAGTAGCCGAGGGAGAGTACCACCATCAAGCCCAGGCTGGTAGCCGCGCGGTGGGTGGCGAACTGGAGACGCGGGAGACGCGCCGGCGACCCGTGGCGTTGTCTCGGGAGGCGCGTGCAAGAGTATAGAGGATGTCGCAACAGCAGAGGTTTAGAGGAGAACCCTTTGGGAGGGTCTGGCCGGTGAGCAGCTGCGTGGGGGAGCACCAGAGCAGCTAGAGCTGCCCGAGATGTAAGGTGGCGGCGGCAGTGTTGTGGTCTGGGAGAGATGAATCAAGGGAGAGGCAGGGCCGGCAGTGTCGTGGTTGGGGAGATGGCAGAGAGAAAAAGATTGCCTTCTTTTCCCACATATACTTGACTTCGTGGACGGATGAGGCACGACTAATAAGGTGGAGGTGGGTACGAGGAGGTTAAGCCATTCGTGGGGGTGTGGGAGGTTGAAGCCATCAACAACACATGCTATTATCGTTGCTAGGTATGTGTTGCCTTATGGGGGAGTTTGTTGTAGTGTGTCCACAACCATCCAAAAGAGTGGAATCAGACTTGGTTCTACTGCCTAGATACTTCCCCCGCCGAAGAGAATCCATTGCCAGGTTATCGCCCCCACCGTCTTATGGAGAATCATCCCTTTCCGCTGCGGCTAAGTGCCCAAGAACGAGCTCAGTACGCCGCTCAGCTCTCAAAGCTCGGGGCTTTTACGACCAATGGTCTGACAGGGGTTGACTTTGTCCGCTGCTAGATTTCTTGGAGTATTCTCCCGCTAAGCCGGCATTCCGGTTTAATGTGTGAATACACTGGGAATCCCAAAGATCCTTTGCGCCATACAGAGGCAGTGTTATCAGAAAATGAGATCAACGACTCCATCAAGAAACTGCTGAATGAGCCTATGGAAGTTTGCAGTCAAACCAGATTGGCTCCCTTCTGTGCACTCAATAAAGCACCATCGGTAAAAATTTCTTTTCATATTGCTTTGCTTTGTTTTAATCCGTCTGCAGTACTCGTTCTTGAAGTGTCTTTATCCCCTTTAACAGGGCAATGATCCATTCTGGAAGAGGAAGGCCCATGATAAACCGACGAAGGTACCTCGCCAAAAAAACAAGGCTATTAAGAAGGTCATTAAGAAGAAAACCACTATCGCGTCTGGATCCAATCCGAAGGATTATGAACCGGCCTCCGAGGTACTACCTCATTCTCTTGATTTCTCTGACCTTTCTTTATCTATATTTTATTTAACAATGATTGTACTCAGGGACATAGTGAAGGCAGTAAGGCGGATGATGTTGAGGTAATTACTCTTTCTTTCGGTTCAGAACCGCTGCCACTACCAAAAATTCGTCGAACAAGCCGGAAAGTACAGTTTTCTCATCCTTTCGCTTATTTGGATCCAAACTTTATTTTGAAGAAACAACAACATGAAGCTCGCCGCACCACACGTCATAGCGGTCACGCTATTGCATCAACCGGATTACCGCACACTCCAGCTCGGAGGCGTCGTTCGGAGGTTTTACACACTCCAGACGCTCTTTATCCCAAAGCAGGACTTATTCGACATCCTCTTAATCCGTCTGATTCGAATTATCAGGAAACTCCTCATTCATCTTCTGGCGAATCAACAGCCACCCAGATTCCTCCCCTCAAAACTGTACCTGGGTAAGTTGTTTTCCATATGTCTGGTTTAACTTTTATCTTCACTCTTTTGATTTTGATCATCTTTAACTTTCGCAGTAAACCTAAGACTAGCAAAAAGGCCAAATTGTATAAGCCAATGGGTGAGATACAATTGTTGAACCGACAAAGGATCCTGAACCCGCTGAAGATCCTATTGACACTTTGCATGACGACCCTATTGACACTTTGCATGACGATCCTATTGCTGCGGATCATGAAGTCTTTGTTGACCAAGGGAGTGATCCAATAGATCGTGATCCTGAACCGGCCAATCTTGCCCAAGCCAGCAGTGCTCCTGCTAGTCCGGCTAAGCAAACGACCGCTCCATCTGAAGACGTTGAAATCACTGGGATTGGCTAAACTACTCCTGGTGAGCCTGTCTCTTTATCCAAGCATACTGCCAAGGATGAAGTTCGTAGCAAGGACAAAGGGAA
The DNA here is from genome assembly GCA_902687465.1 of Secale cereale. Lineage (NCBI taxonomy): Eukaryota > Viridiplantae > Streptophyta > Magnoliopsida > Poales > Poaceae > Secale > Secale cereale. The sequence goes on along the minus strand of LR738714.1, from coordinate 653,518,096 downwards.
ATGGAGTACTGATATGTCCAGTTATGCTCAGCTCAGTGCCCAAGAACTCCATTCCGGCTATCTCAACCGGCTGTACAACAGCCGTGATCATGAAGCCGGCTTGGTAAATATGATGAAGGAGCGCTATGAGGTAATCTTTCTGCTTTCTGACTTGCACTCTATTCCTGTTTATTCCTCGTAGCCTGTCTTCACTCCATCGTAGCCCCCAAGTGCTGGTTTAGCCCTTTAGGGTGAACCGGGACTTTAGTAGATCTAGTAGATAGTTTGTTTTGCACATGTATAGTCCCCAAGGGCCGGTTTGCTCCTTTAGGATGAACCGGGACTTCAACTTCCATTCTGGTCTGAACAATGTCACATTAGTCCCCAAGTGCCAAGTTTATAACTTGTTATGTGCTTGGGAATTGATTGAAAAAAGGTCTGTTTAACTGCAAATATACATTAGCCCCCAAGTGTCAAGTGCATAACTTGTTATGTGCTTGGGACTTTGACTGAGATGTCTCATGAATATATAATGTACTTTCCTCTTGGCAGACTGACTTGAACCGGAAAAACTCTGAAGTGACCGAACTTTGGGATACTTTGAAGTTCCAAGAAACTACCACTATCAAAGTCAAGGACTAGCTGACACTTGCTTTAGCAAATATAGAGAAGTTGAAACAAGACTTTGAAAAAGAGCGGTCGGATTGGGATGCTAAAAAAGCTATCTTGGAGAAGAGGGCCACTGATGCAGAGGCTACTCTTAATCCGATGACAGAGAAATTGTCCGGATTAAAGCAGCAGATAGATGCTATGACAACTACCATCTTTGGTAAATACTATTAACATAGCCCTGAATATTGCAGTCCTGCACCTTCCAGTTCAACTCATACTTTTTGATGCAGGGAGACGCATTGCTCATCTTGGCAATGATATGCGTAGAAAGTTGAAGGCCGCATACACTCTGGTGGAACAACTGTATTCCGGTGCCCAGAGGATTGTATGTGCTGCTTCACACAATAAACCGGCTCTTAGAACTGAAGAAGTCGTCTGCAAGGGCCGGTGCTCTGATGGCTTTAACTCGAGCAAAAGCTTGGGTGCCTGATTTTGATCCGGCGGAAGCAATGAATGGCTATCCCAGGATGAAGGAGGATGGATCAGCTTTCGGAGACAATGATTTGCGTGCTCTGACGAAGGAAATGCGGCCTCTGGCCAGCAAATTGTCTGATGAGGCTGATTTGTCTCGTTATCATCCGGCGTACAGTGTTGAGAACGTGCGGGCCGAGCTTCCGGCTTACGAGATTGAAAATCTTATTCCGCCCGTCCGTAAGCACACTTTTGCTCCTGAAATTGATCCGTCTGAACTTGTAAACGATGAAGTTTATTTCCGAGCGCTGACCAAGATCGATTGGACAACCACTGACTTCCAGCAGCTGGAAGAGACCGTTGAAGAACCGGAGCGAGCTGATCCACAACCTTCACATCAGGCTGACGCAGAATCCTAAGCCGGTGCCAGTTTAAATTCTATGGCCCAGTACTTTTATGGAAAAACTAATATTCTTCTGGGCTCTCCAGTGCCTTGTAATGGGGTAGTTGAAACTCTTTTATGTTATCACACACTGTTCTTTGTATGAGATTGCTTCAATTGGCATCTTCATAGTCATTTCTTGCTTATAATGCTTTTGACGATTTATTCCACCTGCTTCTACATAAAACAATGTTTAAAGTGTCCTGGCGGTTTATCGCCGAACGGGTCATAATGCCCAAACACATGGTCTAAGTTTATAACCTGAACTATGTATAAAATATAAAGTATGCATCATACCTGTGATTAAGTGTGTCACAATTAACCTTAATCAATAGTCGATAACAAAGACAAAGATCCAAGATGCAAGTATTGATGACTCCCTTGATCATTTGCCGGTTCAAGATGGGACCGAACCGGGTTATGATAAACTCTGGTTTAAATGTAGGAAGTAGTGGTGTTTGTATAATCAACACAGACTAAGGCTTTGTAAATGCAGGTGTAGTGGCAACTTATAGTCATCCACTCCTTGAACCAATGGACTTGGATGAACACCAATGACCTTGAGGATAAAAAATTTGTATAAAAAATCAAAAAGAAATTTTTGGGCAAATAAGACCATGTAGTCGAGGCTTTTTATGAGCTGCCAGGCTCCAAATTCGAGTCTTTTTATGAGCTACCAGGCTACTGTCATTAACCATTTCACAAAGCATGTTAAGATGGTCCTCAATCCTTAACCAAATCATCAATGTTAATGTTACCAAGTTCAGAGTCTGTAAAGATTGACTTGTGTAAACACTCGATGATCTTCAATTTAACGTTACCTAGTTCAGGGTCTGAAAAGATGGACTTGTGTATACGTTTGACGGGTCGTGCCAGGTTTACCTGGGCGGAGTGACTTACTTAATGCAGGCAGGTTAATCCGTGGTTTTAGGTGTATACACCAGGCTTCCAAGCCATGGCTTGATAGCCTACTACAAGGGTTGTCAACTCGTTGATGCTATGCATCAGGAGCCCCCAGGTAGCATTTAAGCAATGCTCGTTGGGGTCAATGTTTGAGTTGTGCTAGGCATCAAAACTCTCTTTTGCCCCTCATCATCATGTGAGGATTGCCGAAGCAACCAGAGCTATACTCTTATGATGGCTTTGTCGTGATCGCCGGTTTTAGAGGCCATATGAACTACCTTACATACAGAAGCCCCCATGTGACATACTCCTATGGCTCAGGTGTAATAAGGTCGAAGAAGAGCGATGTTCCACGGCTGTCGGGTCTCCTCCTCCGCAGTACGTGAGTCCTTATGTTCTCGAACGTCGACGAGGTAGTATGATCCATTGTGCAGGTTCTTGCTGACCACAAAGGGTCCTTCCCAAGGACTGGATAGCTTGTGCACGTTAGTCTGGTCTTGGATGAGCTGAAGCACCAGATCTCCTTCTTGAAATGTTCTGGTTTTAACCCGGCGACTGTGGTACCGGCGCAGATCTTGCTGATAAATCGCCGATCGAGCTGCTGCCGTGTCCCGTTCCTCATCCAGCCGGTCTAATGCATCTTGCCGTGCTTTTTCATTATCATCTTCGATGTAAGCCTCCACTCAAGGCGAATCATGACGGATATCACTAGGGAGGACCACTTCAGCTCCATATACCATGAAGAAAGGCGTGTACCCTGTGGATCTGTTAGGTGTAGTGTTGATGCTCCATAACACAGAGGGTAATTCCTCCACCCAACAACCAGGTGTCCTTTGCAAAGGGACCATAAGCCGGGGTTTAATGCCTCTCAAGATCTCTTGATTGGCTCTTTCAGCTTGACCATTAGACTGAGGGTGAGCTACTAATGATACATCAAGGTGGATGTGCTCTCGTTGACAGAACTCCTCCATAGCCCCCTTGGATAGATTGGTACTATTATCAGTTATAATACTGTGTGGAAAGCCAAACTGGAAAATCACCCTTTTGATGAATTGAACTGCCGTTGCTGCATCACACTTGCTGACTGGTTCCGCTTCAACCCATTTGGTAAACTTATCCACCGCCACCAAAAGGTGGGTCTTCTTATCTGGGGATCTTTTGAAGGGTCCAACCATGTCAAGCCCCCAAGTCGCAAACTGCCAAGTAATTGGAATCATCCTCAACTCCTGAGCCGGTATATGAGCGCGCCGTGAGAATTTCTGGCAAGCATCACATTTTCTGACCAAGTCCTCTGCGTCGGCATGAGCCATCAACCAGGAAAACCCATGACGAAAAGCTTTAGCCACCAAAGATTTTGAACCGGCATGATGAACACAATCTCCTTCGTGGATCTCTCTAAGAATATCACGGCCTTCATCTGGTGATACACAACGTTGGAACGCCCTAGAAACACTGCAATGATGTAATTCTCCATTGACAATAGTCATTGACTTGGATCGCGGGACTACCTGTCTAGCCAAGACTTTGTCCTCTGGTAACTCACCTCGGTTCATATACGCCAGGTAAGGGAGCGTCCAATCCAGAATAACATGAAGCACCACCAGCAATTGAGCCTCCGGATCTGGAACGGTCAAGTCCTCTTTTGAAGGTAACTTTACTGACGGATTATGTAATACATCCACGAAGGTATTGGGTGGCACCGGTTTACGTTGAGAGCCCAGCCGGCTTAAGGCATCAGCCGCTTCATTCTTTCGCCGGTCTATATGGTCCACTTGATAACCCTTGAAGTGTCCAGCAACAGCGTCTACCTCTCGTTGATATGCCGCCATAAGTGGATCTTTGGAATCCCACTTACCGGACACCTGTTAAGCCACCAGGTCCGAATCACCAAAACATTTAACCCGACTTAAATTCATCTCTTTAGCCATCCGTAGCCCATGGAGGAGAGCTTCATACTCAGCTACATTGTTAGTACAAGGGAACATTAAATGGAGGACATAACAGAACTTATCACCTCGTGGGGAAGTTAATACGACTCCAGCCCCGAGCCCTCCAATTGCCTAGATCCATCAAAGTGAATAGTCCAATACGTGTGATCCAGCTTCTCCTCTGGTGCTTGTAGCTCCGTCCAATCGTTGATGAAGTCCACCAGTGCTTGGGATTTGATTGCAGTGCGGGGAACATATTTCAAACTATGAGGACTAAGCTCAATAGCCCACTTTGCAACCCGATCAGTAGCCTCTCTGTTCTGGATTATATCCCCCAGAGGAGCTGAACTGACCACAGTGATTGGATGGCCTTGAAAGTATTGTTTTAGCTTTCGGTTTTCCATGAAGACTCCATACACCAACTTCTGCCAATGCGGGTATCTCTGTTTTGATTCAATGAGCACCTTACGGAAGTAGTAAACCGGCCGTTGAGCCGGATATTCTTTGCCTATCTCCTTGCGCTCTACCACAATGGCAACGCTTACTACTAGGGCGTTAGCAGCTACATATAACAACATCGGCTCATTATAACCTGGGGCAGCAAGGACCGGCGGCTCTGACAATTGCTTCTTCAAGTCTTCCAATGCAGCATCAGCTACATCACTCCACACGAAACGGTTTGTCTTTTTCATCATCTGATAAAGCGGGATGGCCATCTCCCCCAAACGGCTGATAAACCGGCTGAGCGCCACCATGCGGCCCGCCAAGCGTTGGACATCGTTGATGCACACCGGTTTAGCCAAGGATGTAATCGCCTTGATCTTCTCCGGATTAGCTTCAATTCCCCTGTTTGATACCAAGAATCCTAGGAGCTTGCCTGCCGGAACACCAAAGACACATTTGTCCGGACTAAGCATCATTTTGTAAACCCGGAGATTATCAAAGGTTCTTTCAAATCTGTTATTAATGTCTCCTCCTTCCTGGATTTCACCACAATATCATCCACATATGCATGAACGTTCCGCCCAATCTGTCCATGAAGACAATTCTGCACACAACGCTGATAAGTCGCCTGGGCACTCTTAAGCCCAAATGGCATAGATACATAGTAGAAGGCTCCAAAGGGAGTTATAAAGGCTGTCTTCTCTTGGTCCTTAAATGCCATTTTGATCTAATGATAACCTGAATATGCGTCCAAAAAGCTTAGGCGCTCGTAGCCCGCCGTAGCATCCATGATCTGATCAATACGGGGGAGGGCAAAGGGATCAGCTGGGCAAGCCTTGTTCAGATCCGTGTAATCAAGACACATTCGCCAAGTGCCATTTTTCTTAAGCACCAGCATCGGATTAGCCACCCATTCCGGATGAAACACCTCAACTATAAAACCTGCCTCCAAGAGCCTAGCCACCTCTTCACCAATCGCCTGGCGCCTCTCTTCATTGAAGCGGCGCAGAAATTGTTTAACTGGATTAAACTTAGGATCAATGTTGAGAGTGTGCTCAGCGAGTTCTCTCGGTACACCTGGCATGTCAGAAGGTTTCCATGCAAAAATGTCCCGATTCTCACGGATGAACTCGATGAGCGTGCTTTCCTATTTAGGATCTAGGTTTGCACTGATGGTGAACTGCTTGGATGAATCGCCAGGAACAAAGTCAACCTGCTTTGTCTCTTCAGCTGATTTGAACTTTAAGGCCTGATCATGCTCTGGGGTTGGCTTTTTTAGCGGAGACATATCTGCCAGATCAACATTATCTTTATAAAAACTTTAGCTCCTCAGTTTCACAAACTACCTTAGCATAAGCTGCATCGCCTTCCTCGCACTCCAAAGCAATCTTGCGGCTCCCATGGACCGTAATGGTTCCCTTGTGGCCCGGTATCTTGAGCTGTAGATAAACATAACAAGGCCTCTCCATGAACTTAGCATAAATTGGCCGCCCGAACAGGGCGTGATACAGGCTCTGGATCTTTACCACTTCAAAGGTCAAAGTCTCAGACCTGGAATCATGTTCATCTCCAAAAGTGACCTCCAAGTCTATCTTACCAACTGGATACACCGATTTACCAGGCACCACACCATGGAAAACTGTGTTGGATTGCCGAAGCTTCTTATCAGTTAACCCCATGCACCGGAAAGTTTCGTAGTATAGAATGTTGATGCTGCTGCCTCCGTCCATAAGCACCTTGGTAAACTTGTAGCCACCTACTTGAGGTGCCACAACTAGAGCCAGCTGACCCGGATTGTCAACCCGGGGCGGATGATCCTCTCGGCTCCATAAAATGGGCTGTTCTGACCAACGCAGGTAGCGCGGCACCGCCGGTTCAACAAAGTGTACCGCCCTCTTGTAAACTTTCTGGTCACGTTTACATAAGCTCGTGGTGAAGACATGATATTGCCCACTGCTCAACTGCTTCAGATTACTCTGATATCCGGACTGCTGCTGCTGTTGATTTCCCTGATAGTTATAACCGCCCTAGCCGTGCTGCTGGTTATACTGATTGTGCCTGTTTTGGTTGCTGTGATTACCTTGGAACCCTGAACCGGATCCACTGCCTTGATAACCTGGCCCGTGAAAACCAAGGCCTGATCCGCCGGACGGTCCATGATCAAATTGGGACCGGTTCATGATTTCCTTCATAATAAAACAATCCATCTAGAGGTGTGTAGCTGGCTTTTCCGCTGTACCGTGCCTTGGGCAAGGTATGTTCATCTGGCGTTCCAGATTAATAGGCAGCCTCCCATTTCGTGGGGGCGGTCTACACTTGCGGCGCTGGTCGTTCTCCTGAGCATTGGTGTTGGCCACAAAGTCTGAGTTAGCAGCCGCTTTACGCTTACTGTTGTTCCTTGATTCGCCGGGTTGGGCTGCTGTGCTTTCCCATTCTTCTTTGCCTTCCCTGACTTATCCTCATCAGAGTCTGGGTATTTGGCACTAAGTGAATCCGCATACTTCACCAAGGCGCTCATGAGCGTCCCCATGTCATCGCAATTCCATTTAAGCCGTCCCAACTTCAATTTCAAAGGTTCAAACTAGCAATTGCCTTCCAAGGTTACAACTGCTGTGCTTGGGTTGATGCTTTTGGAGGAATGTAGGATCTCCGACACTCGACACACCCAATGACTTGTTGACTCGTGCTCCCCTTGAACACAGGCAGCTAAATCGACGACAGGCATTGGCTGTTTGCACGTGTCTTTGAAGTTATTAATAAACCGGCGGCGCAATTCGGCCCATGATCCGATGTAGTTGGGTGGCAAGCCTTTCAGCCAAGTGCAAGCCGTGCCCTCCAACATCATAGTGAAGTACTTAGCGCACGCTGCATCATCTACATCCAGCATCTCCATTGCCATCTCATAGCTTTCAACCCATGCCTCAGGGGATAGATCCACAGTATAGTTGGGCACCTTGCGCGGTCCTTTGAAATCCTTGGGTAGTTTTACGTTGCGTAAAGCGGGAGTAAGACAAGGTACCCCCAAGGAGCTAGACATAACCCCCGGTTCAACTGGGGTGGAAGGACGAACCGGCATCAATTGATAGGCTTCGTACTATGCTGCTAACTCGGCCTCTCGGCGCTGCCTGCCCTGATCCACCACGTCTTGAGCATTCGCATCTCCCCCTACCGGATCATCCCTCTATGGCTGGTTACGTCTTCGTGTGCTGCTCGACACAGCCGATTCATCCAAGCGCCTAGTATAGCTCCGGCTTGGGCGAGGGGTGGAATGAATCCTCTCACGGTTGTGAGAATAAGCTTGCTGTTGAGTCAGCGCCGTCTCCAAAAACTCCCTGGCCCGCTGGGCCTCCACCGCTATGGGGGACGTTCCTTCGATGGGAAGGTCGCCCAGTCGTGAAGCGGCGGTAACTATGTTATCCAATGGATTAGAGTAATGACCGGGAGGGGTGGGTACATGCTGTGACGGGACAACCTGGCGGGTTGGCTCCGCAGCCTGTGGCTGGACTGACGCTCCTGTGCCCGACGGCCCTCCCCGGTTCACCTCCGGCTGGTTACTGGTCCCTGCCCCTGGCGTGCTAAAAAGGTTCCTTGCTTCGTAAACCGACGGCAGGCGAGATCGTTGCCTTGTCCTCATTACCTCGTGCGAAGCTGTCTGATCCAACATGAGTCGATAAGCCTGAGCATCTAGCTCGGCCTGCTTCACAGCCATCTTGGTTTTCTCAGCTGCTAGGTCCAACCTGGCTTGATCTATCCAGCTTTTTACCTGAGCAACTTCTGCATCATGTTGTTCCTTATTGGCCTGGGCTACCTCTACCGTTAACAGTGTTGTCAAAGTATCGACCAAGGCGGACAAAGTTTCGTCAGGTGATGGATCAGGTCCTCCAGCCCTAGCTCCCGCCGTGTCCGATGTTAACGCCGCTGTAGTTGATGACTGCTGCATGGGTTGTGATCCGGCCATGAAGAAGGCAACCCGGTTCGGCGAATCAAGGGGGTCCGAAATACTATCACCATCGGAACAACCCTCAGACCGACCATCCTGTAATAGGTATAGAGATTCTGTCTCTCCAGAGGATGATTCGTCGCCGGAATAGACAACAGTGTCACCACCGGAGTCCGATCCGTCCTCAGCTTGGACTCCATGAACTGCTCCAACGAAGACGTGCTTCACGACGGGCTGAATCCGGGCAGGTCTCGCACGCTAAGCCGACTCGACGATGTTGGGGAAGATGTCCGGCTCAGGGCCCGATTCGCCGATCTTGCCAATGAAGACGTGGATGCCGCCAAAGGGGACCTGGTACCCGTATTCGATTGAATCGGCCTCGGGGCCCTAGCCTGCATCATCGATGTAGATCTTTCCGCGACAACTCTTGGTCATCCGGCCCACTGCATAGCCCTTGAGTCCTTCAAAGCTACCCTTCAAGAACTCGAAACCATCATGCGATAGCCCCACGGTGGGCGCCAACTGTCGTGGTTTTGTCACGACAGATGTCCTAGAAAAAGGACATAGTAATGAGGCCATCGCTACGGGTTATCTTAAAGGGGTTAAAGCGGACAAGGACACAGGGATTTTATACTAGTTCGGCCCCTTCGATGAAGGTAAAAGCCTACGTCTAGTTTGGTGTAATATTGCTAGGGTTTCAATGACCAGGGAGCGAATCCGCTTTGCCTGTGTCTCGAGCTCTTATTCTCTGCCTTGAACCGTCGCCGGGTCGTCCCTTTATATACACGAGGTGACGCCCGGTCCGGTTTATAGAATCCGAGGCCGGCTCATAAACGTGTCCGGCTCAGTCTCTATCTTTCCTATCTTACATCACAAGTTACACGCAGTATGGCGGTTTACAAACCATGGGCCCTAACACTTGGGCTCTAAGCCTCCTGGGCTAAAGCGTCTTGCTCCATGCTTTGATGGGCTTTAGTAAGAGTAATCTCAACAGGCATGAACCGACCCCTCCTGGGCGGTTTATACCTGGTTGTAATATCCTTGACAAGACACGAGGGCTCCACAAGGGTGGAGGGCGTGCCCCCCTTCCCAGGGCGCGCCCCCTGCATCGTGGGCACCCCGTGTGTCCCCCGGACTCCGTTTTCTTGTGGGTTACTCCTTTTGGTCGGTAAAAATTCAATATATATACTCCCGAAGGTTTTGACCTCTGTATCACGCAAAAATCCTCTGTTTTTGTTTCGAGCTATTTCTGTCGCAGATAAGATCAAGATGTCTTCTCATGAGTCTGATGGAGAGAGTCGGGTGTCTCATCTGACACTTGACCCAAGAGCAAACAACGATGCTAACCACTTTGGTCCATCAACGAAGGAAGAGATGGAGGCTGACTTGAAGAGGATAGATGCCATGGAGGAAGATCAAGAAGTTACTTCTCGATTTCAAGCTGGATTCACAATAGGGGAATTACAGAGCTCAACTATTCCAAACTCAGTCCTCCCTACCAATGTTGGGTTTCTTTCTTATGAAAATATGAAAAAGAGTGTTACTTGTTCTCCCGTAGCTATGCAGCATCCTTGGGTGAAAGGAGCTTTGGCTGTCACGGGCAAGCTCCGCAAGGAAATTATGGACCTTAAGCAGCAAGTTAACAAGCTCGAGGAGGAGAACCGTATCCTGAAGGGTATCATCGCCAAGAATATTACACCATCACCCCCGAAGAACAAGACATAATCATATGGGTATGGGCACTCCCCTTGGGAACTGCCAAGCTTGGGGGAGTGACCCCGGTATCGTATCACCATCACCCTATCTTTACCATTTTACTTAGTTTGATCCTTTTGGTAGTATCTTAATCTATTAGAATAAAGTTAGCATGATCTATTTGTGAGCTTTTGCTTTGTGAGCTTTATCCTTTGTAGTCGAGTCCGTGAGTTATACAATAAAGATTAGTGTTGCGTCAAGGGCTTGATTTCCTCACTTGGGTCATGATAAAAGAAAGAAAACATAAGGAGTATCAAAGAGATCATATCAATCTTGTGGGAAGTAATGACTTCACATACAAGAGTATGACAAATAAAAGTTGCTGGGAGTTGACAAACATAGTTTTGGTCATCGTTGCAATTAATAGGAAGTAATAAAAGAAGAGAGGCTTCACATACAAATATACTATCTTGGACATCTTTTACGAGTGTGAGCACTCATTAAAGTATGGGTTATGTATTCTTATATCCGAAATAAAGTATATTGTCATGGATCATCCAACATGTTGAGCTTGCCTTTCCCCCTCATGCTAGCTAAAACTCCTCGCACTAAGTAGAGATACTACTTGTGCTTCCATATATCCTTAAACCCAATTTTGCCATGACAGTCCACCATACCTACCTTTGGATTGAGATAGATCCTTACAAGTAAGTTGTCATGTTGCAAACTCGCTAAAATATGTATGATTTATTAGTGTGGGAGAAATTAGCTTTATACGATCTTGTGATATGGAAGTAATAAAAGCGACGGACTGCATAATAAAGGTCCTTATCACAAGTGGCAATATAAAGCGAAGTTCTTTTATGCTAAGACTTTGTGCATCCAACCATAAAAACACATGACAACCTCTGCTTCCCTCTACGAAGGGCCTATCTATTATTCCTTCCTTATAAGTGTCAAGGTGAATTCCACCTTTCCTTTTTACATTTTATCCTTTGGCAAGCACATTGTGTTGGAAAGATTCTGACATATATACCCACTTGGATGTAAGTTTTCATGATCTATTACTCTTGAGCACTGTTCAAGAAATCTTCCGATTCAGCGATTTATCATCCGATTTATCTCTACTCTTGGGGTAACCGATAAGATTATGCATTATCTTCATTATTTATCGTTTGGGCCGATTTATCGCTATGACAAGCGATTTATTGGGAATCTACCGATAAATCGGGCCTATTCGTAGCACTATGTTTGCAAGAATTATGTTTATTTGTGTTTTGTGGACCTTGTTACGCAATATGTAATGTTTTTCTATATTGTTTGTCATTATATCAGGATTCAAAGGCTAAGATTCAAGGTAACACTTCTATCCAATATTGTTTTGGTGTTGAATATAGCATATTTCAGTGTTGGGAACCTGAGATTTGAAAAAACTGGCCGATTAATAGTCGACCGATAAAATCGATTAATCGGCTGATTTCCAATTAATATCTAATCCCCAGCTGACCGAGACGATAACGATAAGCGATATCCCCAACATTGCCCTTGAGGTAAAAGGTTGTGAGGCAACACCATAAGCCCCTATCTTTCTCTGTGTCTGATTAAAACTCCATAAACATAAGTATTGCGTGAGTGTGAGCAATTGTGAAAGACTATATGATAGTTGAGTATGTAGGCTTGCTGAAAAGCTCTTATATTGACTATTTCCGATGTTACGATAAATTGCAATTGCTTCAATGACCGAGATCAAAGTTTGTTAGTTTCCATTGAAGTTTATGATTCATACTTGATATTGTGGATGAATTGTTACTTTAGCATAAGAATCATATGACTATATTTATATAAGTTGCTCTTATGAGAATGATCATGATGCCCTCATGTCTGTATTTTGTTTTTATCGACACCTCTATCTCTAAACATGTGGACATATTTTTCGATATCGGCTTTCGCTCGAGGACAAGCGAGGTCTAAGCTTGGGGGAGTTGATACGTCCATTTTGCATCATGCTTATATGTTGATATTTATTGCATTATGGGCTGTTACTATATGTTTTGTCACAATACCTATGTCTTTTCTCTCTTATTTTACAAGGTTCACATGAAGAGGGAGAATGCCGGCAGCTGGAATTCTGGGCTGGAAAAGGGGCAAACTCTGGAAACCTATTCTGCACAACTCCAAAAGCCCTGAAACTCAACAGAACATCGTTTTGTAAAATATAAAAAATATCTGGCGAAAGAAACCCATGAGGGGGGCCATCGGCTGTCCACAAGGGTGGGGGGCGCGCCCCCCTTCCCAGGGCGCGCCCCCTGCCTCGTGGGCCCGCCGGCAGGCTCCGGATGCCCATCTTCTCCTATATGAGGTGTTTTGACCTGGAAAAAATAAGAAGGAGGCTTTCGGGACCAGACGCCGCCTTCTCGAGGCGGAAACCAATCTAGGGCTCCGACAGAGCTGTTCTGCCGGGGATACTTCCCTCCAGGAGGGGGAAATCGTCACCGCCGTCATCACCAACAACTCTCCCATCTTGGGGAGGGCTATCTTCATCAACATCTTCACCAGCACCATCTCCTCTCAAACCCTAGTTCATCTCTTGTATCCAATCTTTGTACCCAAACCTCAGATTGGTACCTGTGGGTTGCTAGTAGTGTTGATTACTCCTTGTAGTTGATGCTAGTTGGTTTATTTGGTGGAAGATCATATGTTCAGATTCATTATGCATATTAATACCCCTCTGATCATGAACAATATTATGTCTTGTGAGTAGTTACTTTTGTTCCTGAGGACATGGGAGAAGTCTTGCTATTAGTAGTCATGTGAATTTGGTCTTCGTTCGATATTTTGATGAGATGTATGTTGTCTATCCTCTAGTGGTGTCATGTGAACGTTGACTACATGACACTTCACCATTATTTGGGCCTAGAGGAAGGCATTGGGAAGTAATAAGTAGATGATGGGTTGCCAGAGTGACAGAAGCTTAAACCCTAGTTTATGCATTGCTTCGTAAGGGGCTGATTTGGATCCATATGTTTCAGGATATGGTTAGGTTTACCTTAATACTTCTTTTGTAGTTGCGGATGCTTGCATTAGAGGTTAATCATAAGTGGGAGGCTTGTCCAAGTAAGGGCAGCACCCAAGCACCGCTCCACCCACATACCAAATTATCAAAGTACCGAACGTGAATCAGATGATCGTGGTGAAAACTAGCTTGATGATAATTCCCATGTGTCCTCGGGAGCACTTTACTTTATATAAGAGTTTGTCCAGGCTTGTCCTTTGCTACAAAAAGGATTGGGCCACCTTGCTGCACCTTATTTACTTTTACCGTTTGTCACTTGCTACCAATTATCTTATCACAAAACTATCTGTTACCTATAATTTCAGTGCTTGCAAAAAATACCTTAAAGAAAACTGCCTATCATTTCCTTCTGCTCCTCGTTGGGTTCGACACTCTTACTTATCAAAAGGACTACGATAGATCGCCTACACTTGTGAGTCATCAGGCAGTCGGCGTCTGTGGCCTGTAAACGAACGTGAGGGGAGGCGCGCGACACGGGCGGCGGCAGCAGGTCGAGGCGCGGTAGGGACTCGGTGAGGCGCAGCTGGGTGACCGAGGAAAAGAGCCAGCGGGTGGGGCAAGGGCGCAGCCGGCGATGATGGTCCGGCGACCAGAACAACGGCGGAGGGTCACGGGCCTCGCCGGAATATTACTACAGGCCATCGTTTGGACGGGCGCGACCACCTATGAGATGTTGGGGCTCGCGCGCATGGAACTGCACTAACGGCAGCGCCGATGGTGGTCGGGAGCGACCGCAACAACGACAACGGGCGGTAGGCGGAGTCGCGTTTTGATGGATTCGAACGCAGAGGCTCGACCTTGACGAACTAGAGGGCCATCCTACGGTGTAGGGGTGCCCTAAGCACATCCAAGTGCTCAGATGGCCCCAGGATGATGGGTAGCCACGGCGAGGAGCTCCACAGCGGCGACGCGTGCACGGCGGCGCAGTGGGGCGGCTACGGGTACTAGAGGAAGGGAAAAAGGGGTCGAGGCAAAGCGGAGCCTCACAGTGATCATGTAGGGGGAGGGTAGCATGCTCGGGGAGGGTCAACCGCGGCGGAATCGACGGCGAGGTCGACGGTGACCGAGGAGGAAGAAGGACTCAGGGCGGCGTCGTGGTGGTCTCCCAGCCCCGATTCAGCAGTGTAGGTGACGAAGAAGAGGATGTCAAACCTTTTGGGCTCCTGAGGACGACGAATGGTGGCCATTGGCCACACCAACGGAGGTGCCGCGGCGACAACGATGCTCGGCGGAGGGGCGGAGATGGTGAGGGGAGAGGGGATTTAGGGTTGGCAAGAGGAGGGGGAGAGCCGGGGCGCACCTTATCCTCGTCGGGGAGCGGCTGATGGCCAACACGGCGACTCCCTGGCCGATGGATGGCCGCCACCTTCCCAGCTTCTCTATAGCTAGGAAGAAGACAATGGGGGAGGCAGGCTGGGCCGCCTCGGCCGCCACTGTGCACTTGGCCCAGTGCAACAGTGGGCCTCTTTTCTTTCTTTTTTATTTTAGCTTTCCTTTACTATTTTCTTTTTATTTGCTCTGCCTTGCATTTTCTTTTAGTACCAATTGAGTTTTATTTTGAACAAAACTTGGCACATAACTCTAGCACAACATCTTGAGATGGAAAAAAAAATTTGGAGTCAAAAGGAGTTGTCTAACCATTTTTATAAATTCAAAAGGCCAATTGAATTTATGTTGGAGTACTAAATTAATTCCCAGGGGGATTTTCGGAATTCAAATGAGGCTGGTTTCAACATGAACATGGTCAGGGGAATTTATAGGACAATGTGAACATTTTTGTTTTACTTCTTGAAGAAATAAATATTTGACTTGCATTTTAAATTTGAATTTGAGTTTGGTTTGAAACACAGTGAGGATTAGCAACTTCATTATGATGACATGGCATCATTAGGCATGAGCTTACTGTAGCATAATTATCCGGGCGTCACAATTCTCCTCCACTACAAGAAATCTCGTCCCAAGATTTAAGGGTTGGAGTAAGGGGGAAAGACTCGGGAAGGACGAAGCACAACACAAGATAGATACCTGGTGGCTATCTCAATGAACGTGGCATAGATGAATCTCTTGAGTTGAAATTCAAGAAAGTCATCGAGAGCAAGGTAAGAAGGTGCAATAAGAAGCTTCAAGCGGGTAGGCAAGCGTTTGTTGCCTGGAACAGAGGGTGAAAGGGGCTTCAAAGCAATGGGGATAAGTATTGCATGTGATACCAGAATAGATCAGTAGGAAGGTGGTTCGTGATTTACATACAAAGCCAAGCGCTAGGAACAATTTTGGGAAACAGGGATATACAGGAGAGTCGGGTTTCGATCCTATGGAACTGTGGTTATGGGCCCACCATGTGGGTTAAAGGTTGAAAGAGTGTTGACAACTTGCACGGCCATGTAAGCAAGGCATATCAAAGGATAACATGTCAGTTATGTCGGCAACAACATCGGTACCAAGGGCGAGGGACAAAGAGAACCATTTTCTTGCTTGTTGAAACGAGGCGGACCAATAGGCAAAGTTCTCGTCCACCGGCGGTTACTAGAATGTTAACAACAATAGTAAAGGGTCTTACTAACAGAGTTGTACACCGAGATGCTTACATAAGTAGGGAATTATTACTGCTTAGATCTCATAAATCACAAGAAAGGTTAATCAAAACAATAGAAAGGAAAATGTGTTTATACACAAGATTTAGGAGTGTATCTTTTCCCAAGGAAAAGTAGAGCATGATATACAGGTTAGATCAACAAGTACATCACCATTTGGAGAAAGGGGCAAGGGAATTCATGATATTATCCATACAACGGTGTTTGGATAATAGAGCGGGAAACATTTGGTAATGCACTTCCAATGTTCTTATTATTGTTCGGCGTACCACAGTCATGCTTCGAGGTAACATTAACATGGTGTTTCAAGCAAGATTGAACCTGAAGGTCACAAGAAGTACAAAGGAACAATTCCAAGAATGTCAAGGAATGTAGGATATTACAAAAACATGACCAAGTTTGTATTGGCAGGAAGTCAAGGATGATGTCGATGAGAACACGAATCATCGACGGGCAAGGATGGTATTTATCCCCAAGAATTCGATTGATATCTTAGAACAAGGCAGTATATTGATGGTGATCACGACAAATTTTCTCGAGAGGCTCTAGGAAGATGCCATCGAGCACAACGACATCCAACAAGAGGAATGATGAAGCGAAGTCTATTGGAACCACAGATATGACACCAGCTCAGATTCAATCTTTTTGCTCAAGGTGGAATGATAATAAGAGGAAGATCGACATAGCTTCGATCATCATCGAAATTTGTTCTACGGGAATAAGGACCATGTACCACAATTAAAATTAGTACAATAATGATGTAGCCGATCAGGCTAGGAATGACATGATGGAGTACTAAACTCATAAGTAAAGAAGATTACTAAGACTTGTTTAGTCGTAGTGCGGGGAAAAATGGAGTCAGTGAAAACGTAACACATAATGAAGAACTCATAAGAGGTTATGTAGTTTAGTGATATACTCGAGATACTAGAGAGTGAAATTTGAAGGCAGATCAGAATTAGATGTTAGACTAGTGTATTGATCTGTGGAAGACAAACACTTAATCTTGCCTGAGAATGAAACCAAATTAGAACATGGTCGAAACCATGATTGCAAAGGACGAATTCACATATACAAGATCAGATTTATACCAAGGGAATAATTAATTTCAAGAGAAGCTTCTATGATAAGTTCTACATCGTGTCCGTGGGAATGAACGCAAAGTTCAAGGTCTCCTCCCACTTCTCCAATGCATGACCATTTATTCACTTTTCTATAAAAAATGATTTGAGTGTGAGAACTTACCTGGTGAATGACCAGAGGAGTATGACCCATGAAAACTTTTGGGTTCACACAGATTAAGGAAGGCATAGGTTCTACCCATTGGGGCATCTTAGAAACATATACCACAAGCTTCAAGAGTAATTATCACCACCTTGAAAGCAGAGCATGGTTGGAAAAATCAGAGACTAAGATTTACCAATGGCATTATGTATGTGGGAAAGAACTTCTCGAGGTTTTTGTATACAAAGGACACTGTCGTATGGTAATCCAACAAAGGATATGGCAGTCCATAACGGAGCTGGTGTGAACATCGACACACAACTAGAGGAAGAAATAATGAAAAGGCATTGGACTGTAGGTACAACTGACCAATTCAAATCTCAATTGCAAAGGAATTATGATTTCCAAGTCAAGGGATCAGAAGCAAACACTCTGATTAAGGATGGATAAGTTGAGTAGGCTTAGGAGTACAACCGAGTGGCAACTCGATTGGTCGAGATCCAGCTCAAGTTTAAAATGATGTCTGAACTGGAAGGATGAATTCTAGTATCTTATTGAGGATTGTGAGCATTCGCAAAATATTGAATCAAGGGACTCGAAACAATTTGACAAAGGATGTAGACAGAGACTGCTAGAAATATGGAATTAACCATATTGCCGGAAGGCAAGGAATTCAGGAGCATCAAGCTGCTGAGGATTTCCATAAAACCAAATAGTATTCCAAAGAATTTGTGAAACACATGAACAACTAAGGATGAATGAATCCTCGCAAAGTGTGAGTAATTATTCATAGGGGTATTCATGCGGCAAAGACCTATGAAGAAGTGTCACAAGGGATCCTTAGAAAGTCACAGAATAATTCGATGGATCTTGTAATAACAAGAGCAGCTGGCAATGAAAGTAAGATCGACAGGTGTATGTATTTATCCATAGGGATGTATCGATGGTACAGGATTACAAAATCGGCGGGCACAGAGTATAGAGAGAACATCAGAGATTATCTTCAGAATCTTCTGGTGCAGCAGGCGATCATCTAGAATGAGGGGCTCTCCGGGAGAAAGTATTTACGAGAACTTGGAGTTGGAGTTAGTAAAATCATTTTAGCCCGGATAGAAGAGAGATCATAATCCCAGAGCATAGACGAGGAATAAAATATCATAATACCACCGAAGGGCGACGTGGGCCCGTAAGCCACACATCCAAGTTAGTAAAAGTTTTTCAATGACTAGAGTCAACTTTGGCCAAGGAGTTGGAAAGGGGATTCCTACAGGCAGTCGGCTCTGATACCAACTTGTGATGCCCCCGATTTAATCGTACACTAATCATGCACGCAAATGTGTACGACCAAGATCAGGGACTCACAGGAAGATATCACAACACAACTCTAGGCACAAATAAAATAATATAAGGTTTATATTACAAGCTAGGGGTCTCGATGGCTCGAATACATAAGCTCGAATACACAAGAGTTAGTGGAAGCAACAATATCTGAGTACAGACATAAGTTAAACATGTTTTCCCTAAGAAGGATAGCGCAAAAGTAGCAACGATCAAAAAGGCAAGGCCTCCTACCTGGGATCCTCCTAACTACTCCTGGTCGTCGGCGGCCATCACATAGTAGTAGGCGCCCTCGGGGTAGTAGCAGTCGTCAAAGGTGGCATCTGGCTCCTGGACTATCTGGTTGCATCAACCGAGAAGAAAGGAAAATGGGGAAAAGAGGGAGCAAAGCAACCGTGAGTACTCATCCAAAGTACTCGCAAGCAAGGATATACACTACATATGCATTGGTATCAATGAAAAGGGTAGTATCTGTGGACTAAGCTGCAGAATGCCAGAATAAGATGGGGAGAAGCTAGTCCTATCGAAGACTAGCATCTTCCGAAAACCATCGTCTTGTAGCTACAAGAGGGAGTAGAGTAGTAAACCATAAGTCATATTTATGTTGTTATATCAATGCTCCGGGATCCTTTCTTGACTCCTGGTGCCACATATCCATTTCATGCCTCAACATCCAGTTCTAGTTGTATCGATTGGGATACAACTCAAAGTGTCCGTTACCGTAGGACAGGCTATCGGTAGATATTTTCTTCCCTGCAGGGGTGCACCAACTTACCCACCACGCTCGCTTAACTCCGGCTGGACACACCATCAGGTCATGCCCGGCCTCAGCCAAACAATACGCCGCAACCCGACCTAGGCTTAATAGATAGGTCAGCACGCCAGACTAAACCTATGCCCCCACGGGTTATGGGCCATCGCACCGGGAACTCCTGCACATTGCGTACGTGGCCGGTGAGCAGACCTGGGCTACCTCCTTAAAAAGGAAGGTGCTTACGCAGTCCAACACGGCACGTGCCGCTCAATCGCATGACGTCGGTTAAGCTTCGGCTGATGCATATGACGCAGAACACCCATACTATGCCCACGTGATGGTTAGCGCTATCAGGCCAGAGGCCCCTCGGATCAAATATCCAACGTTTAGTGTCTTGGGAACGCGCGGTAACGAGCAGAGACTCACGATCATGTGAACCCGTCGCCCTGTCTCGTGGAATTACGGTAAGGGCCAGGAATGCCCGGTCGTGTCACGTAATTAACTCACGGGCACCTTCTAGGTCGACCTGACTACACATCACTCGCAATTAAGCTCGCGTGGGTACCCCTCAGGGCCGACCCATCTTTAGTAACATGGTTCAGTGTAAAGTCACAGTAACCATAGTAACCGTGTGTCTAACACCAAATGGAACCCTAAGGAATAACCCTCGATGGAATTCCACAAGATGTTATCATCAAGGTGAACGAAGGAGGAATCACCCTCGATGGTTCACACTTGAGGGGTTGCACAATAGAGTCGCTATCGGGAGTGGTGAAGGAGGAATTGATACGTCTCCAACGTATCTATAATTTTTGATTGTTCCATGCTATTATTTATGAAGTCTTGGATTTTAAATGGGGTTTATCTTACACTTTTATATCATTTTTGGGACTAACCTACTAACCCAAAGGCCCAGTCGAGATTGCTGTTTTTTGCCTGTTTCAGGGTATTGCAGAAAAGGAATATCAAACGGAGTCCAAACGGAATGAATCCTTCGCAAGAGATATTTTTGGAGAAAATCACGCACGGAGAACTTGAGAACCATGTCAGAAGAGCCACGAGGGGGCCACGAGGGTGGGGGACGCGCCCCCTGACTCGTGGGGCCCCGGTGACTCCCCCAGTGTCCTCCTTCCTTCTATATAAGTCTACGTACCCCGAAACCATCAGCAATAGAGAGAAAACCCTAATTCCACCGCCGTAACCTTCTGTTCCCGTGTGATCCCATCATGGAGCCTGTTCCGGAGCACCACCGGAGGGGGATCCATCACAGAGTTCTTCTTGTTCATCATCATCGCCCTCACCATGAGTTGTGAGTAGTTTACCACAGACCTTCGGGTCCATAGCTAGTATCTAGATGGCTTCTTCTCTCTCTCTGGATCTCAATACAAAGTTCTCCTCGGTCTGCGAGTGTCACATCCCTAGGTCAACCCCTGTGGTCCTTGCCTGATCATCATGTCATCATGTTTATTTTCAAAGGAAACTTGAAATGGGGATTGTTCAAAACCTAGCACTTCAAATTCCAAATAGGTCCAGTCAAAAAAATTGCATTCAATGTTTCCAAAATGTTCCTAATAATTGTTGGATATTTTTGGCAAGGCTTTTGCAGCAAACCAAAAATAATGGACATTTCTGTGGAATATTTTGGGTATGGAATTTAATTTATTATTGTATTTGAATTTGGAACTATATTCATAATATATAGAATATATTTTCAAATAACTTTGAAATATTTTATATGCTTTTGGAAAAGTCCATCTAGCAACATAACATTGTTCAGAGGAGTTTTGGGCATTGTTTGAAATTGTTTAAATTTCAAAACAGTGGGAAAAGAAAATAAAACAAAGAAAGAAAAATAGAAAACAGAAACAGAAATAAAAGAGAGAGAGAGAGTGGAAGTACCTAGCCTTTACCTGCGGCCCACTGGCCGGCCCAGCACTGTGCTGGCCCAGTGCCAGTCATCCTCCTCCTCCCGCCAGGAGGACGAGGGCGTGTGCCCGGCGCCCGCAGCCACGCGCCGGCCACCTCCAGCCTGCCTGCTTCCTCCCCGACGCCCTGGACGAGCGCCACGACACCCCTTGGACCCCCTGCACCTCTCCCTCTCTCCCCAGAACGCTTCCCCCCTCCTTCGTTTTCCCCCACCGAACACGACCTTCGTCGCCGTCCGCCGTAGCCGCAGCCACCGCCTCCCCCTCGTCCCGTCGACATGTCTACGAGCTCCGCCACGGACCCGTGAATCTGCACGCCCACGCACGCGAGCTCGGGAGCCTCTTAGCGTCTTCCCCGACCTCGTCTTGAAGCTCCGGCCGCCGGAGATCCTCCTCGACGCCCTGCTCAGCTCCGAGCTTCCCCCGAGCCCACGTCGATGCCTCTGCACCCACCGTGAGCTCCTCTGTCGTTTGCCCCTCCTCCCCTTGCCTCCTGACCACCGTAGCCACTGCTTCGACTGAAGCCGAAGCTCGCCGCCGCTCGGGCTGGTCACCGGCGCCACCCCGGTGACCTTTTGGTCACGCCACCTAGTCCAACGAGTTCGCGAGCACTCGTAGAGGCCGTAGGCGCAAACCTCAGCTCCTCCCGAGCACCGTTTCCATGAACCCGTCGCCACCAGAGCTTCAGCCGCCGCGGACCTCGTCGCCGGCGATAACTCCGGCCACCCCAGCCTCCGGCATCACCACCGTTGGATGCGCCACTCCGCCCTCTTCCCGTAGCTGCTCTCTGCGCGCCAAAAGAACCCTTGTAGGTGAAACCCGACGCGCTCCGCCGCATCTAGCCTCACCGGCGGCTAAACGCCGGCGGGTTGACCGCTTTGACCGGCGAGGTTTGACCCCGTCTGTCCAGAGGTTGACCCCTCTCTCTCAATGACAGGTGGACCCAGGTCCCTAACTAATTAAGGTTTAGATTTAGTTTAGTGTTATCAATCTCTGTTAGTTAGATTGGACACTGACATGTGGGCCCTGGGCCCACTGATAGTTTAGTTAGTATTAACTTAAGGCTAACTAACCCTGTTAGTTAGATGTGTCACTGACACGTGGGGCCCAGACTCTGTTAATCTTTAGTTTAGTTTTAAAACGTTTAGTTAGCCCTGAGAGACTGACCAGTGGGACCCACTGGTCAGGTTTGACCCGAACATCCCTGTTGACCTGCTGACGTCAGCATGTGGTCATGCTGACGCAGTAAAGTGTTTCTGGATTTTAAAATAAATCTTAAATGATTTATTTATTTCAGAAAATAGCCAAAACTTCTAAAAATCATAGAAATTAATCCATAACTCAGATGAAAATAATTTATATATGAAAATTGATCAGAAAAATTCAAGGAATCTGTTTACGGCATTTTCATGCATGTTTGAACAAGTTAAACCTGCTGATCAGGTCAAATCAATTAAATGGCATTTAAATAATCACATATGGAGTTTGAATTTGAACCTTGGGTTCAAACCAACTTCATTTAATTGTGTTGCTAGTTGCATTAGCTCAATCAACAGCATACTGCCATGTCATGATCATGCATCATATTGTTGCATTGCATTGATTGTGTTCTTTCTCTGTTTGTCGGTTTTGTCCCCTCTCAGTAGACGACGTTCCGACGATGAGTTCGATGACACCGATGAAGACTCATTGTTATCTTCAGAAGTGCCAGGCAAGCAAAACCCCATTGAGCATTCCGATACAATCCCACTCTCTCGCTCTTGCTCTCTTTTACTGCATTAGGACAACAACGCTTCAATTGTTACCTGCTGCGGTAGTTGAAACCCTTTCCACTGCATGACCCGTCATTGCCACAGTAAATAGTTGAAACCCACTAGTATTAGTAGGACTTGTTTGAGCCATGTTGTGCCTACTCATTCATGCTTTCTGGTTATGCCTGCTATTGCTTAGAGTTGTGTCAGGTCCAATTCATCGGGGATGAATCGGAATGTGGTGAACATGTCCTACTGTTGAGAGCTAAGTGTGTAAACACGATTTGGTAAAGGTAGCGATGAGAGGCCATGTAGGAGTACATGGTGGGTTGTCTCATTGCAGCCGTCCTCAGGAACTGAGTTTTGTGTTGGTTGGTCCATGAAATAGCTACTACCACACATTGGGATCCTTAATTGACTCTCTCGACTTATTAATCAGCATGATCTCTGTCCAGGAGTTGCAACTAGTTTCTGGTGTTTGTAGTTTACTGGAGGTCGTTTGCAGCGCTGACCCTCGGGGTGGGCTGTGACGCGGCAGGTACGTGGCACGGTTTACCGATTGCCCGTTTGGTGATGCGGGAACCCTGTACACATCGTTTGGGGCCGTGAGCGACACCCCGGCCGGATCTCCCCACGGATGGAACCCAAATAGGCGATAAACCTGGACGAGAGACTTGTGTGGTTAGTCAGGTCGTGGCCGACACCCTCGCTGGGCCTCCGCTTGAAGGTTGCCGAGTACATGTCGTGTAAACGGCGGTAAGTGGTGAGAGTGTGTGTGAAGAAGTACACCCCTGCAGGGTTAAATATAATCTATTCGAATAGCCATGTCCGCGGTAATGGACTTCTGGGTTGCCTATTACAGTTCATAGACAAGTGAAAGTGGATACTCTAAAACGCGCAAGATAAGCGTGAGTGATATGGATGGCCTTCTCGTAGGGAGACGGGAGCGGATCCATAGTGGTGTATTGATTGGTGAATATGTGGACTCGTGTGCGCCACCTCAAAAGAGTTACTTACAGTTGTAGTTTAGGATAGCCACCGAGTCAAAGCTGGCTTGCTGCAGTCAAACACCACCACCCACTTTGTTGATACTGATGCATATGTAGCTAGTTCTGATGTAAGTCTTGCTGAGTACCTTTGTACTCACGTTTGCTTAATTTATGTTTTGCAGAGAGACTTCAGTCTCGCTAGTGGTTCCGCGTGGACTTCGACGTTTAGCTTGTTACCTCAGCTACGATCTTGTACCCTTGGGAGGGTCTTGTAGATAGTCAGGCTTTCAGCCTTCTTCATTTGTAGTTGTCTGTACTCAGACATGTTATGCTTCCGTTGCCTGTATGCTCTGTATGTTGAGTCATGTGACCTCTATTTGTAATAAATGCTATGATGGCTCTTCTGGGCCTTATCTATATGAGTTGTTGAGTTATGTTGTGATGCCATGTTGTACAGCACATACTTGCATGTTATGCGTACGTGTAATGTGTATTGTTATGTGTGGGATCCGACACCTAGTTGTTTACCTTTGGTAGCCTATCTTACAGGGAAATGTCTCCTAGTGCTTCCACTGAGCCTTGGTAGCTTGCTACTGCTCCGGAACACTTAGGCTGGCCGGCATGTGTCCTTCTTTGTTCCTGTGTCTGTCCCTTAGGGGAAATGTCACGCGTTGTTCCTTTAAGTCCTTGTAGCTTGCTACGACTTGGGTTCATACGTTGATGACCGACACGTTTGTTGCTCGGTCATGAATGCCTGTCTCTGTAATTTAGTGCCACTTTTGGTTTATAACTGGTCATGTCGGCCCGGGTTCTCTATCATATGGATGCTAGCGACACTATCATATACGTGAGCCAAAATGCGCAAACGGTCCCGGGCCAGGTAAGGTGGCACCCGTGGGGATACCGTGCGTGAGGCCGCAAAGTGATATGATGTGTTACAGGCTAGACCTGTGTGACTTAGGATCGGGGTCCTGACAGCTTTGGTATCAGAGCCTGACTTCCTGTAGGATTAGCAAGCCAAACTGGTCGAAGTCGTGTCTAGAAACTCTTTAGTTATGTAAGGGAATTGTTTGTGGAAGGGAACGTAAGGCTCTTTTTACTCCTTTACCCCATGACCTTCTGATCTGAGTCACCTTCTTCTATTCCACGGGGATTAAGAACTAGGCTTTCTCTTATGTCTATCAGGATCACGTTATTGTGGATTCAACCCTCAGTTCAGTTTCTACTACTTCTGTTTGTTCAACTGTTGGTCTCAGAACCTTGACATTATGATGTTAAGTGGATATGCTACCCTTTTGCTTGGATCTCAAAAGTATTTTCGAGCATTTGCAGCCGTTATGCTGTCCGAGTCATCCCAGGTCTCTAAACAATCTGATGCACTTGCAAATCATTCCTACCTGTTCTTAATGTCCTTTTAGACCAGATTAATCACACTAGTCAGTGTGTTGAGGTACTCTGTTACCTCGACATATATGTTGGAATTATTACTATGACCCTAGGTGTCTTAGATGATCACCCAGTAATCTAGCAATGCTTTATATTCTCAGTGTGATGATTCTGGCCATTGTTCTCGAAAAGCATCCCGTGATGCCATTTAGTTAGTAGGCATTCTACTCCTGGGTTCTTGAACCCGAGCTTCACCCTACTTACTTCATGTTGATAGTATTTGCTCGTCCCTTTAGGTTATTAGTAACCTTGTGATAGTCCTCGAGGTCCGTGGTTATCGTTCTTCCAATACCATGAACCATCATGGCAGAAGTTCTTCTGAACCAAAAGATCACAACCAGAGTACTCCTGAGTAGTACTCCATTCATGTGTGACTCTGCCAATTCTACTTTCTGCATGGGTTATCTGGAAGAAATATGTTGAACTTGTTCGACATGTTAATCTATGCATCCACAACTCAGAAAGATATATGTTCCTTGAGTTGTCCCCTTTTAGTTGTATTATGACCCTCGTCTATCAATTGATAGTCAGGAGTAGTTGTGCACTCGTGTTCATCGATGCCTATTACTCTTGTGGTCTGTCAAGCCATTCTATTCCGGAATGACTAGGAGAAACAAACTCCAGTACCTTATCCATATCCAGGATTGGGTCAAAGAAGTTGTACTCCGCAGATGATGAATGTTAATCCAGTTTCTAATCTGTTCTATCTTGAAATATTACCATCTTTATGTCAAGAATGTCATGGGAATTGCACATCATCCTATGAACTCTTGATACAGTAATACTTCTCACCATCGTCGTTCATTCCTCGGTCTCCGTTTTATGGTAACCGGAATCCCGACAAGTGAAATGTGAGGTGTGAAAACAATACTCCTAGCAACTCTGTTGCTTGGTAGTTAAATGGACAATAACCTCATCCTTAGCGAGTTGATTATTGAATCATCACCCTAAGGTTGATCGTGCTACCTAGTCCATTTTCCTGGTGCACTCCTTGATTGATGAGTTAGGATTTTATTAAGTCCTTGCTCATTTTATCATATCGTCTTGCCTTGAAAAGCAAGATTGTTCTCGAGCTTAGTAACATATCGGTGGTTCGTGATTTTCCGAATATCTTCTCGGAAGTATTACCAGGTTGTTCCCTGACCGCTATGTTGAATTCGTGATCAAGCTGGTTTCTCTCTAAACCACCCTTTCTCCAAGAATCTGTGTTGGATACCCTGAACTAGTTTGTTAAGCTAAACAACAACTGGAGAGTTGGAAGATAAGAGCTTGCCCGACTTAGTTCCTTCTAAGTGATATCTTTTGTGTGTGTGTTTTGAAGAAAGATGATATCTTGATCGGATGATCCTTGTGATCAGTTGTTGGAACTATTGTCATATCAAAACTTTGATTTGAGTATGGGCTATCATCAAATCAAATCAGAACCAACGATGTTCATAATGTTGTCTTACTCGTGGTTGATCCCTCGAGCATACACCATTATATCTTCTGGGTCTGACCAATACTATCACTTGTTCACATAATTATGGAATTCCATCTCCATGGAAACCTGGATGAATTGTTGTTGAGCCCATCAGCAACACTGCTATCTTCTCCATGATTTGTAGGACATTAAGCTAGTAATGGAAACTTTGTAAGCATTGCCTTCGTGTCCCGTTCATGAGGTATATGTTGGTGCAAGAAGTGACTTTCTCCCAGTTCACGTGCATTAGGTGTAAGTTGCGGCCATGAGTTCGAGAAAGTTTGTTTTGCTTCCTCTGGAATCATCCCAAGTCAGTCATGCATACGTGCGAAGTATTCTATGGTTTGGAGACTTGCAACCTTCACTCTATATGTATTCCTAGCACACCAAGCCACTGATTGATTGTCCTAGGAGAAGAAGTTCCTTCTTAAGATCCGGACTTATGCAAGGACTTCATTATCCTCGATGATGGTTCCCCAACCCGAACTTGGTAGTGTTTCATTGTAAGACTACTACGTGGTCATGTTTGTCTTGGACAACGTGTTCACACGTATGTAGAAGAACTAGCTCATGTTTTGGAGCTGCTATCGTAGTTCATTTCCTGAGAATCTCGCAACGCCATCTCGTTGATTTGTGTTGTAAACTTTCATTTTTCTTCCTAGACTCGATGAGTCTGGAATATCCTGACACCAACCAGAATTGAATCTCAGGCAGATATGATGGTTGGAGCATTTTCCAAGAACTATAATATTGGTCTCTCGATAACCGGTAAAGTGGATGTCGTGGCCAACCCACCTAGCCGGAAGACCTATTGTTGTAGTATCTTGATTGAAGAAATTGGCCACCTCCCCATAAGAACTTCGTAGGATTTACTTCCTAGTTGTTCCTTATGGATTTTTGTGCTTCCGAAGTCCGACCTTTACTTGATGTTCAAGATACCAAACATATCTATGAATGGTTTACGCTAACACATCAAGGAGAACATTAGAAGCGGAGTGCTAAATATCTCTCGGTTGATCATCCAGATTTCGTCCCCTTGGCCTCGCCGAGGTGAAATCCAAGTAGGTGTTATCTTCCTTTGCATTTGCATCATCCATCATTATTCATCAGGGTGGTATGTGACGTTGCCAGGATCCTTGACACGGATATTGGTAAAACCTTGATGAATATGGGAATGCTCAAGTTCTTGAGAGCACGCACAAGCACTAGGTGTTATCCTCGACACTAACCGGGATTACTCCCAATGTCCTTGGTTATGCTATAACCCCTCAAGAGTAGATTTACTCTCTACTGTTGGGATTCTTCCCAGTTACCAGAATCATTCCCAACATTTGCATTTTGTTCCTAGCTTGCACCGCCAATGTGCCAATTCTCCATGGGTTACCGTTCTCAATCACTGCTGTTCAGAATTATCTTCAGCAATGGACCTACCATAGGTTCCATCCATCTCCGATGATAAGCAAAATCATCCCTCGTGTTGTCTTCAACAAGTTAGTTCACATCATCCATTCTGGCCCTAGAATGTCATTCTTTCGAACTCCGTCAAACGATCGGGTGTGATTTGCCTCCGGCTGGTATAGAGAATTCTAATGATCTCTATATCAAAAGTAATTATTTTTGCCACTTAAGGGAATAACTCTACGAGTCACCTTCTCCAGGGTGTCCCGTCTGGTGACATTGATCACCATCTTCCTAGGTGTGTAATTAGTGCCTACCAAGTGAACCTTCATCATTTGTTTCACTCCATCCCTCTGGGTGTGTGTTCCGTGTCTCAGCTCAAGAGATGCTTCAATGTCTCACTCCCTTGAGTTGATCTTGACTTCCTCGATCTTCGGGAAGATCGATTCCTATAGAGTATGTCGGGGGAAACTGTCCTCCCACGAGCACCTATGGGACCAGAGCCCCTTCTACGTTGCGGTAAGGGAGCGGAGGGAGCACGGAGAGTAGATCGAGGAGCGCACGCGGGTAGTTTTACCCAGGTTCGGCCGCGCGGACGCGTAAAACCCTACTCCTGCTTAGATTGTATTGAGTTCTTGAGCTCGGGAGCTTGGAGAGCTAGCTACACCGAGCGAAAGAGTTGTCTAGGTTCCGAACCCTCTCTACGTTGTGCATGGGCCTCCTTTTATAGCTCAAGGGGTCACCGACAGGTGTCAACGTAGAGGAGGGTAAAAGTGTAATTTTGGTGGTAGTTGTAACAGTGCGGGAATAGTGCGTGAACAGTGGATGAACAGTGATCTTCACCTAACTTTGACAGTGGGGGACAAGGGCATTAAATGCCCGTCGCCGTCGACCCCAAAAGTGTCCGTCCATGCTTCTCCGTTCGCCACAGCGGTAGCCTCGTCACCATGGCTTGCCACCGTGTGCCCCAGGCTGCACAGCCATCCGCCACGTGCCCTTGGAAGGGTCCCAGGGTGACGCGTGGGCCGATGAGCTGGAGCGTGGGCACACAACATAGGTTCCCCCGGCAAGCACCTTGCCGGGGTAGCGATCTTGCCGGGCCCGTAAGCTTGCCGCTTCCCGGGCCCTGCCGGGGCGCATGATGCGCCGAGGCATCTCGTGAGGTATGCGTTCCTCGGTCCTCCTGGCAAGCTCCTCTTGCCAGGGTCTTGTGTTAAAGTGATAACCTTGAGCCTGGTACGGCCCTCCCGGCAAGCTCCACTTGCCGGGGTCTCGATCTTCTGACTTGTATACTTTGTTCTTGAATGGCTTCATAAGGACCGGAAAGGTACTTGGCGAGCACGTGGTATACCCTGCCGCGGGAAGCCGCTACTACCCGTGCACAAGTTGGGGTACTAAGGTACCCCTATCTTAGTACACCGACAGGAGCCCCCGGGCCTGGGCCACACACGGTGCCGAGCGCTGTTGGGCCAAGTCCAAAACAGTGCACGGGCACGCGCGGCCCACGGCAAGCCGTATCCCCTTCCGTATCCGCCGCATCCCTCCCTAACGGCACGCGTCGATTGCGGCATCATGGGAGAGATCGTGGCCTTGTTATTTAATGGGAAATGCGGAACGTCCCCCACTTCCCCCTTAAAAGCAGAGGAAGCAGGGGCAGTTCTTCTCCTTCGTCTTCATTGTGCCTTTCTTCTCCAGAAACCTCCGCTGCTTCCTGCCTCCGCCCGTCCTCCGCCGTCTTCCGCATCCGCGGCGCCGTCGAGCTCCTCCCTTCTTCCCTCGCCGCCTCCTCCATGGCTCCGAAGAGCGACAAGGCGAAGAGCGTCAAGGCCAAGAACGATAAGGCCAAGAAGGAGAAGTCCGAGCAGGCGGCGAAGCTGGCCGCCCTGCGGAAGAGGTCCGTGGTCTTCGCGCCGAGGCTTCGCGCGAGGGAGCTGCGGAACAAATATTATCTGTTCTGGGCGAGGGAGACCAAAGCCCATCCCCGCACCAGAGCCTTCCCCGCCATCGCCAAAGATATGTTCCCCGGCGGGTATTTCTTCTTCGCTGCATTTTTCCACTGTGGATTGTGCCCTCCATACTCGGAGTTTTTTTGTGATATCATGAACACATATGGCCTCCACCTCCTAGATTTCACCCCCAACGCCATCCTTACGATGGCCGTTTTCGCACATTTGTGCAAAAACTATGTTGGCGTTCATCCCAATGTAGCTCTTTTCCGCCATTTCTTCATGCCTAGAGTAGAGGCTGGCGCTCCCCTCTCCGGCGGCATCTCCTGGATCTTCAGGCTGAACAAGAAGGATCGTACCTGAAGGGAGAGCTCCGCGGCAAGTGGGAAGAATGGAGAGCCGATTGGTGCTGGGTGATGGAGGAGAAGCCGGAGCCCTTCACTACGCCACGCACGACTGCAATAGTGCACGGCAGGGATTGGAGCGAATTGGCCCCGGAAGACAACAAGCTTAGCATCGCCCTCATCAGGATTATTCGTCTCCGGGTCGCCAAACTAACCATCGGAGAGGTTGGGGCAGATTTCCTCCGCCGCCGCATTGCCCCTTTACAAGAAAGGAAAAGGCCCGCCTGGGAATTCGGCAACGCGGCGGATATCATGAGGCTGCGCCCTGGATTGAACTACAATTTCACTGCCTTGGAGTTGAAGGGGATGGTCCGGGAGCTCTTCAAGCATGACCCGGACCACCCGGAATGGTTCAGACCTCCCCGGGGTGTGGTGCCGCTGTGCAACAGCACTGCCCGGGATTCCTTGCGCGCGATGATGCCTGCGTGCGACTCCCATGGCGTCGTCCCCACCTGGATAGAGCCTCCGCCGGATACCGTGCTGAGCTTTTTCGACAACTTGGTCGAGACGCCCAAGAACGCCGAGGAGAACAAGGGCCTCACCCGGGCCACTACGGCAAGGGATATAGCCTACATCTCTACCAGGATGGAGGAGGCCGCCGCAGCGGCAGCCGCGGGTGACTTTGGATACACCGTGGACGTGGCACAGGCCGCGGACGAGGTGAGCCAAGCAGAGGAGGCGGAGATCCTCAAGATGCTCAAGATTCCGCCCGAAGAGTTTGCCGGGGTGCCATCTGTGCAGTTTGCCGGGACGAGCGAAGTCGCCGGGGGAGCGAGGTCGCCGGAGGGAGCGAGGCCGCTGAGCATGGTGCTGGGTCCAGCGGGCCTGCCGGGGAGGAGGAGGACGCCGGAGCTGACGAAGACTCTGGTGGATCTCTGGGTCTCGATGACGACGCCTCCTCATCCTCGGAGAACTCCCCGCCTCCGGCAAGTCCTACGCAACAGCCGAGGAAGCACCTCCGCAAGGCGGCTACGGCGACGAGGCCGCAGGCGCCCCGACAGCAGCCAGCGCGCCGTGCGTCGCGCGCCACCAGGACGAGCGAAGCCGTCGAGGGGGCGCCTCGCGCTCAAGCGCCAAGCGGAGGAGGATCTTCCCGGAGCGGAACGGGTGCTCCATCTGCCCCTCGGTCCTCGGCGGCGACGGGGGCCGGGTCTTCGCAGCCCACAGCCCCGGAAACCGCCAAGCGACCGAGGGAGCCTTCTCCTCCAGCTCCTCGCACGGGAGCGAACCAGGCGGAGTTTGACTTCTCCGCCCTCAGCTCCGACGACGAGGAAGAGGAGTAAGTGCTCGTACTTCTTTAGTCTCTTCGATTTTGTCTTGATTTTCCTTGTTGATTCTGATCTTCTTTCTGTTTTGCTCTCAGGACCCTGACCCAGCGGATGGCGAAGAGAGCCAAGATCCCTGTGGTCGAGGTTGAAGACGACTTGCCCGTCGCGGCGACTGGGGACGTGCCAGCGGCAAGCTTGCCGGATCAACCTGCTGCTCCGAGGAGCAGCCCCCAGCGTAAGTCTGGTATTTGTCTTTCTGCTTGGCGGGCGCGCTTGAGGTTATCGCTCGTACTGATATTTTGTTGTCTTGTTTGTCTTGTGCAGAAGTGGAGCCGCAGCCGCAGGAGCAACCGGACGTCACCCCCGAAGAGCTGCCTGTTCCACCCTCCCCGCCAAGGGTGAACTCCCCGGCGAGGGAGAACGCTCCGCCAAGGACGGGCACCCCGCCAAGGGCGGGCACCCCGCCAAGGGTGAGTAGCCCGACAAGGGTAAGCACCCCGCCAAGGGAGGGCGCGGGCGGCCCTCCGCCAGCAGGGGCCACCACTCCGCCGCCAATGGTGGATTCCCCGGTGAGGGAGCCTGTCGTCGAAGAAGTCCGCGAAGGTAAATCCTTGTAGCTTTTCCTTCTTGGACTTGTCTTTTTGGATATTTGCTTGACTCTTTCTTTTGTTTTTCTTCTGCTAGATCCTCCCGCACCGGAGCGGATGGAGACGGAGGCCACCGTTGAGGAGGAGGTGCATAGCGACGGCGGCAACGCCACTGCCACTGAGGGCATGACGGGAGCCGACGAGCCTGCCGCTGAAGAGACCGCCCCGCCCGCAGACGCCGAGGCTGGGGAAGGGACCGGCGACCACACTGCTGGCCCGGAGGCAGCAGGAGCGTCAAGCGCTGCACCGGCCGCTGACCCTTCCGCCTCTGCGGCTGGGCAGGGCGTCTACCTGGAGGCCCCCAACGGGGTTTTCATACAAGTCCCGTGGGGGTCCTCGTCTCGAGCTCCCATGGAGGGAGAGACCTTTGACGGAGAGGTCCTCGCCTCCGCGGGGCTGAAGGTTGTTGAAGCGCCTGGCAGTAGCGACGAGCCCGAAGAGGAGAAGCTCCTTCGCCGGCTTCTGGCTCTGTACCGGGCCAGGCAGGCAAAACTGGAGTCTCGGGAAGCTCTTGCCGCCAAGGCTGGAGTTGAATTGGAGAAGCGCGCCGCGGAGCTCCGCGCCGCCAACCAGGCAGCCCTCCGCAACTTGGCGGAGGAGCGCGAAGGGCTTGCCGAGGAGCAGCAAGCATTCCTCCTTGAGAAAGCTGAGGCCGAGGAGCAGCAGCGATTGGTTGGCGAAGAGCTGTCCCGGCGAGAAGGAGCACTCAACCAGCGGAAGGTCGACCTCGACGCCCACGAGGACGACCTCATCGCCCGGGAGCAGGCCATTGGCGGAGCCCTGAAGGAGGCGAAGGCCGCCGCAGTCACCGCGGAGACCGCCAAGAAGGATCTTGAGGCCAAGGTGGAGCAGCTGGAGCGGTTCCTGAAGGCGAGCGCGGACAGAATCACCGCGATTAATGTGGAGCGGGAGAAAGATGCCCACACCAACTCTGACTTGCAGGTACGTCTCTCCAAGAAGGGCGACGATCTTACTGCCGCCAAGGATTCCATTGCTGACTTAGAGTTGAAGGTCTCCACTCTGACTGATTCGCTCGACGCCGCCCGGGATCGCGAGACGAAGCTGAAGGACGAGCTCCGCAAGGAACGAGGCCTGGTGGAGAGCGCTGCCGTCTTGGCGAACCAGTTCAGCCGGGCAATGGAGCAGTGGACTGACGATCTGGTCACCTCCGCTGCCAATATTGACAGGGAGATGGTGGCGCTGAGGGCGGAGCATCTCGCGTACTCCCCAGACGAGAACCTCCCCCACAGCGCCAAGTTAAGTCTGTTCTTCAGGGGAATAGCGCCGGCACTTGCACGGTTGCAGGAGAAGATCCCCGTGCAGCTGGCCGACGAGGCGCGTCGGCTCTGCATGGGCACCTTGGAGCGTGTCTTGACGAAGATCGTCTACCGCAACCCCGGCATCAACCTTGTCAACGTCCTCCGCACCCTGCCGGCCGAAGCTGATCAGGAGGCGTTGAAGGCGCAGGTTGCCCACATCGTCGCCAAGGTGAACAAGATCACAAGGCGTGAAGGCGACCGCGTAGATTAGATTCCTTTCTTTCTGTTTCCCTTGCCGCTGCATGGCATGTTATAGACAAGAATCTATTAGTATCGCGGTAAGTTATCTTTGTAATATACAATCTTATTTTGATCAGTCAATGCCGTGTTATCTCCCTTGCTTTTAGTCCTTCACTTTGTATGCTTTTTACCCTACGCTTTCAGGGGACTTGCCGGCAAGGGTCTCTTGCCGCGAGCGCTGAGTGCTGGACTCTTAGCAGCCTGCTAGCAAAAGACCTTGTCGGCAAGTAACCTTGCCACAGCTAGCCGCAGCACACTTAGCTTGCTGAGCGAACTCGAAAACGAAGTAAGGGCGCGACACTTGTCGCAGCTCACTTAAGTCGTTGAGCGTGCTCGAAAACAAAGTAAGGGTGCGGTTAGCCACGGGTAGGTTCCTCCGCGCACAGGTTTTCCATACAAAGCGTGGTTGTTCAAGGAAGACAACTAAAAAATTAAAAATTTGAATTACTCAAACTTTGGTAACTTAGCTTTCATAAATTGCTTGTTCCCCGGGCAAAGCTTCTCTTTCTTGAACAGCAATTTGGTTCATCCTCCACCTCCTTCCCCCCCGGCAAACTTGTGCGCGAGGAATATTCCTTCTGCTTAAGAGGGAAAGAAAAAGAGAAGGGAAAACAAGTATAGGGCCTCACGGCTTGCTAGTGCTTACCGGGGATGTGCGTTGCATAAGATGCCAAACAATGCATGCAAATAACAAAGAAAGGCATGGAAGTGGCAAATAGTGCGAAGCACAAAAAGCTTTACTGATGCACGGGGCCTGCGTCCGGCTTTGTACAAAGGTTTACATGCCATAGCGGCAAGACTCGTACAAAAGGTGTTTGCCGGAACGGATCACGGCAACCGCGCCTTATGGGTGAAACTTGCGAAGATGCTCTATGTTCCAGGAATTGCTCACCGGTAAGCCTTCTTCGGTCTCAAGGCGGACAGCTCCGGGCCTTGTGACTTGTCTCACCCAATAAGGGCCTTCCCACTTCGGCGTCAACTTGTTGGAATTCTTGGCGGACTGAACACGCCGAAGAACAAGGTCGCCTTCCTCGAGACTCCTGGCCTTGACCCTGCGGCTATGATAGCGACGCAAGGTTTGCTGGTATCGAGCAGCTCGTACAGCAGCCTGGAGACGTTCCTCCTCAAGGAGCAATGCATCATCTTGTCGCAGTTGCTCTTTCTTGAGCTCATCATAAGCGAGCACTCGAGGAGATCCGTATACGAGTTCCGTGGGGAGAACTGCCTCTGCTCCATAGACAAGAGCAAAGGGTGTCTGTCCGGTGGCTCGACTTGGTGTCGTCCTGATTGACCAAAGAGCCGCTGGTAACTCCTCTATCCAGTTTCTTCCGCACCTGCGCAGCCTGTCGAAGGTTCTTGTCTTGAGCCCGTGCAGCACTTCAGCATTGGCCCTCTCCGCTTGACCATTGCTCCTCGGGTGAGCAACAGAAGCGAAGCAGACCTTGGCGCCAAGGTCTTGGACGTACTGCATGAAGGTGCGACTTGTAAATTTTGTGCCGTTGTCGGTGATGATCCTGTTAGGGATTCCGAAACGGCAAACAATCGCTCTGAAGAACCTGACTGCTGACTGTGCTGTCACCTTTCTCACTGGTTCCACTTCTGGCCACTTTGTAAACTTGTCGATTGCAACGTACAAGTATTCAAAGCCCCCGACAGCGCGTGGAAAGGGGCCGAGGATATCGAGCCCCCAGACCGTGAAGGGCCAGGACAAAGGGATCGTCTGGAGAGCTTGAGTTGGCTGGTGAATTTGCTTGGCATGGAACTGGCACGCTTCACACTTGGTTACTTGCGCAGTTGCATCTTGGAGGGCTTCTGGCCAGAAGAACCCTTGCCGGAACGCCTTACCGTCAAGTGCCCTTGCGCCAATGTGGTGGCCACATATGCCTCCATGTATTTCTGCCAACAGCTTCCGTCCATCTTCTCTGGAAATGCACTTCAACCTGACACCATTGAGTCTTCTTCTGTACAGTTCATTGTCAACGAACTGGTACATACTTGACTGCCTGGTTATTTTCTCTATCTCTTCTGGCTCGTCGGGAAGTTCTCCAGTTTGCAGAAAACGGACGATCTGCTGTGCCCATGCTGGAGCCTGAGGCTCAACGGCAAGGACTAAAGGCATGAGGGCCGTTTCGGGAACCCCAGCTTCTACGGCGAGAACCTCAGGCTCTGCCGGAGCTGATGGTCCCCCGGCAAGCCTGCCGGGGCAAGGCTTGTCGGGAACGCTTGCTTCAACTGTACAGACCCTTGGATCTCCAGGAGCAAACTGTTCCTCAGCGTTCTGACTGTTGATCTTGGGGACCTTAGCGGCTGTTTCGGGAAGATCCGCCGGTAAGTAGTCGCCGGAGACTAACTTTCTCTTCTTGTTTTGCCCAATTGATGGTGTAACCGATGGCTGAGTTAACTTGAGCAGGAAGGTCCCTAGTTCCACAGGTAACTTCATTGCAGCACACTTTGAAAGGCCGTCTGCAATATCGTTCTGAGCTCTTGGGACGTGCTCCATTTGCATACCTTCAAAGTTCTCTTCAAGCTTCCTCACTTCATCAACATAAGCTTCCATCAAAGGGCTCTGGTAACTCTTATTCACTTGTCGGACCACCAACAGTGAATCCCCCCGCACAATCAACTTCTTGATCCCAAGCTCGGCTGCAATTCTGAGGCCGGCAAGCAAACCTTCATACTCAGCAGTATTGTTTGTCGCTCGTTCCTTGGGAAAGTGCATTTGGACAACATACTTGAGGTGCTCTCCGGTGGGCGCTATGAGTACCACGCCGGCACCGGCGCCTTGCAGCGAGAAAGCACCATCAAAGTACATCATCCATTCGCTGCTCGTTTCTTGTACGGGGACGCTTGTCTCTTGGACTTCTTCATCTGGCGTCGGGGTCCATTGCGCTATAAATTCTGCCAAAGCTCTGCTCTGTATGGTTGAAGTACTCTCAAACTTGAGACCAAAGCTTGACAGTTCCAGTGCCCACTCGACGATCCTGCCTGTTGCTTCGGGATTTTGCAATATCCTCTTCAACGGAAAGCGAGTGACCACTATTATCTCGTGTGCTTGGAAGTAATGGCGCAGCTTTCTTGAGGCCATGAGGAGGCCGAAAAGCAACTTCTGCACCCCAGAGTATCTTGATCTAGCCCCCTGCAAGAGGGAACTTACAAAATACACTGGGCGCTGCACCATCTTCCTTCGCACTTCTCCTTGCTCCTGCGCAGAGTTGTCCTTGTCGGGGCCAGAGCTTGTCGGTGGAGCCCCCTGCTTGTCGCTGGATTCGCTTGCCGGAGGTGTGGTCTCTTCCTCTGCCTCCCTTTCCGCTACCAACGCAGCACTAACCACTTGATTGGTTGCTGCTAGGTACAACAGCAACTTCTCTTGTGGCCTAGGTGCGACAAGTATCGGAGTAGAGGACAGGTATCCTTTCAAGTCCTGCAGCGCTGCCTCCGCTTCCGGAGTCCATTTCATAGGACCTGCCTTTTTCAAGATTTTGAAGAAAGGCAGGGCGCGTTCTGCAGACTTTGAAATGAACCTGCTGAGGGCAGCCACACAACCAGCAAGTCTCCTTACGTCCATGACGCGCTTTGGGGCTTCAATCTGCTCGATGGCTTTTATCTTGTCGGGATTGGCTTCAATCTCCCTCTGGGACACAAAGAACCCGAGAAGCTTGCCGGAGGGGACTCCGAAGACGCACTTCTCGGGGTTCAACTTGAGCTGGATCTTGCGCAGATTTGCAAATGTTTCTTCCAAGTCTTGGATCAGGGTATCCTTGCTCTTGCTCTTGACCACAATATCATCCATGTAGGCTTCCACGTTTCTGTGTATCTGTGGCTCAAAAGCAGTGTGCACCACCCTTGCAAATGTCGAGCCTGCATTCTTCAATCCAAAGGGCATGCGTATGAAGCAATATGTGCCACATGGAGTAATGAATGCAGTCTTTTCTTCATCTTCCTTGGCCATGAATATCTGGTGGTAACCTGAATATGCATCAAGGAAGGAAAGCAGATCACATCCGGCGGTGGAGTCAACAATCTGGTCAATACACGGCAAGGGAAATGGATCCTTGGGACATGCTTTATTCACATCAGTGAAGTCTATACAAAGTCTCCACTTCCCATTGGCCTTGCGTACGACAACTGGATTTGCTAACCACGTGGGATGGATCACGCCTCTAACTAGGCCTGCTGCTTCCAACTTCTTTATCTCTTCAGCGATGAACTCTTGGCGCTCCACGGCTTGCTTCCTGACCTTCTGCTTGACGGGCCGCGCATGAGGACAAACAGCAAGCTTGTGCTCAATTACCTTCCTGGGAACGCCGGGGATGTCAGATGGTTGCCACGCAAATACATCGGCATTCGCCCGCAGGAAGGCAACGAGCGCGCTTTCCTATTTGTTGTCGAGCGTAGCACTGATGGTGAAGGTACCACCAGTGCCGTCCTCCTTGGCGGACACCTTCTTGGTTGCCGGTGGAGCCGCCATTCCTTTCTTACACTTGCCGGTGGAGCTCGATGGTGCGTCCTCGACGGCAGCGCAGCACTCCGAAGAGGTGCGTTTGCCGGAGTGGGCCCCAGAACTCTTGCCGGACTTGGTCTTGGTCTTCCCCCCGGGAGCTTCAGCGGCAATGTGTTGCTTTCTTCTGCGGCTGCTGCATCCCGGTAGATCTTGTCGGCGCAGATAAGCGCGTCCTTCTTGTTGCCAGGGACAGAGATGACGCTTATCGGCCCCGGCATCTTGAGTACGTTGTAGGCATAGTGGGAAGCTGCCATGAACTTGGCGAGGGCAGGCCGTCCAAGTATTCCATTGTATGGTAATGGGATATCGGCAACATCAAAGGTTATCCTTTCCGTCCTGGAGATGAGTTCCCTGCCAAAGGTCACTGGCAGAGTAATCTTGCCCTTCGGCTTGCTCTTTCCCGGGTTGATCCCTTGGAACGACCCGGTTTCTTCGAGCTCGCCGTCTGGGATCTGTAGTTTCTTGATCACA
Source organism: Secale cereale (assembly GCA_902687465.1). NCBI lineage: Eukaryota > Viridiplantae > Streptophyta > Magnoliopsida > Poales > Poaceae > Secale > Secale cereale. The sequence goes on along the minus strand of LR738714.1, from coordinate 653,478,935 downwards.
GCTGAGGAGATCAAGTTCAGGCCAGCCCCGCCGTCAACCAACATCTTGGTGACCTTGAGGTTGCGGATAGTTGGCGAGACCAACATCGGCAAGCACCCGACCGCCGTGGTGCGGTCAGGGTGGTCCTCAAGGTCAAAGATGATGGGCGTGCCGGACCACTTCAGCAGCCTGCGCGACTCGACGGGCTGCTCTGCTGCATTCACTTCGCGCACCCACTGCTTGAGCTGGCGGTGGGAAGTGTGCAGAGAGGCGCCCCCGTCGACACACAGAACCTCTGTGGCCTTCTGGAACTCCTGCTCGCTGTTATCACCTTCTTCCATGTCGTCGTCGTTGTCTTCTTCCTCATCCTTGTCGCGGCCCCGGGGATGTCTATCACCTTGCCGCTGCTTGGCCTTGCCGCGGCGTCCTCCCCGGCCATTGAACGGCCGCTTCTTGCTGGGTTCTCCTCCGCCACCTTGGGCCTTCTCCTTGTCGCGACGCTCGTACTCAGCCTTCTGCTGTTCTACGAGGTACTCGACTCTTTTGCAGTTCTGAAGATCGTGGCCCTTGGTGCGGTGGATCTTGCAGTACTGCTTGTCGGAGCCGTCCTGCTTGTCGGCTGCCGCTACAGGGGCAGGCTCCTTGCCGGAACCGCTAGCCTGTGCTGTCTTGGCGGGAGCCTCCTTGCCGGACTGCTCGACAACCAGCACCTCCTTGTTCTTCTTCATCCGATTGTTCCGCCGCCGGCTCTTCCTTGCCGGGGCGGCATCCTCGCTGTCGCTTCCTCCTGCGCCAGCATCCTCTCCGGGGAGTTTCCTCCCCTCTTCGGCGCGCGCACACTTGTCGGCCAGAGCGTAGAGCTCGCTGACATCCCGGATCTTGGTCATGGCCATCTCTTCCCTCATGCGGCGGTTACGCACGTTTTGGTGGAACGCGCTGATAACCGCGGCGGGGTGTACGTCGGGAATGTTGTGTTGCACGCGGCTGAATCTCTGGATATACTTGCGCAGGGACTCTCCTTCCTTCTGGGCCAAGATGTGGAGATCGCTCTCCTGGCCGTGGGGTTTGTGGCCGCCCGTGAAGGCGCCAACAAACTGGTGGCACAGATCTTCCCACGAAGAAATGGAGTTCTCCGGCAAGTGCATAAGCCAAGACCGGACGTTTGGCTTAAGCACTAGCGGGAAGTAGTTGGCTAGTATCTTCTCGTCGCGCCCCCCGGCAGCCTGCACTGCTATAGTGTAGATGCTGAGGAACTCCGAGGGGTGTGTCTTGCCGTCGTACTTCTCGGGTACGTCGGGCTTGAAGTTTTTCATGCTGGGCCACTGGACTTGCCGCAGCTCACGGGTGAAGGCAGGGCAACCTGCCGCGTACGGCAAGTCGCCTGGTTCACCGGGCGCGTGCGCGTCGACAGTGGTCCCAGCGCGGTGGTCTGACTGTCTTCGAGCTTCTCGTCGGCGCTCGATGCGCGTCCGAGCGTCTTCTTGCCGCCTGTCGTCGAGGACCTGGCGTTGGTCACGACGAGCCCGTGGATCCGACGACGCCGTGGAGTCGTCGTCGACGTTAATCCGGCGGGGTGGCGTCTTCTGCTTCCGTGGCGGGGAGTGCACGGTAGTTGCACCCCCAGCGGTCTTGTCTCCATCGGCCTTCGTCTGGTCGACTTGCCGTGGCCGCGATGTCGCCGGCTGCTGCGGCGTGTCGTTGTTGGCGAAGGCGATGAGGCTCTGGATTGTCGCCCTCCAGTCCTCGGCTTTATCTGCCGCTGGAGGGAAATCGAGAAGCAGTTGTGCTCTTGCTAGAGCTTCTGCTGGAGAGGAGGGGAGCGGCGGCGAGCGGTGCGAGGAGCGAGATATGCTCGGACTCCTAACAGGGTTAGAAGGAGCAGTTTCTCGCCCCGGCGACCGCGCCTTGCTCGTACCAGGACGATGGCCTTGAGCATCCCGCGATCCTCCGGTTTGTCCTCGCCCCAGCAAGCGTATGGTACCTCCTGTACCACGCCGCTGCGGGTCTTGTACGTCCCGAGAGAGACGTGGTGCGTCCACGGACACCGAGGCTTTGGAATTCGCCCGGTTGTCCGTCTTGTCCTTGGACTTGGTGGCGCCGTGAGTTTCCTCGCCGGCGACCACCCTTCCGCCGGCGTCTCCTCCACCAACCGTTGGTTCTGGTGGCGGTGGAATCGACGCAGACGGGCCTCCGACCTCCGAAGCCTTCTTCTTCGGAGGCATGTTGATGTTGCTGATGAAGTTGACGAAGCTGGAGAGGTTGATGAAGAATGCGCCCGCGTGAGCGTCGGATCAGGTTCGCACAACCTCGACGCTCCCCTACCTGGCGCGCCAAAGATGTCGGGGGAAACTGTCCTCCCACGAGCACCTATGGGACCGGAGCCCCTTCTACGTTGCGGTAAGGGAGCGGAGGAAGCACGGAGAGCAGATCGAGGAGCGCATGCGGGCAGTTTTACCCAGGTTCGGGCCGCGTGGACGCGTAAAACCCTACTTCTGCTTAGATTGTATTGAGTTCTTGAGCTCGGGAGCTTGGAGAGCTAGCTACACCGAGCGAAAGAGTTGTCTAGGTTCCGAACCCTCTCTACGTTGTGCATGGGCCTCCTTTTATAGCTCAAGGGGTCACCGACAGGTGTCAACGTAGAGGAGGGTAAAAGTGTAATTTTGGTGGTAGTTGTAACAGTGCGGGAATAGTGCGTGAACAGTGGATGAACAGTGATCTTCACCTAACTTTGACAGTGGGGGACAAGGGCATTAAATGCCCGTCGCCGTCGACCCCAAAAGTGTCCGTCCATGCTTCTCCGTTCGCCACGGCGGTAGCCTCGTCACCATGGCTTGCCACCGTGTGCCCCAGGCTGCACAGCCATCCGCCACGTGCCCCTGGAAGGGTCCCAGGGTGACGCGTGGGCCGATGAGCTGGAGCGTGGGCACACAGCATAGGTTCCCCCGGCAAGCACCTTGCCAGGGTAGCGATCTTGCCGGGCCCGTAAGCTTGCCGCTTCCCGGGCCCTGCCGGGGCGCATGATGCGCCGAGGCATCTCGTGAGGTATGCGTTCCTTGGTCCTCCTGGCAAGCTCCTCTTGCCAGGGTCTTGTGTTAAAGTGATAACCTTGAGCCTGGTACGGCCTTCCCGGCAAGCTCCACTTGCTGGGGTCTCGATCTTCTGACTTGTATACTTTGTTCTTGAATGGCTTCATAAGGACCGGAAAGGTACTTGGCGAGCACGTGGTAAACCCTGCCGCGGGAAGCCGCTACTGCCCGTGCACAAGTTGGGGTACTAAGGTACCCCTATCTTAGTACACCGACAGAGTATGTCTCAGTTATCATCCAGTTGGATGAAGATCTCAAAGCAAGGATGACAAGATCAACATGATGCAATGAATCAGCAACTTCGAGGAGGATAGTTGAATCGAGAAGATTGTGTTAGTTAGTGTCGCCTCTATTTTCTTATCTCACGTCCTAAATCTCGGGACGAGATTCTTGTTTTAGTGGGGGTGAGTAGTCACATCCCTAGGTCAACCCCTGTGGTCCTTGCCTGATCATCATGTCATCATGTTTATTTTCGAAGGAAACTTGAAATGGGGATTGTTCAAACCCTAGCACTTCAAATTCCAAATAGGTCCAGTCAAAAAAATTGCATTCAATGTTTCCAAAATGTTCCTAATAATTGTTGGATATTTTTGGCAAGGTTTTTGCAGCAAACCAAAAATAATGGACATTTCTGTGGAATATTTTGGGCATGGAATTTAATTTATTATTGTATTTGAATTTGGAACTATATTCATAATATATAGAATATATTTTCAAATAACTTTGAAATATTTTATGTGCTTTTGGAAAAGTCCATCTAGAAACATAAAATTGTTCAGAGGAGTTTTGGGCATTGTTTGAAATTGTTTAAATTTCAAAACAGTGGTAAAAGAAAATAAAACAAAGAAAGAAAAATAGAAAACAGAAACAGAAATAAAAGAGAGAGAGTGGAAGTACCTGGCCTTTACCTGCGGCCCACTGGCCGGGCCAGCACTGTGCTGGCCCAGTGCCAGTCATCCTCCTCCTCCCGCCAGGAGGACGAGGGCGTGTGCCCGGCGCCCGCAGCCACGCGCCGGCCACCTCCAGCCTGCCTGCTTCCTCCCCGACGCCCTGGACGAGCGCCACGACACCCCTTGGACCCCCTGCACCTCTCCCTCTCTCCCCAGAATGCTTCCCCCCTCCTTCGTTTTCCCCCACCGAACACGGCCGTCGCCGCCGTTCGCCGTAGCCGCAGCCACCGCCTCCCCCTCGTCCCCTCGACATGTCTACGAGCTCCGCCACGGACCCGTGAATCTGCACGCCCACGCACGCGAGCTCGGGAGCCTCTTAGCGTCTTCCCCGACCTCGTCTTGAAGCTCCGGCCGCCGGAGATCCTCCTCGACGCCCTGCTCAGCTCCGAGCTTCCCCCGAGCCCACGTCGATGCCTCTGCATCCACCGTGAGCTCCTCCGTCGTTTGCCCCTCCTCCCCTTGCCTCCTGACCACCGTAGCCACTGCTTCGACTGAAGCCGAAGCTCGCCGCCGCTCGGGCTGGTCGCTGGCGCCACCCCGGTGACCTTTTGGTCACACCACCTAGTCCAACGAGTTTGCGAGCACTCGTAGAGGCCGTAGGCGCAAACCTCAGCTCCTCCCGAGCACAGTTTCCATGAACCCGTCGCCACCAGAGCTTCAGCCGCCGCGGACCTCGTCGCCGGCGATAACTCCGGCCACCCCAGCCTCCGGCATCGCCATCGTTGGATGCGCCACTCCGCCCTCTTCCCGTAGCTGCTCTCTGCGCGCCAAAAGAACCCCTGTAGGTGAAACCCGACGCGCTCCGCCGCGTCTAGCCTCGCCGGCGGCTAAACGCTGGCGGGTTGACCGCTTTGACCGGCGAGGTGTCACCCCGTCTGTCCAGAGGTTGACCCCTCTCTCTCAATGACAGGTGGACCAGGTCCCTAACTAATTAAGGTTTAGATTTAGTTTACTGTTATTAATCTCTGTTAGTTAGATTGGACACTGACATGTGGGCCCTGGGCCCACTGACAGTTTAGTTAGTATTAACTTAAGGCTAACTAACCCTGTTAGTTAGATGTGTCACTGACACGTGCGGCCCAGACTCTGTTAATCTTTAGTTTAGTTTTAAAACGTTTAGTTAGCCCTGAGAGACTGACCAGTGGGACCCACTGGTCAGGTTTGACCCGAACAGCCCTGTTGACCTGCTGACGTCAGCATGTGGTCATGCTGACGCAGTAAAGTGTTTCTGGATTTTAAAATAAATCTTAAATGATTTATTTATTTCAGAAAATAGCCAAAACTTCTAAAAATCATAGAAATTAATCCATAACTCAGATGAAAATAATTTATATATGAAAATTGATCAGAAAAATTCAAGGAATCTGTTTATGGCTTTTTCATGCATGTTCGAACAAGTTAAACCTGCTGATCAAGTCAAATCAATTAAATGGCATTTAAATAATCACATATGGAGTTTGAATTTGAAGCTTGGGTTCAAACCAACTTCATTTAATTGTGTTGCTAGTTGCATTAGCTCAATCAACAGAATATTGCCATGTCATGATCATGCATCATATTGTTGCATTGCATTGATTGTGTTCTTTCTCTGTTTGTCGGTTTTGTCCCCTCTCAGTAGACGACGTTCCGACGATGAGTTCGATGACACCGATGAAGACTCATTGTTATCTTCCGAAGTGCCAGGCAAGCAAAACCCCATTGAGCATTCCGATACAATCTCACTCTCTCGCTCTTGCTCTCTTTTACTGCATTAGGACAACAACGCTTCAATTGTTACCTGCTGCGGTAGTTGAACCCCTTTCCACTGCATGACCCGTCATTGCCACAGTAAATAGTTGAAACCCACTAGTATGAGTAGGAGTTGTTTGAGCCATGTTGTGCCTACTCATTCATGCTTTCTGGTTATGCCTGCTACTGCTTAGAGTTGTGTCAGGTCTGATTCATCGGGGATGAATCGGAATGTGGTGAACATGTCCTACTGTTGAGAGCTAAGTGTGTAAACACGATTTGGTAAAGGTAGCGATGAGAGGCCATGTAGGAGTACATGGTGGGTTGTCTCATTGCAGCCGTCCTCAGGAACTGAGTTCTGTGTTGGTTGGTCCATGAAACAGCTACTACCACACATTGGGATCCTTAATTGACTCTCTCGACTTATTAATCAGCATGATCTCTGTCCAGGAGTTGCAACTAGTTTCTGGTGTTTGTAGTTTACTGGAGGTCGTGCGCAGCACTGACCCTCTGGGTGGGCTGCGATGCGGCAGGTACGTGGCACGGTGTACCGATTGCCCGTTTGGTGATGCGGGAACCATATACACATTGTTTGGGGCCGTGAGCGACACCCCGGCCGGATCTCCCCACGGATGGAACCCAAATAGGCGATAAACCGGGACGAGAGACTTGTGTGGTTAGTCAGGTCGTGGCCGACACCCTCGCTGGGCCTCCGCTTGAAGGTTGCCGAGTACATGTCGTGTAAACGGCGGTAAGTGGTGAGAGCGTGTGTGAAGAAGTACACCCCTGCAGGGTTAAATATAATCTATTCGAATAGCCGTGTCCGCGGTAATGGACTTCTGGGTTGCCTATTACAGTTCATAGACAAGTGAAAGTGGATACTCTAAAACGCGCAAGATAAGCGTGAGTGCTATGGATGGCCTTCTCGTAGGGAGACGGGAGCGGATCCATAGTGGTGTATTGATTGGTGAATATGTGGACTCGTGTGCGCCACCTCAAAATAGTTACTTACAGTTGTAGTTTAGGATAGCCACCGAGTCAAAGCTGGCTTGCTGCAGTCAAACACCACCACCCCCTTTGTTGATACTGATGCATATGTAGCTTGTTCTGATGTAAGTCTTGCTGAGTACCTTTGTACTCACGTTTGCTTAATTTATGTTTTGCAGAGAGACTTCAGACTCGCTAGTGGTTCCGCGTGGACTTCGACGTTTAGCTTGTTACCTCAGCTACGATCTTGTACCCTTGGGAGGGTCTTGTAGACAGTCAGGCTTTCAGCCTTCTTCATTTGTAGTTGTCTATACTCAGACATGTTATGCTTCCGTTGCCTGTATGCTCTGTATGTTGAGTCATGTGACCTCTGTTTGTAATAAATGCTATGATGGCTCTTCTGGGCCTTATCTATATGAGTTGTTGAGTTATGTTGTGATGCCATGTTGTACAGCACATACTTGCATGTTATGCGTACGTGTAATGTGTATTGTTATGTGTGGGATCCGACACCTAGTTGTTTACCTTTGGTAGCCTATCTTACAGGGAAATGTCTCCTGGTGCTTCCACTGAGCCTTGGTAGCTTGCTACTGCTCCGGAACACTTAGGCTGGCCGGCATGTGTCCTTCTTCGTTCCTGTGTCTGTCCCTTAGGGGAAATGTCACGCGTTGTTCCTTTAAGTCCCTGTAGCTTGCTACGACTTGGGTTCATACGTTGATGACCGACACGTTCGTTGCTGGGTCATGAATGCCTGTCTCTGTAATTTAGTGCCACTTTTGGTTTATAACTGGTCATGTCAGCCCGGGTTCTCTGTCATATGGATGCTAGCGACACTATCATATACGTGAGCCAAAATGCGCAAACGGTCCCGGCCCAGGTAAGGTGGCACCCGTGGGGATACCGTGCGTGAGGCCGCAAAGTGATATGATGTGTTACAGGCTAGACCTGTGTGACTTAGGATCGGGGTCCCGACAGCGAGGAGATCTATTCAATGTAATCTCTTTTTGCGGTGTGTTTGTCGAGATCCGATGAATTGTGAGTTTATGATAAAGATTATCTATGAGAAATATTTGGTTCTTCCCTGAACTTTTTATGTGTGATCATAATATCCTTGCAAGTCTCTTAGAATTATTGGTTTGGTTTGGCCTACTAGATCTATAGTTCTTGCAATGGGAGAAGTGCTTGGCTTTGTGTTCAATCTTGCGGTGTCCTTTCCCAGTGACAGTAGGGGCAGCAAGGCACGTATTGTATTGTTGCCATCGAGGATAAAAAGATGGGGTTTATATCATATTGCTTGAGTTTATCCCTCTACATCATGTCAACTTGCTTAAGGCATTACTCTGTTCTTATGAACTCAATACACTAGATGCATGCTGGATAGCGATCAATGTGTGGAGTAATAGTAGTAGATGCAGAATCATTTCGGTCTACTTGTCTCAGATGTGATGCCTATATACAATGATCATGCCTAGATAGTCTCATAATTATTCGCTTTTCTATCAATTGCTCGACGGTAATTTGTTTACTAGCCGTAAAATATCGCTATCATGAGAGAAGCCACTAGAGAACACTATGGCCCCCGGGTCTATTCTCAACATATCAATCTACATCTACTTTACTTTTACCGCTTTTATTTTCTGTTCTTATAAACAAAAATACCAAAAATATAAACTATCATCTCTATCATATCTCACTTTCGTAAGTGACCGTAAAGGGATTGACAACCCCTTATCGCGTTGGCTGCAAAGTTCTTATTTGTTTGTGCAGGTGGGAGGGACTCGCGCGTGGTCTCCTACTGGATTGATACCTTGGTTCTCAAAAACTGAGGGAAATACTTACGCTACTGTGCTGCATCTCCATTTCCTCTTTGAGGGAATACAACGCAAGCTCGAGAAGTAGCAAGAAGAATTTCTGGCGCCGTTGCCGAGGAGGCTTACACAAAAGTCATATACCAAGTACCTATCACAAACCCTTATCCTTCGCATTACATTTTTGCCTCTCATTTTCCTCTCCCCCACTTCACCCTTGCCGTTTTATTTGCCCTTCTTCCGGCGTGTGTTTATCGTTCGCTTGCTTCTTGTTTGCTTGTGTGTGTTGGATTGCTTGCTTGTCACTATGGCTCATAACAATACCAAATTGTGTGACTTATCCAATACCAACAATAATGATTTTATTAGCACTCCGATTGCTCCTATTACCGATGCTGAATCTTGTGAGATCAATGCTGCTTTGTTGAATCTTGTCATGAAAGATCAATTCTCCGGCCTTCCTAGTGAAGATGCCGCTACCCATCTAAACAACTTTGTTGATTTGTGTGATATGCAAAAGAAAAGGGATATGGATAATGATATTGTTAAATTGAAGTTATTTCCGTTTTCACTTAGAGATCGTGCTAAAACTTGGTTTTCCTCTTTGCCTAGAAATAGTATTAATTCGTGGAATAAGTGCAAAGATGTTTTTATCTCTAAGTATTTCCCTCCTGCTAAGATCATCTCTCTTAGAAACGATATTATGAATTTTAAGCTTGGGAGAGAATGAAATTAATGATACGTAATTGCCCAACACATGGTTTGAATCTATGGATGATTATTCAGTACTTTTATGTTGGCTTGAATTTTGCTTCTAGAAATCTTCTAGATTCGGCCGCAGGAGACACTTTCATGGAAACTACCTTAGGAGAAGCTACCAAAGTCTTAGATAATATTATGGTTAATTATTCTCAATGGCACACCGAAAGATCTACTAGTAAGAAAGTGCATGCTATCGAAGAAATTAGTGTTTTGAGTGGAAAGATGGATGAACTTATGAAATTGTTTGCTGCTAGGAGTGCTTCTTCTAATTGTAATGATATGCATTTGTCCACTTTGATTGAAAATAACAATGAATCTTTGGATGTGAATTTTGTTGGTAGGACTAATTTTGGTAACAATGCTTATAGAGGTAATTTTAATCCTAGGCCTTTTCCTAGTAATTCCTCTAATAATTATGGTAATTCCTACAACAACTCTTATGAAAAGATGCCTTCTGAAACTGAAACTAGTGTTAAGGAGTTTATGATCTTGCAAAAGAATATCAATGCTATGCTTGAAGAGAAATTGCTTAAGGTTGATGAATTGGCTAGAAGTGTGGATAGAATTACTCTTGATGTTGATTCTTTGAAACTTAGATATATCCCACCTAAGCATGATATAAATGAGTCTCTCAAAGCCATGAGAATTTCCATTGATGAATCGAAAGAAAGAACCGCTAGGATGCATGATAAAAGAGAGGATTATATTAAAGCGTGTTCTTCTAGTTATCATGAAAATAAAGATGAAGATCTGAAAGTTATTGATGTGTCTCCTATTAGATCCTTGTTTTCTAGTATAAATTTTGATGAAGATAGGATTGGAGATGATTCCACTTTAAGGTGTCCCAATGATTCGGAAATTTTAGTTCTTGATGCTAAAATTGCTAAAAGTGGGAGTGAAGAGATTAAAACTTTGCATAGTGATGAACCCACTACTTTGGATTTCAAGGGATTCAATTATGATAATTTCTCTTTGATTAATTGTATTTCCTTGTTGCAATCCGTACTAAATTCTCCGCATGTTTATAGTCAAAATAAAGCTTTCACCAAACACATAGGGTGTGTTTGGCAGGGTGGATGGTGGGTGTATGAGGGCAAAAGTTCCCTATTCGATCCACTTTTGGGTGTTTGGTAGCCTGCATGGGGCCTTCTCAGCATGCACGAGCTCAGCCCAAATACCCTCATAGCATGCACGAAGAGAGAACACCCCAGCAGGCGTTCGCTGGTCAGCATGCACGAGCGAAGCGAGTGACGCAATTTTCAAAAAATGTTCAGAATTTCAAAATTTGTTTAAAATTTTAAAAAATGTTCAAAATTCCAAAATGTAATTAAATTTTCAAAAAAATGTTCAGAATTTCAAATTTTGTTTAAATATTCAAAAAATATTCAAAATTCCAAAATTTGTTTAAATGTTTGAAATTTGAAAAATGTTCAAAATTTCAAAAAATGGTTTGTTTTTTTAAAAGGTTCAGAATTTCGATTTTTGATTAATTTTTTTAAAAATGTTTAAAATTCTAAATTTTGTTTAAATTTTAAAAAATGTTTAGATTTTCAAAATTTGTTTCATTTAAAAAAATCATGTTTTAAAAAAATATCAGCTGCTACAATACCGACCCGCCATGTCTAAACAAATGCGGGCTGCCAAACAAAGTCTCAGCTCAGTATGTCTCAGCACATACACCGCTACCAAACAACAACAAATGCATGTACTCAGCATGGCTACACTCAGCATGTATCAAAGGAGAACAACCATGCTAGGTTGAGAACACTACCGAACACACCCATAGTTGATGCTATGATGCAATCTTATGAAGAAAAACTTGTGTTAGAAGTTTCTATCCCTAGAAAGCCTTATGATGAGTGGGAACCTACTATCACAATAAAAATAAAAGATCATGAATGCTATGCTTTGTGTGATTTGGCTGCAAGTGTCTCCACTATCCCAAAAACTTTGTGTGATTTGCTAGGGTTCCATGAACTTGACGATTGTTCTTTAAATTTGCATCTTGCGGATTCCACTATTAAGAAACCTATGGGAAGGATTAATGATGTTCTTATTGATGCAATAGGAATTATGTGCCCGTAGATTTCATTGTTCTTGATATAGATTGCAATCATTCATGTCCTATTATTCTTGGTAGACCTTTCCTTAGAACGATTGGTGCAATTATTGATATGAAGGAAGGAAATATTAGATTCCAGTTTCCATTAAGGAAAGGCATGGAAAACTTTCCTAGAAATAAAATCAAATTACCATATGTATCTATCATGAGAGCCACTTATGGATTGCCTTCCAAAGATGGCAATACCTAGATTTATCTTGTATCGTGCCTAGCTCGGGGCGTAAAACGATAGCGCTTGTTGGGAGGCAACCCAATTTTATATTTTTTGTTTTTTTTTGTATTAGGGAATAAATATTGCATCTTGCCTCTGTTTAGATGTGGTTTCATGTTTTGTTTAGTGTTTGTGCCAAGTAGAACCTTTGGGAAGATGTGTGTGAAGATTATGTGATCTTGATGTGAAAAACAGAATCGTTAGCGCTCACTAGAATGGTCGTCAGATTTTACTGGAGCGTTCTATTTAGTTGATTATTTTTGCAGATGATTAATAGACAAATTACTCACATCTACCTATTTAGTTTGAATTTTTTGGAGTTACAGAAGTATGCGAAACCTGCAGATTACTACAGACTGTTCTGTTTTTGACATATTCTGTTTTTCGTGTGCTGTTTGCTTATTTCAATGCATCTATGAGTAATATTTGGAGGTATGAACCACAGAGAAGTTGGAATACAGTAGGTTTAACACCAATATAAACAAATAATAAATTCATTGCAGTACCTTTGAGTAGTGGTTTGCTTTCTTATACTAACGGAGCTCACGAGATTTTTTGTCTAAGTTTTGTGTTGTGAAGTTTTCAAGTTTTGAGTTTGCTTTGATGGACTATGGAACAAAGAGTAGAAAAGGCCTAAGCTTGGGGATGCCCATGTCACCCCAAGTAAAATTCAAGGATAAACAAAAGCCTAAGCTTGGGGATGCCCCGGGAAGTCTTCCCCTCTTTCTTCTTCATCCATCGGTAACTATACTTGGAGCTATATTTTTATTCACCACAGGATATGAGTTTTGCTTGGAGCGTCTTGTATAATTTGAGTCTTTGCTTGTTATTTTTTCACAATCATACTTGCTGGACACACCTATTTGAGAGAGTTAAATATGGCCTAGGAATTGTTAGAACACTCTATGTGCTTCACTTATATCTTTTGAGTTGAATAGTTTTTGCTATAGTGCTTCACTTATATGTTTTAGAGCACGGTGGTGGTTATATTTTGTAGAGATCGTTGAACTCCCATGCTTCACTTATATCAATTTGAGAGTCTATTAAAACAGCATGGTAATGTGTTTAGGCTATTAAACTAGTCTTCACATGATAGACATCCAATGTCAATGTAGTAAAAAAAATCACACTAGGTGCATTGAATAGAATGAGATGTTGGATGCTTGATAAATGTTTTGAGATATGAGGATAGTGATATTAGAGTCATGCTAGTGGAGTTATTATGAAATTGAGAAATTCTTGTGTTAAGGTTAGTGATTCCTGTAGCATGCACGTATGGTGAACCGCTATGTGACGAAGTTAGAGCATGAGGTATTTGTAAAGTGTCAACCTTAGTGTGGAGGTCGGGGCGCGCGATGGTTAACTCCTACCAACCTCCCCCCTAGGAGCATGTGTTGATTGCTTTGTTTTGATGACTCATAGATTTCTGCAATAAGTATATGAGTTCTTATGACTAATGTTGAGTCCATGGATTATACGCACTCTCACCCTTCCACCATTGCTAGCCTCTCTTGTACCACGCAACTTTCGCCGGTACCGTAAACCCACTATATATCCTTCCTCTAAATAGGCACCATATTATTCCTCAAAACAGCCACCATACCTACCTATCATGGCATTTCCATAGCCATTCCGAGATATATTGCCATGCAACTTTCCACTGTTTCGTTCATATGACACGCATCATATTGTCATATTGCCATGCATGATCATGTAGTTGACATCGTATTTGTGGCAAAGCCACCATGCATAATTTTTCATACATGTCACTCTTGTTTCATTGCACATACCGGTACACCGCTGGAGGCATTCGAATAGAGTCATACTTTGTTGTAGTATCGAGTTGTAATATCGAGTTGTAATGAAAGTGTGATGATCATCATTATTAGAGCATTGTCCCATGGGAGGAAAGGCTAAATCAATAAAGCCCCCCCCCCCACCGCAAAAAAAGGAAAAAAAGAAAGGCCATAGAAAAAGGCCCAAAAAAGGGGACAATTGCTACTATCTTTTTTTCCACACTCGTGCTTCAAAATAGCACCATGTTCTTCATTGTAGAGTCTCATGCTTAGTCAATTTATATACTAGTGGGAATTTTCATTATAGAACTTGGCTTGTATATTCCAACGATGGGCTTCCTCAAATGCCGTAGATCTTCGTGAGCAAGCAAGTTGGATGCACACCCACTAGTTTCTTTTGTTGAGCTTTCATACATAATTAGCTCTAGTGCATCTGTTGCATGGCAATCCCTACTCACTCACATTAATATCTATTGTTGGGCATCTCCATAGCGCGTTGATACGCCTAGTCGATGTGAGACTATCTTCCTTCTTTTTGTCTTCTCCACAACCACATCTATTCCACCCATAGTGCTATGTCCATGGCTCACGCTCATGTATTGCGTGAAAGTTGAAAGGTTTGAAAGAATAGAGTATGAAAACAAGTGCTTGGATGAAATCGGGGTTGTGCATGATATGAATATTTTGTGTGATGAAGAGGGAGCATAGCCATACTATATGATTTTGTAGGGATAACTTTCTTTAGCAATAATATTTTGAGAAGACATGATTGCTTTGTTAGTATGCTTGAAGTATTATTATTTCTTATGTCAATATAGACTTTTATCTTGAATCTTTCAGATCTGAAAATTCATGCCACAATTAAGAGAATGACATTGAAAAACTATGTTGGTTAGCATTCCACATCAAAAATTCTTTCTTTATCATTTACCTACTCGAGGACGAGCAGGAATTAAGTTTGGGGATGCTTGATACATCTACGACGTATCTATAATTTTTGATTGTTCGATGCTATTATTTATGAAGTCTTGGATGTTTAAAGGGCTTTATCTTACACTTTTATATCATTTTTGGGACTAACCTACTAACCCAAAGGCCCAGTCCAGATTGCTGTTTTTTGCCTGTTTCAGGGTTTTGCAGAAAAATAATATCAAACGGAGTCCAAACGGAACGAAACCTTCGCAAGAGATATTTTTGGAGAAAATCACGCACGGAGAACTTGAGAACCACGTCAGAAGAGCCAAGAGGGGCCCACGAGGGTGGGGGGCGCGCCCCCCTGCCTCGTGGGGCCCCTGTGACTCCCCCGGTGTCCTCCTTCCTCCTATATAAGTCTACGTACCCCGAAACCATCAGCAACAGAGGGAAAACCCTAATTCCACCGCTTTAACCTTTTGTTCCCGTGAGATCCCATCTTGGAGCATGTTCCGGAGCTCCACCGGAGGGGGATCCATCACGGAGTTCTTCATCATCATCATCATCGCCCTCACCATGATTTGTGAGTAGTTTACCACAGACCTTCGGGTCCATAGCTAGTATCTAGATGGCTTCTTCTCTCTCTGGATCTCAATACAAAGTTCTCCTCGGTCTTCGAGGAGATCTATTCGATGTAATCTCTTTTTGCGGTGTGTTTGTCGAGATCCGATGAATTGTGGGTTTATGATCAAGATTACCTATGAGAAATATTTGGTTCTTTTCTGAAGCCACTAGAGAACACTATGGCCCCCGGGTCTATTCTCAGCATATCAATCTACATCTACTTTACTTTTACCGCTTTTATTTTCTGTTTTTATAAAAAAAAATACCAAAAATATAAACTGTCATTGTCGGCGTATTTGGATCGACACCTATGGGATCAAAAGAATCCCTACTACGGTTGCAGGGTGCGGGGTTGAGAGAAGAGCGGATCTAACGATCAGGACACGGTTCCTTTACCCAGGTTCGGGTCGCAAAGATGCGTAAAACCCTACTCCTGCTTTGGTGGATTATATATTGGTGTTCTTCAGCTAACGAGGAGCTCCAAAAGAGTCGTGAGGGGTTCCGAAAAGCCGAATCCTTCTCCTGGTCGCCTCGGGCCTCCTTTTATAGGAAAAAGGGGTTGCCACAGTGGCACACAGGAGGTGGAAAGGGTACAGTGATGCGAGGTTATCCCTCGCATTACAGGACAAGGTGCATTTAATGTGCCCTCCTTAGGTGTCCTTGCTTTATTAGGGACGAGGGGAGACGCCCGTCTTGTCCGTCGCCGCTCCTCCTCGTGTCGACACGCGCCCTGGCCAGCGGTGCCCGAGGTGCCATGTAGGCAGACAGGCAGCTGAGGTGGCGCAACGGCGGGCCTCCATGAAGATCTGTGGGTCGCCACACAGGAGCCTGTTTAGCTGGTTGGGTCGACAGCTGCGTGGGTCGGTGGAAACCCAGTTGGTGCGGGCCTGATGGTGGCCCCGTGGGTGTCCTCGGCAAGGGCCTTGTCGTGGCGCCTGCTGTCATTCCCGGCAAGGTGCTTGCCGGGGGCCTTGTGGACCTCCTTAGCTGGGATCCCGCCAAGGGTCGTCTTCTAACCTCGCATATGATCTTGAAGGTCTTCACAAAGATCTGCATGCCACCAAGGGGATATCTCCCGAATCCTCCCCCCATGGGGGTGGTGGACTCAAGGGTGATTCGTTCC
>LR738714.1:653451221-653461313 GCA_902687465.1 Secale cereale | reverse complement strand
CGCGGCTGCCAGAGCCGGCCCCGGCAAGGATCTTGCCGGGGGAAACCGCTTCGACCCCTTGATCTTCGTGGTCTTGTTCTTGGTGTCGCACCAGTCTTCATCAAGCTTCAGTCTTGCCCCGGCTTGCCTCCCTTGCCATGCTTGGTGCGATGGCGCGATGCCTCAGACTGCTCGTGCACAGTCATAGGGGTACAATAAGTGCACCCCTCTTTTTGTACACCGACAGGAGCCCCCGGGCCTGGGCCACACATAAACGTGACACGTTGTTGGGCTAGGCCCAGAACGGTGTGCGGGCAGGCGGGGTGGTTCTCACCGCGGTAAAATTTTCGCGCGCTGCGCCTCCCACGGCCCGCGCACGGGGTGCGGGGTGGAGGGGTGTGCGTGACGTGGGCGGCATGCGTGGGGCGGTTTCCGCATGCATGTGTCACGTCGCAGTAAATGTGAAAGGGGGCGGCCCGCGCCTTCCCCATAAACGGGGGAAGGTGTGGGGGCGTGGCCTGCTGACTGGATGGGGCCGAGGCGTGGTCTGCTAGGCGTCCACTCCCCACGATCACGGGGTGGGGAGAGGTCGCCTCACCCGTCCCTTCGGTTCCGCGCGTTCGCCACATGCCTTCCATGCGTTCGAGGTGGCGAGCGGTGAAGGCGGGAAACCGAGCCATCATTGGTTGGGACGGCGGGTCGGTCCTAGCCCCTCTCGCCTTCTGCGTCTTGATTGGCCGAGCGGGGCGGTCGAGCTCTAGCCCCGCCCCTTTATAAAGGGCGGAGGGAGGGGACGGCGCTCCGCACTCCTCCATCTTCTTTCTCCCTCAGCTTCTGCTCCTTTCTTCTATCCGCCATGAATAAGGAAAACCCCGGCTCTTCAACGGTGGCGGCGAGGGTCACTGCTCGGCAGCGCGTCCCCCCTGCTCCTGCACCCGCAGTGGCCGAACTAGCTACGAGGGGAAAAGGGAGGGTGCGAGGCCGTGGGCGAGGCCGGGGTGCTCGGGGAAGAGGGAGACGGGGCGGCTCGCCGGCCTCGCCCCCGCCAGCAGCTCCTCCTCCGGTGGAAGGTCATGTTGGAGATGACCCCTGCGAATTCTTCATTAGGATGCGGGGGTTGCCACGCCGTCGCCTTCGTCTCCCGACCCCGTTTGCGCGGGAGATGGAGGCGAACCCGCCGGAGTCGCTGTGGTTGCACATGAGGGGTTGTGGGATCAGTGGCACGCGAGCCCTCGTCGACTTCCCCGCCCCTCATGTGATGTATCTTCGCCGAGGATGGAAGAGGTTCGCTCGCATCCACAGCCTGACGGACGGGCTCACCCTCCACTTCAAGCTTATGGGGGATGGCCACCTCTCTGTCAAGGTCTTCAGGCACCTCGGAACTCGCGCGAGGTGCTGCATGGAGAGCTCCTCCGACGACGAAGACTCCTCCTCGAACGAGGGTGACGAGGAGGACAGCGACAGTGACGAGGAGGGCGGGGACGGCAGGATGACGGGTCTAACTAGGTGTCGGGCGCTGCTCCTGGTGGCACCGGCGACCCCATCATCTGCGTCGCCGGCTCCTTGAACTTCTCGGGGTCGTCTCCTTGGCGGCTGGCATAGGGAGGCAGCGGAAGAGGAAAAGGAAGAAGGTGGGCGGCAAGGTCGTCATGTCGGAGTACGCGGGCACCGACGCCTTCGTCTCCTACTGACGTCCTGCCGCCTCGTCTTCCAGCTCAGCCTCCGGCGCCGTCATCACCGTCCAGCCCTGGGGAGGCCGCCGAGATGCCTTCTCGGTGTCTTCTGCCACCCGTAGCTCGTCTAGGCGCCCCTTTTGCCCTTCTCGCCTCCTTGACCTACCTCCTGAGGAGAGGGACAAGAAAGGCATTACGGGCATCTTATCTCTTTTTAGTGTGTAAGCCTTCGGGCATCTGCAAAGTTTAAAACTTGTAATCCCCACTTATTCATGTTTTTCATTTCCTATGGACTGTACCTGAACGGAATGTTTTTAATGAAAAGGGAATGGCTGCCGGGTCCTTTGTTCGTAGGTAAGAACCCACAACAGGGAATAAATCCCTGATATCCTTAAGATAAACAAATTCTCGACCGGCAACAGGCCCTGCCGTTTCCCTACTTCGCTCGACCTTTCTCATGCCCTTGGTGGAGGCAGGGATGAAGTGGGCCTAGGCTCCTCGTTTCACCCTTTTGCTGCCGCGACTATGACCAAACTTGGTCCCAGGGACGAGCCTTAGGACCTAGAGTTATGGGAGCACGGTGGCTTATGGAAAAGAACGAGGTTTCACATACCTCTGTCCATAACGGAATGCATGACAAGGGAAAAACGGACTTATCTGAAATTGCAGCCCCCGGCAACCCTGGTCTGCCGCGGACAAATTCTTGCTCTTGTAGCCCCCGGCGATGCTGGCTTGCCGGGGCCTAAGTACTAATTTGTTCTTCTCTCCTCCCTCCATGTGGCCTCGGCAAGGATGCCTGTGCGTCCTGTAAACCAAGGAAGACAGAGGAAAGACAAAGACTCGACCTCTAACCTAGGGGTTAGCCGCTGCTAAGCACTATCAACCCTAACCAAGGATGAGACTCGACTCAGCATGCATGCTAAAACTCAGGGCACCAGCGCTTCATTTATTTATGCTCAAGGTCCGCGCCTGGCTTTGCACAAAGGGTTACATGCCTTGCCGGCAAAGCTTGTACAAAAGGGTGGCTTGCCGGGAGGCACGGCAAGCCACGCCTTATGGGTAAAACTTACGAAGGTGCTCGATGTTCCCGGAGTTACTCACCGGAACGACATCCTCGGTCTCCAGGCGGACTGCGCCAGGCCTGGTGACTCGTATTACCCGATAAGGGCCCTCCCACTTCGGTGTCAACTTGTTCGTGTTCCTGGCCGATTGAACGCGCCGGAGAACAAGTTTACCTTCCTCAAAGCTTCGGGCATGAACCTTGCGGCTATGGTAGCGGCACAAGGCTTGCTGGTAGCGCGCTGCTCTCACAGCCACCCGAAGATGATCTTCCTCAAGGAGCATTACGTTATCTTGACACAATTGCTCTTGCTCAAGCTCATCATAAGCGAGCACTCCAGGTGACCCGTATATGAGTTCCCTGGGGAGAACTGCTTCTGCCCCGTATGTTAGGGCAAAGGGCGTCTGGCCGGTGGCTCGATTTGGCGTCGTCCTGATCGACCAAAGAACCGCCGGCAATTCATCAATCCAGCGCCTCCCGCTCTTGTGCAGCCTATCAAAGGTCTTTGTCCTTAATCCTCGTAGCACTTCAGCATTTGCCCTCTCAGCTTGACCATTGCTTCGGAGGTGAGCAACGGAAGCAAAACAGACCTTGCTGCCGAGGTCTTGGGTATATTGCATGAAGGTGCGGCTTGTAAACTACGTGCCGTTGTCGGTGATAATCCTGTTGGGTACACCAAAACAGCACACTAGCCCCTTGAAGAACTTGACGGCTGACTGAGCTGTGACCTTCCTCACTGCTTCCACTTCTAGCCACTTTGTGAACTTGTCGATTGCAACGTACAAGTACTTAAAGCCCCCGACGGCGCGGGGGAAAGGGCCCAGTATGTCGAGCCCCCAGACCGAGAAGGGCCAGGAGAGAGGAATGGTTTGAAGGGCTTGAGCTGGTTGATGAAGTTTCTTCAAATGGAATTGGCATGCTTCACACCCGGCGACCAGCGCCGCCGCATCCTGGAGGGCAGTGGGCCAGAAGAAGCCTTGCCGGAATGCCTTGCCGGCAAGGGCTCTTGACCCTATGTGGGATCCACATATGCCCCCATGTATTTCCGCCAACAGTTCCGGTCCTTCCTCTCGAGGGATGCACTTCAATTTCACACCGTTCGATCTTCTCCTCTACAGGACGTCATCGACGAACTGATACATAGCGGACCGACGGGCTACTTTCTCCGCTTCTTCCTGCTCCTCAGGAAGTTCCCCAGTCTGAAGGAATCGGACGGTATACTGCGCCCACGCTGGTGCCTGGGGCTCGACAGGAGGACTAAAGGCATTTCCTCCGCCAAGGGAGTGGCCATCTCGACGGCAAAAGCTTGACGCTCCGCCGGAGTTAGCCCTCCGGAGGCGGGCTCAGTGTCCCCGGCAACATCCTTGCCGGCGGCTCCGGGGAGCTCGGTGGGAAAGTACTTGCCGCGCCCCGACTTCCTCCTCTTGTTCTGCTCTATTGATGGATCGACGGATGGCTGAGAAAGCTGGAGCACAAAGGTACCTGGTTCCACAGGTAACTTGAGAGCAGCGCGCTTCGACAGGTAATCGGCGACGTCGTTCTCCGCTCGGGGAACGTGCTCCGCCTATATACCGTCAAAGCGCTCTTCCAACTTTCTCACTTCATCGACGTAGGCCTTCATCAACGGGCTTTGGTAATCCTTGTTGACTTGTTTGACGACAAGCTGTGAGTCGCCTCTGACAATGAGCTTCTTGATTCCGAGGTCCGCCGCGATCCTAAGACCGGCAAGCAGCCCCTCGTACTCGGCAGTGTTGTTCGTTGACACCTCCCTAGGGAAGTGCATCTGGACCACATACTTGAGGTGCTCTCCGGTGGGTGCGACCAGCAGTACGCCAGCCCCGGCGCCCTGTAAAGAGAAAGCGCCGCCAAAGTACATGACCCAGTTGCAACTTGCCTCTTTGCCGGGGAGAGCAGTTTCTTGGACTTCTTCATCAGGCGTTGCAGTCCATTCTACGACGAACTCTGCCAGGACTCGGCTCTGAATTGTCGAGGTGCTTTCAAACTTGAGGCCAAAGCTGGATAGCTCCAGTGCCCACTCCACAATCCTTCCCGTTGCATCTGGATTGTGCAATATCCGTTGCAGAGGGAGGCGAGTGACGACAGTGATCTCGTGCGCCTGGAAGTAGTGACGCAACTTCCTCGAGGCCATAAGAAGGCCGAAGAGCAGTTTCTGCACACCGGAGTACCTTGACCTAGCCCCCTGCAAGAGGGAGCTAACGAAGTAGACCGGGTGATGCATCATCTTCTTCTTTGGCTGCACTCCAATTAGCTATGTCGTCTCTACGCTAGTGGCACCAGGCTCCGTTGCTGCTATCACCTCATCATTGATTTCTCTCCGGGCCACCAGTGCAGCACTGACCACCTGGTTAATTGCCGCTAGGTATAGCAGCAACGGTTCCTGTGGTCGAGGCGCAACCAGTATTGGCGTGAAGGAAAGATACTTCTTCAGATCCTGTAACGCTCCTTCGGCTTCTGGCGTCTATTTCATTGGGCCCGCCTTTTACAAAATCTTGAAAAAGGAGAGGGCGCGCTCAGCAGATTTGGAAATGAATCTGCTCATGGCGACAACGCAGCCAGCAAGCCGATGCACATCCTTGACCCGTTTGGGTGCTTCAATCTGCTCTATAGCTTTGATCTTGTCCGGATTGGCTTCTATCCCACGATGTGATACAAAGAACCCGAGAAGCTTGCCAGACGGAATGCCGAAAACGCACTTCTCAGGGTTCATCTTGAGGTTGATCTTGCGCAGGTTCACAAATGTTTCTTGTAAATCCGGTATAAGGGTTGCCCTATCCTTGGTTTTGACCACTATATCATCCATATAAGCCTCCATATTTCTATGGAGCTGGGGTTCAAAACCAATCTGGACTTCCCTCGCAAATGTCGAGCCTGCACTCTTCAACCCGAAAGGCATTCGTACGAAACATTACGTACCACATGGGGTGATGAATATTGTCTTCTCTTTGTCTTCTCTCGCCATGAAGATCTGGTGGTAGCCGGAGTAGGCATCAAGGAATGATAGCAGGTCGCACCCTGCCGTGGAGTCGACAATCTGGTCTATGGGCGGCAATGGGAAGGGGTCCTTGGGACAAGCTTTATTGATATATGTGTAATCAATACACAACCTCCACTTCCCATTTACCTTGCGCACTACCACTGGATTGGCCAACCACGTTGGGTGGAGCACTCCTCTCACCAAACCCGCAGCCTCCAGTTTCCGGATCTCCTCGGTGATGAACTCTTGCCGTTCCAAAGCTTGCTTCCTGAGCTTCTGCTTGACGGGCCGCGCATGAGGGCAGACATCAAGGTGGTGCTCAATCACCTCCGTGGGAACGCCGGGGATGTCGGATGCTTGCCAGCCAAACACGTCGACATTCGCCCGTAGGAAGGTGACGAGCGCGTCTTCCTATTTTTTGTCAAGGGCGGAACTTATGGTAAATGCCCCTCCCATGCCGTCCTCCTTGACAGAAACCCTCTTGGTTCCTGGTGGCGTAGCCCTTGATTTCTTGTTTTTGCCAATGGAGCTCTCCGGCACGTCCTCGATGGGAGCGCGACACTCCGAAGAGGTGCGCTTGCCGGAGTGGGTGTCTGAGATCTCAACGGTCTTCTTCTTCCCGGTGGAGCTCTCAGGCACGTCCTCGACGGGAGCACAGCACTCCGAAGAGGTGCGCTTGCCGGAGTGGGCGCCCGAGGTCTCGCCGGTCTTCTTCTTCTTCCCTCCCAGGGCTCTAGTGGCAGGAGCAAGTGCCCCCCTAGCGGCAGTTGCTGGAACTGCTTGCTAGTACAATAGGTCGGCGCAAATCAGCGCGTCTTTCTTGTCGGAGGGGATGGTGATGATCGTCACGGGCCCTGGCATCTTCAGGGTGTTGTAGGTGTAGTGCGATGCTGCCATGAACTTGGCCAGTGCTGGGCGGCCAAGGATCCCGTTGTAAGGCAGGGGGGTCCTGGCGACATCGAACACAATTATCTCCGTCCTGTAGTTCAGATCACTTCCAAAAGTCACGGGCAGTGTGACTTTCCCCTTTGGTTGACTCCTTCCTGGGCTGACCCCTTGAAACGTGCCCGTCTCCTCGAGGTCTCCATCAGGAACTTGCAGCTTCTCAATCACGGTGGGCGAGAGTAGGTTTAGGACGACCCCGCAATCGACTAGCATCTTCGTCACTTTGAGGTTGCGTATTGTTGGTGAAACCAACAACGGCAAGCACCCAACCGCAGTAACGCGATCAGGGTGATTCTCGGCGTCAAAGATGATAGGTGTGCTGGACCATTTCAGCGGCTTTTGGGCACCGGGCGATGGATCTGCCGCAATAATCTCTCGCGCCCACTGTTTAAGCTAGCGATGAGAAGCATGCAGCGAAGCGCCACCATCGACGCACATGGCGTCCATAGCCTTCTGAAACTCTCGGCCGCTGGACTCGTCGTCCTCTTCGTGATCGTCGTCTTCTGGTCTTCTATCGCGGCCCCGGGCGGGCCTTTCTTATTGTTTCTCCTTGCCGCGACAGCCCGCTTGGTCGTCACGCTTCTTGCTGGATCCTTCAGCGCCGTCTTGGCCCTTCTCTTTGTCCCTCCTCCCGTATTCAGCTCTTTGCTTCTCAGCAAGGAGCTCAACCTGGTGGCAGTCCTGGAGATCATGGCCCTTGGTGCGATGAATCTTGCAGTACCGTTTGCCGGAGTTTCCTAGCTTCACGGCGGCCGCCAAGGCCCGGCAGGCGACACATCCGGCGATTTCCTTGCCAGGGTCACCCGCCTTGGTTTTCTTGGCGGAGCCGGCGTCATCAGATCCCTCAACGGCAAGCACAGCCTTCCCCTTGCGCTTCTTGTTGCGGTTCCGTCTCTTCTTCGCTGGAACAGCGGTATCTTCGTCCGAGGAGTCGGTTTCCGCGCCGGCGCTCTCGCCGGGGTACTTCCTTCCCTCTTCGGCCCGGGCACATCTGTCGGCAAGAACGTAACGTTCTGCCACGTCCTTCACCTTGGTCATCGCGAGTTCTTCGCGCATCTTGCGGTTGCGCACGTTCTGGTGGAACGCGCTGATGATGGCGGCAGGGTGAACATCGGGGATATTGTACTGTACCCGGCTGAATCTCTGTATGTACTTGCACAGAGTCTCGCCTTCCTTCTGGGGTATGACATGCAGGTCACTCGCTTGGCCATGGGCTTGATGGCCTCCGCTAAAGGCGCCAACAAACTCATGGCACAAGTTGGACCAGGAGGAAATAGAGTCTACTGGCAAGTGCATCAACCACGACATGGCGTTAGGTTTAAGAGCTAACGGAAAGTAATTCGCAAGCACCTTATCGTCGCGGGCCCCAGCAGATTGCATCGCGATGGTGTTGATGCTAAAGAACTCCGACGGGTGGGTCTTGCCATTGTACTTCTCGCCAACGTCAGGTTTGAAGCTGCGGTGAGAGGGCCACTGGAACTACCGCAGCTCACGGGTGAAAGCCGGACAGCCCACCTCGTAAGGTAGACCTCTAGGACTTTCCGGTGCTGGGCGGTCCACAGCAGGCCCTGCTCGCCTGTCTGACTGGTGGCGCATTTCACGCCGGCACTCGATGGTGGTTCGAGCATCTTCATGGGCTTGCTCCTGAAGAACTTGACGCTGGTCGCGGCGGGTCCGCGGGTCGGACGACGCTATGGAGATGGCGTCGCTCGCGGCGTCCCGACGGGTCGACGCAGGTGGCACTAGGCGAGGAGGAGGCGAATGCGCCGTAGCCACGGTGCTGCCAGCTCTCCCGCCCGTGGTGCGTGGGACCCCATCGGAGCGTCGGCCTAGGAGCTCCGCTGGATTTAGGTCATCCCTGTTGACGACTGCGACAAGGCTTCGGATGGTGGCTCTCCATTCGTCGATTTCCCCGTGACGGGAGGAAAGTCGAGGAGCAACTGCGCGCGCGCCAAAGCTTCGGCTGGCATCGGCGGTAGCGAAACCTGCACGGATCGCGACGCGCTTCGACCCCTGACCGCGTCAAGGGGAGCTTTATCACGATCCCACGGTCGCCTGTCGTCTCCACCACCGCTTCGGTGAGCGGGCAAGCCTTCTACGTCCCGGGAGCGGCGCTCGGGGCTCTTCCCATGGCGACGTCCGGGGTCTTCGGGACGACGACGCCGTTCGTCGTGCGCTGCTTGAGAAGAGCGCGCTGTTGGCGCCGGCGTGGGAGTTCTGGAGGGCCTCGCGTCGCCCTCGGGTGGTGCGGCCGCGGCCATGGAGGGCCCCGCGCCGCCCGCGGAGGGCCGGGTTCCAACTCTGGAACTGGCGGCGTGCGGCCTGTTATCGGGCGCACAAGCATCGCCACCTCCCAAATTCCGGCTATCGAGATGGCGTTGGTGTTTGCGAGCAACACCCCGAGTCCTTTCCGCGACTGGTCCACTGCTCGCCCGCGTCGGGACGGGCTGTCCGGCTTCTGACTGGCCAACCGCCACCGTCGTCTTCTTCTTGGGCGCCATGATGATGCAGAAGCGTCGAACTAACCGCTAAAGCCGATTCTCACAACTGAGCCCCCCTACCTGGTGCGCCAAAGATGTCGGTGTATTTGGATCGACACCTATGGTATCACAAGAATCCCTACTACGATTACGGGGCGCGGGGTTGAGAGAAGAGCGGATCTAACGATCAGGACACGGTTCCTTTACCCAGGTTCGGGACGCAAAGATGCGTAAAACCCTACTCCTGCTTTGGTGGATTATATGTTGGTGTTCTTCAGCTACGAGGAGCTCCAAAAGAGTCGTGAGGGGTTCCGAATAGCCGAATCCTTCTCCTGGTCGCCTCGGGCCTCCTTTTATAGGAAAAAGGGGTTGCCATAGTGGCACACAGGAGGTGGAAAGGGTACAGTGATGCGAGGTTATCCCTCGCATTACAGGACAAGGTGCATTTAATGCGCCCTGCTTAGGTGTCCTTGCTTTATCGGGGACAAGGGGAGACGCCCGTCTTGTCCGTCACCGCTCCTCCTCGTGTCGACACGCGCCCTGGCCAGCGGTGCCCGAGGTTCCATGTAGGCAGAGAGGCAGCTGAGGTGGCACAACGGCGGGCCTCCATGAAGATCTGTGGGTCGCTACGCAGGAGCCTGTCCAGCTGGTTGGGTCGGCAGCTGCGTGGGTCAGTGGAAACCCAGTTGGTGCGGGCCTGATGGTGGCCCCATGGGTGTCCTCGACAAGGGCCTTGTCGGGGCCCCGACAAGGGTCTTGCCGTGGCGCCTACTGTCATCCCCGGCAAGGTGCTTGCCGGGGGCCTTGTGGACCTCTTTGGCTGGGATCCCGTGAAGGGTCGTCTTCTTACCTCGCATCTGATCTTGAAGGTGTTCACAAAGATCTGCATGCCACCACGGGGATATCTCCCGAATCCTCCCCCCATGGGGGTGGTGGACTCAAGGGTGATTCGTTCCGTAG
>LR738714.1:653427510-653451117 GCA_902687465.1 Secale cereale | reverse complement strand
GGGGGGGGGCGAGCTGCTGCGGCAAGGGTCTTGCCGGGGCTGCCAGAGCCGGCCCCGGCAAGGATCTTGCCGAGGGAAACCGCTTCGTCCCCTTGCTCTTCGTGGTCTTTTTCTTGGTGTCGCACCAGTCTTCATCAAGCTTCAGTCTTGCCCCGGCTTGCCTCCCTTACCATGCTTGGTGTGATGGCGTCGTGGCTCAGACTGCCCGTGCATAGTCATAGGGGTACAAAAAGTGCACCCCTCTTTTTGTACATCGACAGTCATCTCTATCAGATCTCACTTTCGTAAGTGACCGTAAAGGGATTGACAACCCCTTATCGCGTTGGCTGCGAAGTTCTTATTTGTTTGTGCAGCTGCGAGGGACTCGCGCGTGGTCTCCTACGGGATTTATACCTTGTTTCTCAAAAACTGTGGGAAATACTTACGCTACTATTCTCCATCTCCCTTTCCTCTTAGAGGGAATACAACACAAGCTCGAGAAGTAGCAAGAGGAATCACCTTCGATGATCGCGACCGATTAACTTCACTACATAGATGTCATCAGAAGTGCTATAGGAGGTATCACCCTCGGCACTCAATAGTAACTCTGTAGAGTCGTACAATTAGGGGGTGATGTGCGGTGTCGGGGCCTGGACGTCGATCACGTTGATCGAGTCATATGGTAATCAAGCGGGGGTGATACGTCCATTTTGCATCATGCTTATATGTTGATATTTATCGCATTATGGGCTGTTCTTACATGTTTTGTCACAATACTTATGCCTTTTCTCTCTTATTTTACAAGGTTTACATGAAGAGGGAGAATGCCGGCAGCTGCAATTCTGGGCTGAAAAAGGGGGCAAGCTCTGGAAACCTATTATGCACAACTCCAAAAGTCCTGAGACTCAACAGAATGTCGTTTTAGAAAATATAAAAAATATCTGGCAAAAGAAGTCCACGAGGGGGGCCACCGGCTGCCCACGAGGGCGGGGGGCGCCCCCCCCCCCTTCCTAGGGCGCGCCCCCTGCCTCGTGGGCCAGCCGGAAGGCCCCCGACGCCCATCTTCTCCTATATGAGGTGTTTTGACCTGGAAAAAACCATAAGGAGGATTTCGGGACCAGACGCCGCCGTCTCGAGGCGGAACCGAGGCAGAAACCAATCTAGGGCTCCGGCATGGTTGTTCTGCCGGGGAAACTTCCCTCCAGGAGGGGGAAATTGTCACCGCCGTCATCAGCAACAACTCTCCCATCTTGGGGAGGGCTATCTTCATCAACATATTCACCAACACCATCTCCTCTCAAACCCTAGTTCATCTCTTTTATCCAATCCTTGTACCCAAACCTCAGATTGGTACCCGCGGGTTGCTAGCAGTGTTTATTACTCCTTGTACTTGATAATAGTTGGTTTATTTGGTGGAAGATCATATGTTCAGATCCATTATGCATATTTATACCCCTCTGATCATGAACAATATTATGTCTTGTGAGTAGTTACTTTTGTTCCTGAGGACATGGGAGAAGTCTTGCTATTAGTAGTCATGTGAATTTGGTCTTCGTTCGATATTTTGATGAGATGTATGTTGTCTCTCCTCTAGTGGTGTCATGTGAACGTCGACTACATGACACTTCACCATTATTTGGGCCTAGAGGAAGGCATTCGGAAGTAATAAGTAGATGATGGGTTGCTAGAGTGACAGAAGCTTAGACCCTAGTTTATGCGTTGCTTCGTAAGGGGCTAATTTGGATCCATATGTTTCAGGCTATGGTTAGGTTTACCTTAATACTTCTTTTGTAGTTGCGGATGCTTGCATTAGAGGTTAATCATAAGTGGGAGGCTTGTCCAAGTAAGGACAACACCCAAGCACTGGTCCACCCACATACCAAATTATCAAAGTACCGAACGCGAATCAGATGATCGTGATGAAAACTAGCTTGACGATAATTCCCATGTGTCCTCGGGAGCACTTTACTTTATATAAGAGTTTGTCCAGGCTTGTCCTTTGCTACAAAAAGGATTGGGCCACCTTGCTGCAGCTTATTTACTTTTACCTTTTGTCACTTGTAACCAATTACCTTATCACAAAACTATTTATTACCTATAATTTCAGTGCTTGCAGAAAATACCTTACTTAAAACTGCCTATCATTTCCTTCTGCTCCTCGTTCGGTTCAACACTCTTACTTATCGAAAGGACTATGATAGATCCCCTACACTTGTGGGTCATCAAGACTCTTTTCTGGCGCCATTGTCGGGGAGTGAAGCGCCTTTGGTAAGTGGAATTTGGTAAGGAAAAATTTATATAGTGTGCTGAAATTTATTGTCACTTGTTACTATGGCTCAAAATCCTTTGAGGGTCTTGTTTGGGGTATCTTCACCCCGAGCAGAAGAGCAAAGAGTTTCTCCTCAACCTACTGCACCTATTGAAAATGTTTGCTTTGAGATTCCTTCTGGTATGATAGAGAAACTGCTTGAAAATCCCTTTACAGGAGATGGAACACTGCATCCCGACTTACACCTAATCTATGTGGATGAAGTTCGTGGATTGTTTAAGCATGCAGGTATGCCCGAGGATGTTATCAAGAAGAAGGTCTTCCCTTTAGCTTTGAAGGGAGATGCATTGACATGGTTTAGGCTATGCGATTATATGGGATCATGGAACTATAATCGTTTGAAGTTGGAATTTCATCAGAAGTTCTACCCTACGCACCAGGTTCATCATGATCATAATTATATTTATAAAATCTGGCCTCGCGAAGGAGAAAGCAACGCTCAAGCTTGGGGGAGGCTTAAGTCAATGTTATATTCATGCCCCAATCATGAGATCTCAAGAGAAATGATCATTCAAAAATTTTATGCTCGGCTTTCTGTTAATAATCGCTCCATGCTCGATACTTCTTGTTCTGGCTCTTATATGATGAAAACTATTGACTTCAAATGGGATTTATTGGAAAGAATTAAACGCAACTCTGAAGATTGGGAACCCCACGAAGGTAAGGAGTCGGGTATGACCCCTAAGTTTGATTGTGTTAAAGCTTTTATGGATATCGATGTTTTCCGTGAGTTTAGCACTAAATATGGACTTGACTCTGAGATAGTAGCTTCTTTCTGTGAATCTTTTGCTACTCATTTTGATCTCCCCAAGGAGAAGTGGTTTAAATACCATCCCCCTATTGAACTAAAAGTAGTTGAACCTATTAAAGTTGAAGAAAAGACTATCACTTATAATGTCGATCCTGTTATACGTACCGCTTATATTGAGAAACCGCCTTTCCCTATTAGGATAAAGGATCATGCTCAAGCTTCAACTGTAGTTCGTAAGAGTAATACTAGAACACCTACACCCTCTGAGCAAATTAAAGTTGAACCTAGTGTTGCTATGGTTAAGGATCTCTTGGTAGAAGATTTATATGGGCATGTTATTTACCTCCAAGAAGAGTCTGCTCGAATAGCTAAACCCAATGCTCGGAATAAACATAAACATGTTGTAGGCTTGCCTATTATATCTGTTAAGATAGGAGATCATTGCTATCATGGTTTATGTGACGTAGGTGCTAGTGCGAGTATTATCCCTCTTGATTTGTATAACGAAATTATGCATGATATTGCACCTATTGAGTTAGAAGGGATTGATGTTACTATTAAGCTTGCTAATAGAGACACTATTTCACCAGTCGGGATTGTTAGAGATATTGAAGTCTTGTGTGGGAAGGTTAAATACCCTGCTGACTTTCTTGTTCTGAGTTCCCCACAAGATGCTTTCTGTGCCATTATATTTGGTAGACCCTTCTTGAATACTGTTAATGCCAAGATAGACTGAGTGAAAGATATTGTTACTGTTGGGTTAGGGGATATGTCTCATGATTTTAACTTTGATAAATTACATAGACAACCCCTTGAAAAGGCACCACCCAGTAAAGATGAAATTATTGGTCTTGCTTCTATTGATGTGCCACCTAATGATCCTTTAGAACAATACTTGCTAGACCACGAAAATGATATGCATATGAATGTGAGAAGGGAAATAGATGAAATATTCCTTACACAGGGGCCCGTATTGAAAAACAACTTGCATGTTGAAATCCTAGGGGATCCTCCTCCACCCAAGGGTGATCTCGTGTTTGAACTGAAACATTTGCTTGATAATCTTAAGTATGTTTATCTTGACGAAAAGAAGATATATCATGTTATTATTAGTGCTAACCTTTCAGGGCAGGAAGAAAAAAATATATTGAAAACTCTGAAGAAGCATCGTGCTGCTATTGGATATACTCTGGATGATCTCAAGGGCATTAGTCCCACTATATGCCAACACAAGATAAAATTGGAAGAAAATGCTAAACCGGTTATTTATCATCAGTGACGGTTAAATCCTAAGATGAAAGAAGTGGTAAGAAAGCAAATACTAAAGCTTCTAGAGGCAGGTATTATCTACCCACTTGCTGATAGCCAGTGGGTATGTCCTGTCCATTGTGTCCCTAAGAAAGGAGGTATGATTGTCATTCCTAATGATAAACATGAATTAATCCCGCAAAGAATAGTTACAGGTTATAGGATGGTAATTGATTTCCGTAAGTTAAATAAAGCTACTAAGAAAGATCATTACCCCTTGCCATTTATTGATCAAATGCTAGAAAGGTTATCCAAACATACTCATTTCTGCTTTCTAGATGGTTATTCTGGTTTCTCTCAAATACCTGTGTGAAAAGGGGATCAAGAAAAGACCTATTTTACTTGTCCTTTCGGTACCTTTGCTTATAGACGTATGCCTTTTGGTTTATGTAATGCACCTGCTACCTTTCAAAGATGCATGATGGCTATATTCTCTGATTTTTGTGAAAAGATTGTTGAGGTGTTCATGGATGATTTCTCCGTTTACGAAACTTCTTTTGATGATTGCTTAAGCAACCTTGATCGAGTTTTGCAGATATGTGAAGACACTAATCTTGTCTTGAATTGGGAGAAGTGCCACTTTATGGTTAATGAAGGCATTGTCTTGGGACATAAAATTTCTGAAAGAGGTATTGAAGTTGACAAAGCTAAGGTTGATGCTATTGAAAAGATGTCATGCCCTAAGGACATCAAAGGTATACGAAGTTTCCTTGGTCATACCGGGTTTTATAGGAGGTTCATTAAGGACTTTTCCAAAATCTCCAGGCCTCTGACTAATCTTGAAATACTTAAGAAAGCATTGATCTCTGCACCTATTGTCTAGCCTCCTGACTGGAATTTACCCTTTGAGATTATGTGCGATGCTAGTGATTATGCTGTAGGAGCTATTCTAGGGCAAAGAGTTGAGAAGAAATTGAATGCTATCCAATATGGTAGTAAAACTCTAGATAGTGCCCAAAGAAATTATGCCACTACTGAGAAAGAATTTTTAGCAGTTGTATTTGCTTGTGATAAATTTAGACCCTATATCGTTGATTCTAAAGTAACTATTCACACTAATCATGCTGCTATCAAATATCTCATGGAAAAGAAAGATTCTAAGCCTAGACTTATTAGATGGGTTCTCTTGTTGCAAGAATTTGATTTGCATATTATTGATAGAAAGGGAGCTGAGAACCCCGTAGCAGATAACTTGTCTAGGTTAGAGAATATACTTGATGACCCACAACCTATTGATGATAGTTTCCCTGATGAAAAACTAGATGTCATAAATACTTCTCGTACTACTCCATGGTATGCTGATTATGCTAATTATATTGTTGCTATGTTTATACCTCCTAGCTTCACATACCAGCAAAAGAAAAAGTTCTCCTATGATTTGAGACATTACTTCTGGGATGACCCACATCTTTATAAAGAAGGAGTAGATGGTATTATTAGACGTTGTGTACCTGAGTATGAACAGGAACAGATCCTACGCAAGTGCCACTCCGAAGCTTATGGAGGACACCATGCGGGAGATAGAACTGCACATAAGGTATTGCAATCCGTTTTTTATTGGCCTACTCTCTTCAAGGATGCCCGTAAGTTTGTCTTATCTTGTGATGAATGTCAAAGAATTGGTAATATTGGTAGACGTCAAGAAATGTCTATGAACTATTCACTTGTTATTGAACCATTTGATGTTTGGGGCTTTGATTATATGGGACCTTTCCCTGCCTCTAATGGGTACACGCATATTTTAGTTGCTGTTGATTACATTACTAAGTGGGTAGAAGCTATTCCAACGAGTAGTAATGATCATAAAACTTCTATTAAGATGCTTAAAGAAGTTATATTTCCGAGGTTTGGTGTCCCTAGATATCTAATGACTGATGGTGGTTCACACTTTATTCATGGTGCTTTCCATAAGATGCTTGCAAAGTATGATGTCAACCATAGAATTGCACCCCCTATCACCCACAGACTAGTGGGCAAGTAGAACTAAGTAACACGAAGTTGAAATTAATCTTGCAAAAGATAGTTAATAGGTCTAGGAAGAATTGGTCCAAGAAACTTGATGATGCATTATGGGCCTATAGAATTGCATACAAAAATCCTATGGGTATGTCTCCATATAAGATGGTTTATGGAAAAGCTTGTCACTTACCTCTTGAGTTAGAACATAAGGCATATTGGGCTATTAAAGAGCTCAATTATGATTTCAAACTTGCCGGTGAGAAGAGGTTATTTGACATTAGCTGTCTCGATGAATGGAGAACCCAGGCCTATGAGAATGCCAAGCTGTTTAAAGAAAATGCTAAAAGATGGCATGACAAAACGATACAAAAGCGTGAGATTAATGTAGGTGATTATGTCTTGCTATACAACTCTCGTTTATGATTTTTCGCAGGAAAACTTCTCTCCAAGTGGGAAGGACCTTACGTTATCGAGGAGGTCTATCGTTCCGGTGCCATAAAAATCTACAACTTCGAAGGCACAAATCCGAAGGTGGTGAACGGTCAAAGAATCAAACATTATATCTCAAGTAATCCTATAAATGTTGAAATCAATGTTATTGAAACCGTAACCCCGGAGGAATACATAAGGGACACTTTCCGGAATGATTCGGCCTCCGAAAAGGAAGAGGTACGTGATACGGTAAGCAAACCAACTCCAAAACAGTTCTAAACGCAATTTTTCTCCGTTTTGGAATATTTAGAAAAATAGAAAAATAAGCCGCAGTCCGGAAGAGACACGGGCCGTCCACGAGGGTGGAGGGCGCGCCCCCCTTCCTAGGGCGTGCCCCCTACCTCGTGGGCACCCCGTGTGTCCCCCGGACTCCGTTTTCTTATGGGTTACTCCTTTTTGTCGGCAAAAATTCATTATATATACTCCCGAAGGTTTTGACCTATGTATCACGCAAAAATCCTCTGTTCTTGTTTAGAGCTGTTTTCTGCTAGGGTTTGCGAAGCCAGGCATCATGTCGTCTCCCTCCTCCAACAAAGAAGGCAACGATGCTTGGCTAATGAAGATAGATATGAAGAGGGAAGGACCCGAGGAGATCCACAAGGAGAAGAAGATCAAGATGGAGGTGGAAGATCCGGCTCCGGCATCGGGAGAAGCAGACATCTCTAAATCCCTTCCTAATCTCTTTACCTCAACTGAGATAGAAGCTTTCAGGATGATTGAGTTAGCTCAGATTCGAAACAAGCATCTCACAAGTGAAAATATTTTGTTGAAGGATTACATAGCTGCGCTCAAAGGTATTATCCGCAAGCTGGAGGATCTCCTACGCTCGATATAAGATGATCCGCCATCACTACTTTCAACTTCATCATCACCACCCCCGAAGAAGGAGACATAAACATATGGGTATGGGCACTCCCCTTGGCAACTGCCAAGCTTGGGGGAACGACCTCGGTATCGTATCACCATCACTCCTATCTTTACCGTTTTACTTAGTTCGATCCTTTTGGTAGTATCTTGATCTAGTAGAATAAAGTTAGCATTATCTAGTTGTGAGCTTTTGCTTTATGATCTTTATCCTTTGTAATAGAGTCCGTGAGCTATATAATAAAGATTATTGTTGAGTCAAGGGCTTGATTTCCTCACTTGGGTCATGATAAAAAGGAAGAAAAACATAAAGAGTATCAAAGAGATCATATAGATCTTATGGGAAGTAATGACTTCACATACAATAGTATGATAAATAAAAGTTGTTGGGTGATGACAAAAATAGTTTTGGTCATCGTTGCAATTAATAGGAAGTAATAAAAGAAGAGAGGCTTCACATACAAATATACTATCTTGGACATCTTTTATGATTGTGAGCACTCATTAAAGTATGACATGCTAAAGAGTTGATGTTGGACAAGGAAGACAACATAATGGGTTATGTCTTCTTATATCCGAAATAAAGTATATTTTCATGGATCATCCAACATGTTGAGCTTGCCTTTCCCCCTCATGCTAGCCAAAACTCCTCGCACTAAGTAGAGATACTACTTGTATTTCCATATATCCTTAAAACCAGCTTTGCCATGAGAGTCCACCATACCTACCTATGGATTGAGAAAGATTCTTCCAAGTAAGTTGTCATGTTGCAAACTCGCTAAAATATGTATGATTTATTAGTGTGGGAGAAATTAGCTTTATACGATCTTGTGATATGGAAGTAATAAAAGCGACAGACTGCATAATAAAGGTCCTTATCACAAGTGGCAATATAAAGCGAAGTTCTTCTATGCTAAGACTTTGTGCATCCAACCATAAAGACACATGACAACCTCTGCTTCCCTCTGCGAAGGGCCTATCTATTATTCCTGTCTTATAAGTGTCAAGGTGAATTCCACCTTTGCCTTTTACATTTTATCCTTTGGCAAGCACATTGTGTTGGAAAGATCCAGACATATATATCCACTTGGATGTAAGTTTTCATGATCTATTACTGTTGACATTACCCTTGAGGTAAAAGGTTGGCAGAGATACATGGAGGCATATGTGGCCACCACATTGGCGCAAGGGCACTTGCCGGAAAGGCGTTCAGGCAAGGGTTCTTCTGGCCAGAAGCCCTCCAAGATGCAACTGCACAAGTAACCAAGTGTGAAGCGTGCCAGTTCCATGCCAAGCAAATTCACCAGCCAGCTCAAGCTCTCTAGACGATCCCTTTGTCCTGGCCCTTCTCGGTCTGGGGGCTCGATATTCTCGGCCCCTTTCCCCGCGCAGTCGGGGGCTTTGAGTACTTGTACGTAGCAATCGACAAGTTCACAAAGTGGCCAGAAGTGGAACCAGTGAGAAAGGTGACAGCAAAGTCAGCAGTCAGGTTCTTCAGATCGATTGTTTGCCGTTTCGGAATCCCTAACAGGATCATCACCGACAACGGCACACAGTTTACAAGTCGCACTTTCATGCAGTACGTCCAAGACCTTGGCGCCAAGGTCTGCTTCGCTTCTGTTGCTCACCCGAGGAGCAATGGTCAAGCGGAGAGGGCCAATGCTGAAGTGCTGCGCGGACTCAAGACAAGGAACTTCGACAGGCTACACAGGTGCGGAAGAAACTGGATAGAGGAGTTGCCGGCGGCTCTTTGGTCAATCAGGACGACACCAAATCGAGCCACCGGACAGACACCCTTTGCTCTTGTATATGGAGCAGAGGCAGTTCTCCCCACGGAACTCGTATACGGATCTCCTCGAGTGCTCGCTTACGATGAGCTCGAGCAAGAGCAACTGCGACAAGATGACACATTGCTCCTTGAGGAGGAACGTCTCCAGACTGTTGTACGAGCTGCTCGATACCAGCAAGCCTCGCATCGCTATCATAGCCGCAAGGTCAGGGCCAGGAGTCTCGAGGAAGGCAACCTTGTTCTTCGGCGTGTTCAGTCCGCCAAGAATTCCAACAAGTTGACGCCGAGGTGGGAAGGCCCTTATCGGGTGAGACAAGTCACAAGGCCCGGCGCTGTCCGCCTTGAGACCGAAGAAGGCTTACCGGTGAGCAACTCCTG
This sequence comes from Secale cereale, assembly GCA_902687465.1. Lineage (NCBI taxonomy): Eukaryota > Viridiplantae > Streptophyta > Magnoliopsida > Poales > Poaceae > Secale > Secale cereale. Next base: position 653,441,268 of record LR738714.1, on the reverse strand, counting down.
GAACATAGAGCATCTTCGCAAGTTTCACCCATAAGGCGCGGTTGCCGTGATCCGCTCCGGCAACCACCTTTTGTACAAGTCTTGCCGCTGTTGCATGTAAACCCTTGTACAAAGCCGGGCGCAGATCCCGTGCATCAGTAAAGCTTTTGTGCTTCGCACTATTTGTCATTTCCATGCTTTTCTTTGTTATTTGCATGCATCATCTGACACTTTGTGCAACGCACATCCCCGGTAAGCACTAGCAGGCCATGAGGCCCTATACTTGTTTTTGTTCCTCTTTTTCTTTCCCTCTTAGGAAGAAGCAGTATTCCTCGCGCACAACTTTGCCGGGGGGGGGGGGAGACGGGGAAGAAGATGGAGGCATGAACCAAGTACTGTTCAAGAAAGAGAAGCCTTGTCGGGGAACAAACAATCTATGAAAGCTAAGTTACCAAAGTTTGAGTAATTCAAATTTTTTAAATTTTAGTTATCTTCCTTGAACAACCACACTTTGTATGGAAAACCTATGCACGGAGGAACCTACCCGTGGCTAGCCGCATCCTTATTTTGTTTCGAGCACGCTCAACGACTTAAGTGAGCTGCGACAAGTGTCGCGCCCTTACTTCGTTTTCGATTTCGCTCAGAAATCTAGGTGTGCTGCGACTAGCTCCGGCAAGGTTTCTTGCCGGCGAAGGTATTGCCAGCAGGCTGCTAAGAGTCCAGCACTCAGCGCTCGCGGCAAGGGTCCTTTGCCGGCAAGTTCCCTAAAAACGTAGGGTGGAATGCATACAAAGTGAAGGGACCAAAGCGAGGGAGATAACACTGCATTGGTTGCTCAAAATAAGATCGTATATTACAAAGATAACTTGCCGCTGTTCTAATCAACTACTGCCTATGACTTAATTGGCAGCGGCAAGGGAAGCAGAAAGAAAGGAATCTAATCTGCACGGTCGCCTTCACGCCTCGTCATCTTGCCCACCTTGGCAACGATGTGGGCAACTTGCGCCTTCAACGCCTCCTGGTCAGCTTCGGGCGGCAAGGTGCGGAGGACGTTGACGAGGTTGATGCCGGGGTTGCGGTAGACGATCTTCGACAAGACCCGCTCCATGGTGCCCATGCAGAGCCGACGCGCCTCGTCGGCCAGCTGCACGGGGATCTTCTCCCGCAGCCGTGCAAGCGCCGACACAATTCCCCTGAAGAACAGACTCAACTTCGCGCTGTGGGGGAGACTCTCGTCCGGGGAGTACACGAGATGCTCCGCCCTCAGCGCCATCATCTCCATGTCAATATTGGCAGCGGAGGTGACCAACTCATCAGTCCACTGCTCCACTGCCTGGTTGAAGTTGTTCGCCGGGACGGCGGCGCTCTCCACCAAGGCCCTTTCCTTGCGGAGTTCGTCCTTCAGCTTCGTCTCGCGGTCCCGGGCGGCGTCGAGCGAGCCAGTCAGGGTGGAGACCTTCAGCTCTAAGTCAGCAATGGAGTCCTTGGCGGCAATGAGTTCCTGGCCCTTATCGGAGAGGCGTACCTGCAGCTCAGAGTTGGTGTGGGCATCTTTCTCCCGCTCCACGTTGAGCGCAGTGACCCTGTCTTTGCTCGCCTTCAGGAACAACTCCAGCTGCGCCACCATGGCCTCCAGATCCTTCTTGGCAGTCTCCGCAGTAGCGGCAGCGTCCCTCGCCTCCTTCAGGGCCCCGCCGATGGCTTGCTCCCGGGCGGTGAGGTCGTCCTCGTGGCTGTCGAGGTCGACCTTCCGCTGGTTGAGCGCTCCCTCCTGCCGAGACAGCTCCTCGGCGGCCAGTTGCTGCTGCTCTTCTACCTCTGCCTTCTCAAGGAGGAAGGTTTGCTGCGCCCCGGCAAGCTCGTCACGCTCCTCTGCCAAGTTGCGGAGGGCCGCCTGGTTGGCGGCGCGGAGCTCCGCGGCGCGCTTCTCCAAATCAGCTCTTGCCTTGGCGGCCAGAGCTTCCCGAGACTCCAACTTCGCCTGCCTGGCCCGATACAAGGCCAGGAGCCGACGAAGGAGTCTCTCCTCTTCGGGCTCGTCGCTGCTGCCGGGCGCTTCAACAATCTTCAATCCGGCGGAGGCGAGGACCTCTCCGTCAAAGGTCTCTCCCTCCGCGGGTGCTCGAGACGAGGACGCCCACGGGACTTGTATGAAAACCCCGTTGGCGGCCTCCAGGTAGACGCCCTGCCCAGCCGCGGAGGCGGAAGGGTCGGCGGCCGATGCAGCGTCCGGCGCTCCTGCGGCCTCCGGGCCGGCAGTGCGGTCGCCGGTCCCTTCCCCAGCCACGGCGTCTGCGGTCGGGGCGGTCTATTCAGTGGCAGGCTCGTCGGCTCCAGCCATTCCCTCGGTGGCAGTGGTGTTGCCGCCATCGCCATGCACCTCCTCCTCAGCGGTGGCCTCCGTCTCCATCCGCTCCGGTGCAGGAGGATCTAGCAGAAGAAAAAGAAAAGAAAGAATCAAGCAAATATCCAAAAAGACGAATCCGGGAAGAAGAAATTACAAGCTTTACCTTCGCGGACTTCTTCGACGACGGGGTCCCTCGCCGGGGAATTCTCCCTTGGCGGCGGAGTTGTGGCCCCTGCTGGCGGAGGGTCACCTGCGCCCTCCCTTGGCGGGCTGCTCACCCTTGTCGGGCTGCTCACCCTTGGTGGGGTACTCTCCCTTGGTGGAGTGCTCGTCCTTGGCGGAGCGTTCTCCCTCGCCGGAGAGTTCATCCTTGGCGGGGAGGGTGGAGCAAATGGCTCGTCAGGGGCGACCTCCTGGTGCTCCTGCGGCTGCGGCTCCACTTCTGCACAAGACAACAAGACATCAACCAAGATGATAACCTCAAGCGCACCCGTCAAGCAGAAAGATACATACCAGACTTACGCTGGGGGCTGCGCTGGGGGCTGCTCCTCGGAGCAGAAGGCTGATCCGGCAAGCTCGTCGCCGGCGCGTCGCTTATCGCTGCGACGGGCTCGTCGTCCTCAATATTGACCACAGGGATCTTGGCCCTCTTCGCCATCTGCTGGGTCAAGGTCCTGCGAAGCAAAACAAAAGCAAGATCGGAACCAAGCAAGGAAAATCAAGAAAAAATCGAAGAAACTAAAAGAATTGCAAGTACTTACTCCTCTTCCTCTTCGTCGGAGCTGAGGGCGGAGAAGTCAAACTCCGCCTGGTGTGCTCCCGCGCGAGGAGCTGGAGGAGAAGGCTCCCTCGGGCGCTTGGCGGGCTCCGGGGCTGTGGGCTGCGAAGACCCGGCCCCCGTCGTCGCCGAGGACCGAGGGGCAGAAGGAGCACCCGTTCCGCTCCGGGAAGATCCCCCTCCGCTTGGCACTCGAGCACGGGGCGCCTCCTTGACGACTGCGCTCGTCTTGGTGGCGCGCGTCGCACGGCGCGCCGGCTGCTGTCGAGGCGCCTGTGGCCTCGCCGTCTCAGTTGCCTTGCGGAGGCGCTTCTTCGGTTGCTGCGTAGGGCTTGGCGGAGGCGGAGAGTTCTCCGAGGATGAGGAGGCATCGTCGTCAAGATTCAGAGATCCACCAGAGCCTTCATCGGAATCTCCAACCTCGGCGTCCTCCTCCTCCTCGGCAGGCCCGCTGGACTCAGTGCCATGCCTGGCGGCCTCGCTCCCCCCGGCAACCTCGCTCGTCCCGGCAAACTTCACGGAAGGCTCCCCGGCAAACTCCTCGGGCGCAATCTTCAGCAGCTTGAGGATTTCCGCCTCCTCTGCTTGACTTACTGCGTCCGCGGCCTGTGCCTCGTCCACAGTGTATCCGAATTCGCCCGCAGCCGCAGCTGCGGCGGCCTCCTCCATCCTGGAGGCGATGTAAGCTACACCCCGGTCAGTAGTATCCCGGGTCAGGCCCTTATTCTCCTCGGCGTTGCGGGGCTTCTCGACCAAGTTGTCGAAGAAGGTCAGCACGGTCTCCGGTGGACTCTCCAGCCAAGTGGGGACGACGCCGTGGGAGTCGCACTCGGGCATTATCGCGCGTATGGAATCGCGGGCAGTGCTGTTGCACAACGGCACCACTCCCCGGGAAGGTCTGAACTACTCCGGGTGGGCCGGGTCATGCTTGAAGAGCTCCCGGACCATCCCCTTCAACTCCAAGACGGTGAAGTTGTAGTTCAATCCAGGGCGCAGCCTCATGATGTCTGCCGCATTACCGAATTCCCAGGCGGGCCTCTTCCTTTCTTCTAAAGGGGCGATGCGGCGGCGGAGGAAATCTGCTCCAACTTCTCCAATAGTCAGATTGGCGACCCGGAGACGAATGATCCTAATGAGGGCGATCTGAAGCTTGGTGTCCTCCGGGGCCAATTCACTCCAATCCCTGCCGCGCACTATGGCAGTCTGGCGCGGTGAGGTAAAGGGCTCAGGATTAGCTTCCAGCACCCAACACCAATCGGCTCTCCACTCCTCCCACTTGCCGCGGAGCTCTCCCTTCAAGTACGAGTCCTTCTTATTCAGCCTGAAGATCCAAGAGATGCCGCCGGAGAGGGGAGCACCAGACTCTACTCTAGGCATAAAGAAGTGGCGGAAAAGGGCTACATTTGGATGAACCCCAACATAGTTTTCGCACAGATGTGCGAAAACGGCCATCGTAAGGATGGCGTTGGGGGTGAAATCTAGGAGCTGGAGGCCATACGTATTCATTACATCACAAAAGAACTCCGAGTATGGAGGGCACAGACCACAATGGAAGAATGCGGCAAAGAAAAAGTACCCGCTGGGGAACATGTCAACGGCGACGGCGGGGAGGACTCTGGTGCGGGGATGAGCTTTGGTCTCCCTCGCCCAGAACAAATAGTATTTGTCCCGCAGCTCCCTCGCGCCAAGCCTCAGCGCGAAGACCACGCACTTCTTTCGCAGGGCTGCCAGCTTCGCCGCCTGCTCGGACTTCTCCTTCTTGGCCTTGTCACTCTTCGCCTTGTCGCTCTTCGGAGCCATGGCGGGGGCGGCGAGGAAAGAGGCGAGGAGGTCGACGGTGCCGCGGATGCGGGAGACGGCGGAGGAAGGGAGGGGCTTGGCTCTCTGTCGACCTTTGGGAGGCGGAGGGCGACGGGGGTTTCTGGAGAATCAAGGGGCAATGAAGACGATGGAGGGAACTGCCCCTGCTTCCTCCGCTTTTAAGGGGGAAGTGGGGGACGTTCCGCATTTCCCATTAAAGAACAGGCCACGATCTCTCCCACAACGCCGCAATTGACGCGTGCCGTTAGGGAGGGATGCGGCGGATACAGAAGGGGATACGGCTTGCCGTGGGCCGCGTGTGCCCGTGCACTGTCTTGGGCCTGGCCCAACAGCGCTCGGCACCGTGTGTGGCCCAGGCCCGGGGGCTCCTGTCGGTGTACTAAGATAGGGGTACCTTAGTACCCCAACTTGTGCACGGGCAATAGAAGCTTCCCGTGGCAGGGCTTACCACGTGCTCGCCAAGAACCGTTCTGGTCCCTATGAAGCCATTCAAGAACAAAGTATACAAGTCAGAAGATCAAGGCCCCGGCAAGAGGAGCTTGCCGAGAAGGCCGCACCAGGCTCAAGGTTATCACTTTAGCACAAGACCCTGGCAAAAGGAGCTTGCCAGGAAGGCCAAGGAACACATATCTCAAGAGATGCCTCGGCGCATCATGCGCCCCGGCAGGATCCGGAGAGCGACAAGCTTCCGGGCCCGGCAAGATCACGACCCCGGCAAGGTGCTTGTCGGGGAAACCTACGCTGTGTGCCCGCGCTCCAGCTCATCGGCCCACGCGTCTCCCTGGGGCCCTTCCAGGGGCACGTGGCAGATGGCTGTGCAGCCTGGGGCACACGGTGGCAAGCCACGGTGACGAGGCTACCGCCGTGGCGAATGGAGAAGCATGGACAGACGCTTTTGGGGGCGACGGCGATGGGCATTTAATGCCCTTGTCCCCCACTGTCAAAGTTAGGTGAAGACCACTGTTCACTTTAGCACAAGACCCTGGCACTGTTGCAACTACCACCAAATTTACGCTTTTACCCTCCTCTACGTTGACACCTGTCGGTGACCCCTTTGAGCTATAAAAGGAGGCCCATGCACAACGTAGAGGGGGTTCGAAACCTAGACAACTCTCTCGCTCGGTGCAGCTAGCACTGTAGATCTTCAAGCTCCCGAGCCCAAGAACTCAATACAACCTAAGCAGGAGTAGGGTTTAACGCGTCCGCGCGGCCCGAACCTGGGTAAAACTGCCCGCGTGTGCTCCTCGATCTGCTCTCCGTGCTTCCTCCGCTCCCTTACCGCAACGTAGAAGGGGCTCCGGTCCCATAGGTGCTCGTGGGAGGACAGTTTCCCCCGACACCCACCGACGTATCCCTAGGTCCTATATATTCTTTTTCGTGGAGAAAAAAATCAAAGAGAAAGAATTACCGCGTTTTACGAGACGGAGCCGCCGCCAAGCCCTCATCTCTCTTGGGAGGGCTGATCTGGAGTCCGTTCGGGGCTCCCAAAAAAAATCCCCAGCCAGCTCAAACTCGAGTTCTAGCTCGTTTTGCTGCCATTTTTTATCTCCTTGCTCAAAGCACCATTCACCAAACTGTTTGGGGAGATTGTTCCTTGTTATGTGACTCCTCCATTGGTCCAATTAGTTTTTGTTCTAGTGCTTTATTTGTTGCAAATTTATGATGCTGTGGTGACCTTGTTCTTGAGCTTGCATGTCAAATTTTCTTGTCCCAAGTAGTTCTAATGCATGATATAGCCTATAGGCACTTGTAGGAGTTATTGCTATCAATCTTGTTGAGTTTGGTTAACTTTTATTGTGAGTTACTAAAAAATTTCAGAAACTTTCAGAAAAGAAAAATGTTAAAGAGAATATTGAGGGGCTCTTCCAGCAAGAGCTCAGAGGAGAAGAAGAAAGAAGAAAACAAGAAGCCCAAGTATCATCTTCCTCGCATGGCGGAAGTTCGACCGTGCGAATGGCCTTGTAATAATTTCATGATGTCCTCCGGTATTTACGAAGACTTTTATTGGATGGCGAATAATGCAGGCCTCACCGACTTCATCAGCCACCAAAAGGAACATTATCTCTTACTCACCAATATTTTTACACAAAGCTTCCATTTTTATTCTAGGAATACACCACCTACGGTGGAGTTTCGCTTATATGATGTGGTTAAGGAGATATCACTGTTAGATTTTGGTGAAATATGCAAAGTACCCTCTGAAGGTAGACTAGATGAACCACGTCATGAATACATCAACGGAATTATTGATATGATAGCCGTAGGTGAAACTAGACAAGTTTCAGGGGCAAGAATCACCAGTATACACTTCCCTGTTCTGTGCTACTTTGCTTTATTTGCTAGTAGGTGTTTAATTGGAGGCGGGAACAGTGGAAATCTCAGTGCCCCTGATATTATCATTTTACGCCATGCTTTGTTTCGTGACACAACTTTTAGCTTGGGCGCCGTCATTGCCAAACGATTGAGTCTGAACCACTCAAAGGGGCCTGTCTTTGGAGGCATCTTTGCTTTTCGCCTTGCTGAACATTTTAATATACCTATTAGGCATCATGAGAAGGAAGAAAAATTGCTTGCCCCTGTTTATCTAGACTACAAGAGCATGGTAGCTCATGACATTATTGTTAAAGACAAAAATATGCAGCTACTTTATAAATTGAGGTTTGATGAAGTATACTGTGAAATTATTACCTTGCCTGCACCATCTCTGTTTGATCTGTCCACTGGCAAGTACCTCATTACATCAGATGCCTTCTACCAGTACCAGGGCCAGGCACAAGCTTCAGAGCCTGAGCCAGAACCACCATTTGATCCTTCTCGTCAATATTTCTATGGGTGGGATCTAGACGAGCTCGCCAACCAGTGGCATCCAGAGGACACATCTCAGTACACTGGAGGGAGTGGCTTTGATCCGTGGCCATAGACCAACTTAGGCCAAAAGCCTAAGTTTGGGGGAGTACGTGTTTCTCACCGACTTACATTCATGTTCACACACTTATTCTAGTTGTCAGTGCTCACACTCTTTCACTATACCATCCATGCTTAGTTTAAATTTCTTTTTCTTAGTCTTTTTCTTGTGTCCTAGAAAAACCCAGAAAAACAAAAAAATATTAGTTGTAGCTTCCAGCTAGTTTACTTTCTTTGCTTGTAGTAGTAACTAAAAATAAAACCCCAAAAAGATTTCCCGTTCTTCTTTTTCTTGTTGGGAGCTTTCCCGTGTAAATAGTTTCTTTTCTTTTCTTTAGGGGTTAAGAGTAGAAGACCATGATTAAAATGCTTAAGGTCTCTCATATGCTTTGTTGACTGATTTAATCTTGAGCCATATTACCTTGTCTTCTCTCTTGTATTAAATGCCTGCAGATTCCAGCTTAGTCCAATGCATGTGCACTATTATTATTTTCAACACCGTTCGGCCGTGCGAGTGAAAGGCAATAAGGATGATATATGATGAACTAATTGAGATGAGAAAAGCTGGTATGAACTCGACCTCTCTTGGTTTTGTAAATATGATTGCTCGACGTTCTTGATTAAGCTTGTTATGAATGAAACATGTTTGCAATGACAATTAGAGATCATAGCTGCTTATGCCATGCTTAATTAGCTGAGAGTTTATAATGGTCTATCTTGTGTGCCAACATGATATTAAAATGGTTGTGATGTGGTATGATGGGTGGTATCCTCCTCTGAACGATTTAAGTGACTTGACTTGGCACATGTTCACGCATGTAGTTGAAACAAATCAACATAGCCTTCACGATATTTATGTTCATGGTGATTTATATCCTACTCATGCTTGCATTCATTGTTGATTAATTTTAATGCATGTTCATGACCGTTGTTGCACTCAAGCTGGTCGCTTCCCAATCTCTTTCTAGCCTTCGCCTGTACTAAGCGGGAATACTGCTTGTGCATCCACTTCCATAAACCCCAAAGTTGTTCCACATGAGTCCACCATACCTTCATATATGCTGTATTTACCTGCCGTTCGAAGTAAATTTGTATGTGCCAAACTCTAAACCTTCAAATGAAATTCTGTTTTCTATGCTCGAACAGCTCATGTATCAACTAGGGTTGTCTATATCTTCCATGCTAGGTGGGTTATTCTCACGATGAGTGGACTCCCCTCATCATTCACGAGAAAATGGCTAGTAATCGGGATGCTCAGTCCCATGCTCTAAATCATAATAATTAAACAAAACTCCCCCAGGGTTGTTGCTTGTTTGGACGGTAACCCATGGATTCGGCTGGCCATGGAGTGTGCTTGTTCGTGGCTGGGGGAGTATAAACTTTACCATTCTGTTTGGGAACCGCCTATAATATGTGTAGCATGGGAGATATCGAGATTCTTAGTTGTTATGTTGACAATGAAAGTATACCGCTCAAAATGTTATTCAATCTCTATTTAAAAATCGAGCTCTGGCACCTCTACAAATCACTGCTTCCCTCTGCGAAGGGGCTATCTATTTACTTTTATGCAGAATCATCATCCTCTTATCAAAGAGCACCAGTAGGAGAGCACCTTTGTCGTTGCATGTATTACTATTAATTTGCATTGAGTGTGATCATGACTGGATCTCTTTTACCATGAATTACAATGTCTAGTCAGTCCTTGATCTTTAAAGGTGCTCTGCATTTATGTTTTGCGGTCTCAGAAAGGGCTAGCGAGATACCATCCTGTTATATCATATCATCATTGTTTTGAGAAGTGTTGTCATCCGAGGTTTATTATTATTGCTCGCTAGTTGATTATGCCATTGATGTGAGTAGTCTTGAGACCTGAAAGTTATTGTGAATGTGGTTAGTTCATGATCTTGTTGAAAACCTGAATGCTAGCTTACATATTTACAACAACAAGAGCAACCAGAGTTTGTCAAAGTTTTTCTTTATCACTTTCAGTTTATCAACTGAATTGCTTGAGGACAAGCAAAGGTTTAAGCTTGGGGGAGTTGATCCGTCTCCAACGTATCTACTTTTGCAAACACCTTTGCCCTTGTTTTGGACTCTAACTTGTATGATTTGAATGGAACTAACACAGACTGACGATGTTTTCAGCAGAACTGCCATGGTGTTGTTTTTGTGCAGAAATAAAAAGTTCTCGGAATCGCATGAAAATCAACGGAGATTTATTTCAGAAAATATAAAAAATACCTGCAAGAAGATCCACACCCGGGGGCCCACGGGCCGTCCTCGAGGGTGGGGGCGCACACCCCTTCCCACCCCCTGCCTTGAGGGCAGCCCGGTGCCCCACCGACGTATCCCCAGGTCCTATATATTCTGTTTCGTTGAGAAAAAAATCAAAGAGAAAGAATTATCGCGTTTTACGAGACGGAGCCACCGCCAAGCCCTAATCTCTCTTGGGAGGGCTGATCTGGAGTCCGTTCGGGGCTCCGGAGAGTGGAGATCGTCGCCATCATCATCATCAACCTTCCTCCATCACCAATTCCATGATGCTCACCCAAGTGTGTGAGTAATTCCATCGTAGGCTTGCTGGACGGTGATGGGTTGGATGGGATCTATCAAGTAATCAAGTTAGTTTTGTTAGGGTTTGATCCCTAGTATCCACTATGTTCTGAGATTGATGTTGCTATGACTTTGCTATGCTTAATGCTTGTCACTAGGTCCCGAGTGCCATGATTTCAGATCTGAACCTATTATGTTTGCATGAATATATGTGTGTTCTTGATCCTATCTTGCAAGTCTATAGTCACCTACTATGTGTTATGATCCGGCAACCCCGAAGTGACAATAATCAGGACCACTCCCGGTGATGACCATAGTTTGAGGAGTTCATGTATTCACTATGTGTTAATGCTTTGCTCCGGTACTCTATTAAAAGTAGGCCTTAATATCCCTTAGTTTCCAATAGGACCCCGCTACCACGGGAGGGTAGGACAAAAGATGTCATGCAAGTTCTTTTCAATAAGCATGTATGACTATATTCGGAATACATGCCTACATTGCATTGATGAACTGGAGCTAGTTCTGTGTCACCCTAGGTTATAACTTCTACATGATGAATTGCATCCGACGTAATTTCCCATCATCGATCCAATGCCTACGAGCTTTACCTATATTGCTAGTTGATATTTACTTTTCCGTTGCTACTATCACAAAAACTACAAAACACTATCTTTACTTTTATTGCTGCTACCACCACTATCATATTACCGTGCTACTAAACTATCTTGGTGCAGATACTAAGTTTCTAGGTGTGGTTGAATTGATAACTCAACTGCTAATACTTAAGAGTATTCTTTGGCTCCCCTTGTGTCGAATCAACAAATTTGGGTTTAATACTTTACCCTCAAAAACTGTTGTGATCCCCTACACTTGTGGGTTATCAGAGGGGCGGAGATGGTGAGGAGAGAGGGGAGTTAGGGTTTGCGATAGGAGGGGGAGAGAGCCGCGGCGCACCTTATCCTCGCCGAGGAGCGGCGGATGGCCGACACGGTGACGCCCTGGCCGGTGGATGGCCACCACCTCCCCTGCTTCTCTGTAGCTAGGAAGAAGACAACGAGGGAGGCAGGCTGGGCCGCCTATGCCGCCAATGTGCACTTGGCCCAGTGCAATAGTGGGCCTCTTTTTTTAGCTTTCCTTTACTATTTTCTTTTTATTTGCTCTGCCTTGCATTTTCTTTTAGTACCAACTGAGCTTTATCTTGAACAAAACTTGGCACATAACTCTAGCACAATATCTTGAGATAGAACAAAAAGTTTGGAGTCAAAAGGCCAATTGAATTTCTGCTGGAGTACTAAATTAATTCCCAGGGGGATTTTGGGAATTCAAATGAGGCTGGTTTCAACATGAAGATGGTCAGGGGAATTTATAGGACAATGTGAACATTTTTGTTTTACTTCTTGAAGAAATAAATATTTGACTTGCATTTTAAATTTGAATTTGAGTTTGGTTTGAAACATAGTGAGGATTAGCAACTTCATTATGATGAGATGGCATCATTAGGCATGAGATTACTGTAGCATAATTATTCGGGCGTCACAGCCAAATGGGCCATCGAGCTCTTACCGTTCCAAATACCATACAAACCACGCCGGACTATTAACTCCCAGGTGTTGGCCGACTTCGTGACGGAATGGACCGAAGCCGAACTCCCTAAAGAGTACGGAGCATACTCCCATTGGACCATGTATTTCAACGGATCCAAAATGCAAGCCGGATTGGGGGCCGACGTCATCTTAATATCTCCAACAGGGGATACAGTCTGCTACGTACTGCAGATCATGTATACGGACTCAAACAATGATGCCGAATATGAGGCACTACTGCACGGTCTCCGCATGGCTGTAACCATGGGCATACAACACCTCGAGGTGCGCGGAGACTCACACTAGTAGATAAAGGGTATTTAGCCCCGGTTCATTTGGCCTTTTAGCCCCGGTTCTGGAACCGGGGCAAGATGGTCGGTACTAATGCTCTGACCCTTTAGTCCCGGTTCAATCCAGAACCGGGGCAAAAGGGTGTCCACGTGGCCTGTGCACCGAGTCCAGGCAGGAGGGGCTTTAGTCCCGGTTGGTGGTACCAACCGGGACCAAAAGTCATCCACGTGTCAGCATTTCTGTGGCTGTGGTTTTTGTTTTTTTTTTGAAAGGGGAGGGGGGGTTTTAGGTTTTGGGGGTTAATTTAGGTGTTTCATATATTGTGTTAGCTAGCTAATTAATAGAGAGAAGTGTTCTCTCTTATGTCCGTGCTTGGTCGACGCTACATACTACACATACGTATATGGAGAGGACTAGAGTCACGCTAGCTAGCTAGCTAGCTGCTAGCTACTAAGCAAACGAAGGAACAGAAGATCTCGTATATATAATCAACATATATATATATGCATACAGAGAGAAGTAATATCGACCACCTCTCCTTCTCCGAGAGATTGGTCGAACAACAAGTTCTCGTATATCTATCCGACACTACCGGGCACATATATACAATAATTATCTCTTACAAAAATAATCTCCTAACACATGGATGCAGGGTCCACATAGTATTCTCCGTCTTCAGTGATCACGTGTTCAAGGAAGAATGCCGCCAATTCCTCTTGAATTGCTCGCAGACGATCTGGTGTTAGGAGTTCATCCCGCATCCGAAACATCTAATTTGAAGTAGGGGTTCAATACATGAAATGATGCTATAAATTTGTGAATATTATTGATTGCTTACGCACTTCAAATTGTTCATCAGTGTAGCCCCGCTCACAGGTCGTGTGGCGGATGGACTCGCAAATGTAGTATCCACAATAATCATTCCCGGGTTCCTGCCACAACCACTTTACAAGAAATAGAGCTCAATCAAACTGATAAGCAAGAATGCCAAATTGGTATTGATGAAACTAGCGCTTGAATCAAGATATAGGAGATGCGCGCGCGGAACATGCTACTATATAGTACTTACTTTCGGGTATCTAAATTGTAGCTTCTTCGGCAGTCCCGGAGCTTTTTTGGTGAATTTTTTCCAAGCCCTGCCAGACAAAGGAAACAATTAGTTGATATCAGAAATGAAGTTGCTGATATATATGCATGGTGGATAATATTGATCGATTTAACTTACCTGGCTAGCATTTGAGTCATGTCCGCATACTCCTCGGGATCTTTACGTTTAGAGTCGAAGACAGTTACTATTCCCTTCTCAAGCTTAATCTCTAAGAGAATATAGTGGAAGCTGCGCACGAATGCATGAGATCATCAATTACATCACTATAAACTTGACTGATATATAAGGGAAACCAAATATGCACAAGACATTAACACTCACTTGAAGTTGTAAGGAAAGAGTATTATATCTTTGTTTTCATTTACCACCAATCGTAGCAAGTTGGTCTCGGTAT
>LR738714.1:653407069-653423388 GCA_902687465.1 Secale cereale | reverse complement strand
AGGACATGGTTTGCAAGCACACAGTTATGGTAAGCATAATAAGAATAAAAAATGAATTTTAAAAATTCAATTAACAAAATCCCAAGCATTTTTGGTTACAGTTTGTTGAATTGGTGATATCATTTTATTTTGCAGTGTCGTATTTAGAGATTGTGAACTTGATTGGCGAGAATATCATTTCAACTTTTATTTCTTCATATTTTTTAATGCAAGCTTAGCCACCTAGGTGATTATTGCATAGATCTACTAACTAAATAGATTCTAGAAGCATCAAATAAGTTAAAGGAGTTTTGAGGTGTAGTGCTTAACATTGCCTTTTTTACTACCATGGGGAACTTCCATTGTTCGTCTTCTAAAAGGCCCACGGACTTGCGAGTGAAAAGTTGGTTAGAAAAAAACATAGTGAAAAAGTACCAAAACAACTCAAGCATGCATCCCACAATGTTTGGGTTCCCCCTTCTTAAGAAGCTTCACTCTCAAGTAAGGTATGCACCTCTTACCAAACTATTCTTAGGTGTTATTTGATAGTTCCGTCATCATGGGCTCATTTGGGAAATCTAAATTTTATTGTTTGAACATTCGAAATAATGTTAGTTGTACATTATTTATAATCATTAGAGGTGTTATATTCTCAGTGATTTTAAATTAGAGGCTCCAATTTTTCCACCCCGTTGCAACACACAAGCTCTTTTGCTAGTAAGGAAATACAAATAACAACTTTATTATTGCCTCTAGGGCCTATTTCCTTCAGTCTCTCACTTGCACTAGAGTCATTAATCTAGCTCACATCACCATGTGATTTAACACCGATAGTTCACATCGTGATGTGATTAGCACCCATAGTTCACATCACCATGTGACCAACACCCAAAAGGTTTACTAGAGTCAATAATCTAGTTCACATCGTCATGTGATTAACCCCTAAAGCGTATTAAGGTGTGATCATGTTTTTCTTTGTGAGAGAAGTTTAATCAACGGGTCTGTCGCATTCAAATCCGTATGTATTTCGCAAATTTCTATGTCTACAATGCTCTGAATTGAGCTACTCTAGCTAATTGCTCATACTTTCAATACGCATCCAGATTGATACTTTGAGTCATCTGGATTAGCGTGAAAGCTTGCATCGGCGTAACCATTTACGACGAACTCTTTATCACCTCCATAATCGAGAAACATTTCCTTAGTCCTACAGTTACTAAGGATAATTTTGACCGATGTCCAGTGATCTACTCATGGATCACTATTGTACCTCCTTGCCAAACTCATGGCAAGATACATAACAGGTTTGGTACACATCATGACATACTTTATAGATCCTATGGCTGAGGCATAAGGAATGACTTTCATTCTCTCTATATGTTTCTGTCTTGGTCGGGTTTTGAGTCTTACTCAACTTCACACCTTACAAATCATGCAAGAATTCCTTCTTTGACTGATCCATTTTGAACTACTTCAAAATCTTATCTAGGTATGTACTACTCGAAAGTCTTATCAAGCATCATGATCTTTCTCTATAGATCTTGGTGCCCAATATGTAAGCAGCTTCACCGAAGTCTTTCATTGAAGAATTCTTATTCAAGTATCCTTTCATGCTATCCAGAAATTCTACATAATTTCCAATCAACAATATGTCATCCACATATAATATAATAAAGACTACAGAGCTCTCACTCACTTTCTTGTAAATACAGGCTTCACCGTAAGTCCGTATAGAACCATATGCTTTGATCACCTCATCAAAGGGTATATGCCAACTCCGAGATGCTTGCACCAGTCCATAGATGGATCGCTGGAGCTTCCACACTTTGTTAGCACCTTTAGGATCGACAAAGCCTTGTGGCTGCATCATATATAAGTCTTCTTTGAGATATCCTTTAAGGAATGCAGTTTTGTCATCCATTTGCCAGATTTCATAATCATAAAATGCGGCAATTGCTAACATGATTCGGACATACTTAAGCATCGCTACGAGTGAGATGGTCTCATCGTATTCAAATCCTTGAACTTGTCGAAAACGTTTCGCAACAAGTCGAGCTTTGTAGACACTAACATTACCATCGACATCAGTCTTCTTCTTAAAGATCCATTTACTTTCAATGGCCTGCCGATCATCGGGCCAGTCAACCAAAGTCCGTACTTTGTTCTCATACATGGATCCCATCTCAGATTTTATGGCCTCAAGCCATTTTGCGGAATCTGGGCTCATCATTGCTTCCTCATAGTTCGTAGGTTCGTCATGGTCTAGTAACATGACTTCCAGAATAGGATTACCGTACCACTCTGGTGCGGAACATGCTCTGGATGACCTACGAGGCTTGGTAGTAACTTCATCCGAAGTTACATGATCATTATCATTAGCTTCTTCTCTCGTTGGTGTAGGCATCACGGGAACGCCTTTCTCTGATGATCTACCTTCCTCCCACTCACTTCTTTCGAGAGAAACTCCTTTTCTAGAAAGGATCCATTATTAGCAACAAAGATCTTGCCTCTGGATCTGTGGTAGAAGGTGTACCCAACAATTTATTTTGGGTATCCTATGAATACGCACTTCTCCGATTTGGGTTCGAGCTTATCAGACTGAAGCTTTTTCACATAAGCATCACAACCCCAAATTTTAAGAAACGACAGCTTAGGTTTCTTGCCAAACCATAGTTCATACGGTGTCGTGTCAACGGATTTAGATGGTGCCCTCTTTAACGTGAATGCAGCTTTCTCTAATGCATAACCCCAAAACGATAGTGGTGAATCGGTAAGAGACATCATAGATCGCACTATATCTAATAAAGTACGATTATGACGTTCGAACACACCATTACGCTGTGGTGGTCCAGGTGGCGTGAGTTGTGAAACTATTCCACATTGTTTTAAATGAAGACCAAACTCGTAACTCAAATATTCGCCTCCGCGATCAGATCGTAAAAACTTAATTTTCTTGTTACGTTGATTTTCTACTTCACTCTAAAATTCTTTAAACTTTTCAAATGTTTCGGACTTGTGTTTCATCCAGTAGATATACCCATATCTGCTCAAATCATCTGTGATGGTCAGAAAATAACGATATCCACTGTGGGCCTCAACACTCATCGGACCGCATACATCTGTATGTATTATTTCCAATAAGGCATTGGATCGCTCCATTGTTCTGGAGAACGGAGTTTCAGTCATCTTGCCCATGATGCATGGTTCGCTAGCATCAAATGATTTATAATTAAGTGATTCCAAAAGTCCATCAGCATGGAGTTTCTTCATGCACTTTACACCAATATGACCTAAACGGCATTGCCACAACTATGTTGCACTATCATTATCAACTCTGCATCTTTTGGCTTCAATATTATGAATATGTGTATTACTACACTACAAAAAAATACACTTCCGTGATTATACGTGTTTGTCACAGTAGGTCACGTTTTCTGTGATGCATGTACATCCATGAAAAATTTATGACAGAATCAAGATGGTCACACCTGTGCTGCCGTAGAAGTGTTCCATGACATTACCAAAATTATCATCATGGAAGTGTCCACTTCCATGACGATAAATCGCGTGTCACAGAAGTGCTTTCGTCAAGGGTGACCGACACGTGGCATCCACCGTAATGAAACGCCGTTAAGCTATCGGGTGTAGTTTTGGATCCGATAACTCGTTAACAGCCCCGACCAATGGGGATTTTCCATGTGTAACATCATCATCGGCTGGAGGAAACACGTGTCGCCTCACCGTTGGGATGGATGTCATCCACTCATTGGACCCAAAGCGTCTATGATACGTCGACACGTGGCACGGTCTAAGAGAGGCCCATGTGTGAAAAGGCCGACCCGTTTGACTTTGTCAAAAGGTGGCGGGCCGGCCCACGGCAAGCCTGTTAACGGCCTGTTCGCATATAGCCCATTTACAGCCCACTAACCTAGGGCCCGTTTACGACCTATCCAAATTAGGCCATTTAGCGTCATCTGGGCCGTCTAATATAATTCCAGCCCATTTTAACTTCCGGCCCATGTATGGCCCATGACGTCTTTTGGCCTATGATACGTCGACATGTGGCATGGCCCAACAGAGGCCAATATAGGTTAAAAGGTTGGCCCAGTCAAAGGCCCGTAGTACTTACTCAGGTACTAGTGGGCCAACCCAATACGGCCTGCTTAAGAAAGGCCCATTTACGGCCTGAAGCCAGGTCTGGCTCGTTAATTGTTCGCCGAATATTTGGGCCCATTTACGGCCCGAAGCCAGATCTGGTCCGTTAATTGTTCGCCGAATATTTGGGCCCAATTACAGCCCAGTGACTTTTGGCCTGTTAGAGGCCCGATGTAGACATGGGCCCATTTCAGCCCGGTGTGACTATCGGCCTAGGAATAGCCCATTCTTCCCATGGGCCATATATGGTCCGACAGGACATCGGGCCCACTAACGGCCCGTGATAAAGGTGGCAACAGTTAAGCCCAACGTGACTTTGGGCTTGTTAAAGGCCTGTCGCATAATTCGGCCCGTTGATGTCTGTACTACGCTTTCGGCATCTTAAAGGCCCATGATATGAGTGGGCCAACTATGGCCCGAGATATGTTTCGGCCTGGTAACCGCCCTGATATAACTGGGCCCAAAAGGCCCCATCTACATTTCATCTTGCTGAAGGCTCATCGACGACTAGTGAAAATTGAGGCCCAATATGCATTCCGGCCTGCTAAAGGCCCATAGTTTCATCTGGGCCGTAACAGGCCAGTACAATATTCAGCCGGTTAATGGCCCAACACTATGTGGGCCAAACTAAGCGCTGGGTCCACAAAAGGCCCAACTAAAATATATGCCGGTGTAAGTTGTGGGCCTCGTGCAAAGTGTGAAGGCCACAATGATTCGGGCCCAAGAAAGATGCAGGTCGGCCCAATTGTGGCCTGCTAAACACCAGGCCCGTTAGAGGCGAATGTTTCAGCCCGGTCGACTACATCTGATTTTTTTCTTCAGATAAGGAATGATGGCGGTAACTAGTAAGAACTAAGAACAAACCTACTCTATACAATAAAGAAATGACAGCATAGTAACTAAGAATAAACCTACCCTATACAATAAAGGATTTCTGGTATATTACATCCACTGGGCATTGAAGTTCGCCACAAGTGATCATAACGCGCAACGAAGAAGCAGATTACAAAAACTGGGCACCATTGCAGCGTAACAAAATAATACCGAACAGAGACCACTTCCAAGACAGTTCAAGAAAGGTTAGCCTTGCGCGGAAATTGCTGTGTAAGCTGCTGAGCAAGGCTGTGAGACCGTCCTAGCATGTTGGTCATAGCTTCCAGGTGTAGCTGTTTAGCGATGAGGTTCTCATTGGTGTTCTCCGCATTCTTTCTTAGAGATAGGACTTCAAGTCGAGGTTGAGTTGCAGAATGCCTTTCTGCTAGAACTTGGGACTGAAGAAGTCGAACTGATTCAGACAATGAATTTTGTGAGCTTGTCTGACTGCTAGTCTCAAGTAACTTGAATACTGCATCAAGACAAGACTTTGGAGTTGTCTCGCTATCTTCAAGATGTTTTTCCTTCTTTGCTGCAATACATGTTGGGTTGGACTCACAGCCTTCAGCAGACTTGTGCATGCCATCAGGCATATCACCCTGAAACAAAGCAGAGAGATCACATGTTTTGCACATGTATAAACAATGATTATAACTGTGCTATCAATTCCATCCAATTTCAAATTAGAAAATAAAGAGTAAGTTCAAAATATCAATAGCATAATTTGGCATTGTTCATAATGCGGGGAGCTTCACCACACTACTGGATTACCATGTCAACATAACAAGCATATATGATGGGCAAAGAAAATCATTGTATCTATTTTGGTTAATGTGCATGGCATGTTGTTCATATCATCAGCCACATCAGTAAGATAAAACAGGAGATGACAAGGTGCAAACGTGGGCTTCTTCACCACACACTAGATTATAGATCCACAAAAACAAGCATACATATAGGGAGTATTGAGTAATGTGCATGGCATGAATAAGGAATTTGGTTTTACATGTAAAACTTAGAACTTACGATTCCTGCGAACATGCATTTGGGTAAAAGCAGCAAACTAAACAACAGTAAACAATAGTTAGTATGAGCAAATTAAACATCAGTTGAGGATAAAGGCTTTAGAAGGACTGACTTACATTAACAGTTAACACCGGCTTTATAATGCCCTTCTCCATGTCAAGGGAAGGATAACTCAGGAATTTCAGCACATAATTTTCTTCATAAGCATTGCATGTACTCTACATTTTGTAGAGAGTAATTATAGATATGATAATACTGGAAGGGATAGAGGATAATGAAGATAAGATGGAGATTGATGCTAAATAATCAACTACCAATCCCTGGAAGTACAGGCATTACAGGACAAAATGTACTAACAAGAGCAATGGGCTACACTTCTACACTGGCATTGTCTGTGTATTCTACTTTTTTGTATGATTAAATACATATCTGATCTTTTTTAGTAAGTGGTGGGCGAGGGAGATAAGATGCAGAATGCTACACAATGAACCAATCCCTCTTCCCATAATACAAGAGTGTTTTGAACACTGGTGTACTATACAAAACGTTCTTATATTATGGGATGGAGGGAGTAGCTGTTAATGTAAGTACAGTGATAGACGACGTTCAGTCCTTACAAGAGGACTGCAGAGCTAAACCTCTTCAAAAGCATTGGGTTGATTCTAAATTTATGTAAGAGTCCATACAGATCTTATAATGTCCACCAAATGGACGATAACGAGGATAACATGTGCAGTGATGCTACATAATCAAACAACTATGAAAGTAAGTATGGTCATACAGGGCAAGAGGTACTCACAAGAGCAATGCAGTGTGCCGTATAGTTGCGAGATTATGTGGTCCCTTGAGAATGAATGTTCTTCTGCTAACAGTTTTCGTACAAGTGAGACGTTAAGGCAAATGCATAAATGTAGTTCAAATTGTGATGTGATGTCATAGATAGTACCTTACGCTGCAGTCGAGACCAATGTGTAACAAGATTATTCCAGTCACCGACGGATAAATGTAGCACCGGAGACTTGACAGAAATTTTGTTTAGAGGCTTGCCATCGAAGTGCGCTTGCCTCAGGTAGGAACGATACTTCATCAACGAGTGCTTGAAAAGCGCAACCAACCCTTGCTCGTCTTCACAATCTAGTTTGGTCCTCGCTTATTTAAAAGAATGAAATCTTGTGTCTTCTGTCAGCAGAAACATATGCAGCAATGAACATGAATAACATTAGTACATTACTTATGCGTAAGTTGCGGAGGAAGACTGGAAATTGTTCTGTGTTTGCGGTATAATCTTTCCATGAAGGAAATATGCGCACAATATTCCTAACAACAATATAAGCTTTGTCTTCTAAACTGGGAAGAAATGGAATATGGGTCCTATTTGCTGCAATTGGGGCTCTCTCTGGTTCGAAAAGGGATTTGGCAACTGGGTTTGGTGTACTCTTTGCTAGAATGGGGGTTTTGCGTCGTAGAGTTGGTGCTATGTCAACTGGCATAATCATAATGTTTGCTGCTGTTGGGGTCTACTGAGTTGGGGTATCAGAAATGACCAGTGTAGTAGGGCTCAAGTCTGCTGGAGTTGGGGTGTTTTTTGGGTCAGGTGATATTGCAACTACACCTAATGGGCTATTTGATTTATTAGGTGCCACTACCTTTTCCAAATACTTTGCTTGTGCTCCTCCATGATCAGCAATCACCCTCTTCCTTTTGAATGTCTGATACACAAGAACATCATTTGAATGGATAAATATGGTATGATGACAGATGGAATATGTACTGAAAATGGATAGGCAGGGCGTATTCACATACACGATGTGTAAACTAAGATAATGGCGGTTCAACAAAGTAGAAGCAATGCAAGTTGCAAGATATGTGCGACAAATATAACCATGGAAAGTTAGAGCAAGCACCTTGATTGGTGAATAAGATAGGGCATCTTCCTCTGACTCCTCCACTAGGGAGCTACATTGACTTTGGTCAACCTCTAGCTCAGAATCACTGTTAGGATAATATTCTGGGCATGAATCTGTAGGTGGAGAGCGTTTGCATTGCATTGCATCCAGACTTGATTTCAGTCCCTTAATGCCAATTTTGACAGCTATGGCATTGTTCTGCTTTATTCCTTTCATGCGCGCAAGCTCATAATCATTATGATGTTGTTCAGAATACGAGATTCATGAAAACATAAAAAGTAGTCAGTTATCTATGGAATGCATTGCGGATTCAACTCGAAGAGTGTCTCCCTATAAACCCCTGCATATGCAAAGTTCACCCCCAACCATGCTGACTAGACCACACACAGAAATACAGACACCTTATGTCTCTATAACAAGCAGACACACATTTCAAAACTGAAGTAGGAACATTAGAATCATATGAAATTCGTATCTGAACAAATAAACTAAAGAATTATGAGTGGCATAATGTTTTGCTTCAAGGGTGGAGTGTTGGTAGTGCGACACAAAGCAAGTAGGCATAATGTATTCCATGTAAAAGATCGAAGCCTATGTAAAAGTTGGAAATGACACTTTCTTTCTATACAATGCAGTGTTCGTTGCCCACACAAGAAGGAAGAGATCACATAGAGAAATATAATTCACTCAAGTCTACGGTTGCAGTATTTAGAAATAGGGTGGTCCACCCTAAAAGAATATTGACAACAAATATGACAAGGCAAGCATAGATGTAGTGAACCAATCATTTACTTGTGATCTTACTAGGACAAGTATGCAGAATTATAACTACAGTAAGAGACCGTCAAAAATATGAATCAAGAAGTTTGTCTACGACCTAGCTTGCAGTAGTAATCTGGGTCAATGTCACTACGACCAACAATCCAAAATGACTAGTGTCTATTCCTAGGGCCGGAATTTTGAAAACCCTATGAACTTTACAGGTACTAAAGATTACCAAAATACATCTGAACCATTAAGTGTAGGTAGCACTGAGCACACAACAAACCCTAATGACAGTCCCGCCTAATGAGTAATGAATCAATTTGAAAATGGGTGATGAGGAGTGGCAGCTGAGTGTTGAGGACTTATCTCAGGATAAATCAGGTTGGCTCAGTGGGTGTTGCACGCCTGAGACCTAAACGGATTGGGAAGGTAGGCACAGTGGTGCGCCCGGGCAGCGATGAAGCTGTTGGGCGAGCGGCTCCTAACCTCCTGTTAGTCTGGCGTCTACTCCTAGAGTCATGCCGTCCGGGGACGACAAGTCGCCGGCGAGGCAGTCGGCTGGGGGCGAGTAGAGATCGGAAGCGCGCAGCAGAACAAACGGGAATCGGGGCCTGGGACGACCCAAAATCCCAGAGTGGGCCGGCCCACCATGGGCACCCTGTAGAGATACACACCCGAGCGGCGAACATGCATTTTCGAAACTAATTTAGGAACATTGTGATAGCCTGGCTTATTAGGGATGATAGACTACTCATATCAATAAGGAATTCCTTCTTTTCCGGAGCCCATTCGGACAGAACTCCAAAGTTAAGCGTGCTCAGCTTGGAGTAATTTCAGGATATGTGACCGTCCGGGAAGTTGCTCCCAGGTGCACACGAGTGAGGACAAAGTGCGCAGAAAAGACTAGTATTGATATGTGGGCTAGTCTAGATCTCGCCAGGAGTAACGACCACCCGCGGGTGTGTCCGGGGCGTTACAAACATTTAGCTAACCAATTAAACGAATCTATTGTAATAATATCATATCGTATTTGAACAACTAAGCTTGTTTAGATTGATGGGTCGAACAGTGCAATTATGACACGAAGCACACATTCTGATCGGATAGTGATCATAAAAGGGGGAAACCGGAGAAATGGTATTGAGCAGCCATTTTTTGCTTCGAACTAAGAACTAAATTCTAAGAGCTGAAAAGAAAGTAGAGTAACGAAGTTAAGATCTAATTTCTGGTTGAGATCAAAAATCTGAGGAGATATGAAGTACCACCTCTCTTGCGGCGCCGTGTAGGCATCAGGGGTGCGATGGCTATCGATGGCGTTGAAGCAGATCTGCGACGGTAGAAGGGTGCATCGGGGGATAAGTCCCATTGTGGTGGAAGAGAAGGTCGTGTGAGCGGCCCCGGCAAAGAGGACGACGGCGCCGATGAAGCGAGATGATGTGATGCAAGGCTCTTGGTCTGTTGTCATGGATGAGAAACGTCCATCTCTAGCAGTGGACGACGCGGTCTTGGTAGGCGGTCCGGCATGGTGGAGGACGGCGGCGATGGATGTGGTGCAGGATGGCGGTGATGGATGGGGTGGCGGACGGAGGCTGGTGTGGGGATGGTGTTCTAGCGCGGACGGTGTATGAATGGGAAAATTGAGGGAGAGGTACGGGGAACCATGTTCTTAGGACGCGCCTGTCTAAAATATGGGAAACTTACAAACTTAGCCCCCTTTCGAAATTTGGACGTCT
The DNA here is from genome assembly GCA_902687465.1 of Secale cereale. Taxonomy (NCBI): domain Eukaryota; kingdom Viridiplantae; phylum Streptophyta; class Magnoliopsida; order Poales; family Poaceae; genus Secale; species Secale cereale. The sequence continues at coordinate 653,412,950 of LR738714.1, read as the reverse complement.
CGTCGGTTAGGGATACGACGGTAATCTCTCATCTCGCCAATATTTGCCGAGAGCGATTTCGGGTGAGGAGAGGGTGGTTGGTGCCCATGGTTGGCGCCCATGGTGTATGAACGGGGCTGATAGGTAGGGCGCTTGTGTCACGTCTGAGTGAAGTTAGAAACCTGCCCCTATTAAAAATATTTGCCTACATCGATTTCGGCCGAGTCGAGTTTGTTTTGCTGCCCACCGTGTATGAATGGAGAAATGGAGGGAGAAACAGAGGTCTTTCGGATGAGCTTGAATCAAATGTGTTTTGCCGCCCATGTTTGGCGTCCACCGTGTCTGAATGGGCTCAGAGGCGGTCGTGTCACGTCTAATTGAAGTAACTATCCTACCCCTATTTAGAGTAGTGGAAATCGGGCCAATGGATTGTCTGTGTAATGGGTAGACAGTAATTTCCATCTCCCAAACACTTGCTTAGGGCAGCCGGCGTGGGAGTGGACATTTTGCCACTTCTTTCGATTTCCGGACAATAAGCATCCACGTTTACCCTGGCACCTAAATTCGAATCCATTTTGTATTCCTATACGAATCTTTATAAATCAATCTATTTGTTTTTATATATCTTCAAAAGGACGACAAAGATGTATTCCACTGTCATATATGAATATGGTTTACAAATGCCGATACTCAAATTCATAAGCTAGAATCTAGTTTAAGGTGAATTCAAATATTTGGAACACTTCATGTCCAACTCAAATGTCACACGCAGCATAATGTGTACTCCCATTTATATATGTACACAAGCAATGTATCAAGATTCAAATACCGAGTCAATCAACCAAGAATGTACATAACTAATAGACATATAAACACTTATAGAGTATATGGATCAATAATATCAACTAACATAAATAAGCCAGGTCGTTGTTCTCTTCTTTGCTACAACATCATCCTTTTGTTAGCCAAGCTACTACAGCATCTTGGCCCTTTCCAATGTGTGCCACTTCTGGTCCATCTATACTACTATTATTGCTGAATGCACATTCAGCCCGATTGGCAAATTTGTAGATCTGGCACAGCAATCAAAATGAAATGTCTCCAAGTCTTATCAATTAATACAGACTTGTGCTCAAATAAAATTACAAACCAAAAACAAAAAACAAAAAAAATTACATGATCTCGAAAACAAATGATTTGATGGATTACATGAACAAACACCACAAAGATTATTCAACGATGGAAAGAACATTTCACCTATGATTTACAAAGTGGGAATTTAATTTCCTTTTTTCCTTCAGGACCATAACAATGTGGTCAGTCTCAGCTTGCTTCGTTTTGAAATCCACCAAATATTTAATGGTTGTCTGGAGTACTGCTACTGATTGTGTTTTTTGCTTCCTCAACTTGTCAACTTCATATCTAAGTGCAGACGCAGAATCTCTTTCTAACACTAGTTTAGCCTCTAGAGCATGAGCAGTTGGCAATTCGTAATGCACGACTGGGCCGGTGCCACTGCTGTGGGATGATACAACGTCCATGGGGACCTCGCTCTTTGATCTTGGGCTAACCTGTTTTGCCATTAAAGTTCCGATTGGATTCAAAAAAGATGTAGTTAGCAGAACATCTCAACTGGGAGTTATAACAGCAAACCAGTTAAACAAACAAGGAATTAAAGAGTTTCAATTCAATGCTGAAAAGTAGTTATTAACATCATTGTAACCCGTTGTTGCAGCAAAAAAGCAGTTAAACAAACAAGTAGCTATTTAACTTTTGGCAAACATGTAATTCTTAATAGTAAGTATCAAACACATAGATAGGCGCAGTCTATAATAGGATTAACAGGCTGTGGTATTATGTAATCAGTAGCCAACTAAATTAAGCCAAGCAACATAATTGAATATTTTTGCAATAAGTGGCTAACTAAAATTCCGAGAAGAAGGTAACTGGACTTATGCTAGCTCTTTATACAGGCAAACTTCAACTTCTTTTTCGCTTACATGGTTGTACGAAGGAGTCCATGACATAAATTGCTTGGATACACAGTCCCAATACTTCTTTCTTCCCACACTGCATTGGTAAGTCGAATGGTTAATCTGGTAAGATGGTGCGTCCTTGATATGTTATATGAGGACGTGTAGTCAGACTAGTTGTAGCCACACACATCACACTGGCTTTTACTGTATATTTCATGTGATTACTTTTGGCATATCGAGAACTAAGCAATCTACAATAGGATGAAAAGACTAGCATCCTTCACATTATTGGCAAACTCAGTTCATAGAAATAAGCAATGCAACCATTATGTGGGTAACTCAAAAGCGCCACTGGAATATTTTTCACTACCCCTATCATACACGCAAAAAGGGGCGACGCCACCATAGGGGCTGGTATGGGCGGCCGCCTCGGGTGGCTCAAAAGTGTGCACCTAGTTTGAGTCGTCCAGGTTGGCCCAGGCTAGTTTTGTTCGTCCCAACGCACGAGCAGGCAATGTAAAAAATGAAAAAAAAAATTGAATTTGGATAGGCCAATAAGATAAGTGCAAGGCAGGCCCGATAGCAGGCTCGCGGCCCAAACGAGCGCCTCCCATATCGATCGACAGTAGGAAAAATCCCAATTCATCCGCTCCAGCCTCCATCTTGTTCGCTCCTAATCTAGCCGCCGCTGGACAGACCGGCACAACACTTCCTCGCTCCCTCGTTGGAGGGCGGTCGTCGGGCTTCAAGCGAATGGAAGGACAAGAAGATGAAGATCCAACCCTAGGTGTAGCCTGCGTGAGAGGCAGTGGCGGCAGCACGTGCATGGCATCGAGCTTGCGCAAACGGACAGTCGCAACTTGCAAGAGTAGCATGCGCAATGAGCAGGTTGATCACATCCCTGATTATATCTAATTCAACTCTTCAATTTCTGGCCAATAGTTAAACCCGACGGTGTTGTATAACTGCTTGTATGTAGGGAATCTATGAGATAATGAAACCAATTTCTACTTATTTTATAACTCCCCCAATCAATACTGAACTGACTGAATCCGATTAATCTAATCAAGTTTTCGGTGCAAACATCCAAGCTCATGTTGTTATTGAGCTTGAAGTGCCTAATGAACAGACTGATAGTGAAGGATTTGATGCAAACATTTTACATGCTCCTGGTGATGAACATATAGTGTCTAATGATGCATCTAATGCAAGCATTTTGCAAGATCCCATTGAAGGATTTAGTGTCTAATGATGATATGCTATGTTGAGAGAGACATAGAGATTTGCAGGCATTGATGACAAGCAAATTATAGTACATTTTCATGGCTTGAGGAAACGTCGAGGCCATCTACCACAAAGTCCCCATATCATGACAACATAGCATAAATACTTTTCTTATCAGTTGTTTGAAACTATTGACATACTTGTGCAGGATAGATATATTGATATGTAGTTTGCACACTGGTTATAGGTGCGATTAACACTTCGATATTTTCAGCCAAAGAACAAATAATTCAAGCAGGTACAGACCATGTTTGTAGTCCTTGTACACCATGTTGCATTTTGTGTTTTTTTGGCATACTTGCATCATTTAGTATTTATAATCTGAACTACTTTGGATCATTAGCTGGTTTTCAAAGTGCATGTAGCTTCACATTTCTCAAGTTATGTTGATTTTCAGAGTGCAAGTGTCTTCGTATTTTTTAAGTTAAATGTTCGCCCCTGGTAACTTGAATTCGTGGATCCGCCACTGCACACAAATCATATACGGATGCCAAAATGAATTAAATGAAATGCAGGGACTTACGCTAGCTCATTGTACAGGCTCACTGTAGCTCTGCTTGCGCTTGTGATGTTCCATGTACAAGTCCATGTTACCACTTGCTTGAATGTGCAGGCCTTGTGCTCCTTGCATCCCGCTCTGCATTTTTGACACGGCGAATGCCTGATCAAATAAGAGGAATCGACATTGCTGTTGTACCGGAGGACAAATACTTACAAGGTTATACGGGTGTGCACAATGTGTACAAGATCCCGTAGCACCGTCATGCTTCGCTAAAAAATGGTTGCTTGTTTCAAATGATATCTCTAGAAGAAATAAGAGTTAAAGTCAGTGTTGGATAGGCATGTAAGCTAAGAGAGCAGTGAAAGGATATCCAAACATCGTCGGAACAATGCACAAGGGAGTGATGTGTGGCTACCTAGTTCGGGCCGGCGTTTGGGCATGCTCGCCTAGCTAGAGTGCGGGCCACTTCAGAGCCGTTGAGGGTGATGCGCTGGCGTTGGCTGGCTGCGCACGGATGCAGATCTTGAGTGGCAGCGGAGCGCTACGATGCGGTGGATGAGACCGTTGTTGAAGCCCCAGCGGCCTCGGGGGGCGGAGGCGCGACGATGTGCTCGGTGAAGTAGCCCCGGTGAGCTGGGAGACGGCGTCAATGAAGTGCACCTGATGCGGTGGAAGTCGGTGTCTGTGAGGCACGTCGGTTGCGGCGGCCAACGTTGTCGATGGACCACCCGGTGCAGTGGACGTGGGCGTAGACGAGGTAGCTCTGGTGCGGTGGTGAAGCGCGACTATCGTCTTCATCGTCGTCGTCTGGCATAGAGGTGGGGAAAGTGACGAGACGGGGGGAGATTTGAACCTTGCTTGGGTTGGCGGCGAATTAGGAATTTGAGCAATCTGGGCGTAGAAAGGGGCGGTGGAGAAGGAAGATTTTGCAGGGCTGGAATTGGGGCCGCCAGATATTTTGTCGTCGTCCTTTTGGGGGGGGGAAGGGAGGGACTGGAGTGGGTGGCTGGGTGCTAAGCGTCCGTCCGACACACGCGACCAACACAACACGACCCTGGTCTGCCTGCTCCGCCTACATTTGAGAATGCAAACGAATATTCTTTCATTTGCAAACGAATCTGTATGTATTACCATGCCCGTGTTTTCCTTGCTATAATTAGTCATTCGAAACGAGACAATATAAATTAGTTAATGAGAAGTTATTTTAAAAAAAATATAATGGTATCCACGGTATGCACGCTAACGTGGATTAGAGTGTGTGTCACATAATTAGTTATTTGAATTAGAGTGTGTGTCACATAGCGATCTCCAATTCTAACGTGGATTTCGCATTCCACTGTATCCACACTACTTTTTAAATACAAATTCATATGTATATGATGAACACCATGGTAGTGAGAAAAGTTTTGGATGGATTCAAACATATGACCTACAAAATAGCACAACAAATCTAGTCAATGTCAAGTTTTCGAAACCTAGTATGGCACGAATTCGAAATATTTACCCATATGCATGGTCCTCCGTTCAAATCTTACAATGTACACCGAATTGAAACATCGATATTAATTCTTTTACTATCTACATTCAGATGTTGTTTGTAGCACCCCTTCCCCCCGCACACACGCTACATACTTCCTGTATCGGTCAATCTTCCTCTCCTAACCACCTTAGGAAGCTAACGGTTTCCAACACACATCCATTCTTTCTCTCCATGTTTCGATCTCTAACTCTCTCAACTGCACAACCCCCTTTTTCGACTCTGTTACGAAATGTATTTACCTCACACACCCGCCATGGCACCCCATGCCGACCTCTCTCTCTCCCTCTTCCTCTCACCCTCTCGCGCTAAATACATGCATTGCCTATCTAGCCCCCCACCCTCTCATGAGCACGCACACACGTTGTCTATCTAGGTCACTCCCTTGAGACTGTCTCACTCTTTCTTCCGCACGGCGGGCCACACTCGCTCAATCTCGCTATCTTTATCTCAGTCTCGTTTAACCTCGTTTTCTTTCACACACAAATGATATATCTCCCTGTTCGGGCCTTGATCGACATACTCTCTCACGCATATTGTCTATCTAGGTCAGTCCATCAAAGCCGCCCCCACTCTTTCGACCTAATGGCGGGCCACGCTCTC